>CAWVNZ010002323.1:0-332010 GCA_963930735.1 Dioctria linearis | reverse complement strand
CAACTGTCACAAATTTTAATTACGCCAGGGATTGACTTTTCTATAGTAAATTATTCAAAAACTAATTTTATACTGTCACAAATTTTAATTGCGCCAGGGATTGACTTTTCTATAGTAAATTATTCAAAAACTAATTTTATACTGTCGCAAATTTTAAATATCCCAGGGATTGCCTTTTCTATAGTAAATTATTCAAAAAATAATTTTCAACTGTCACAAAATTTTAATTGCGCCAGGGATTGACTTTTCTATAGTAAATTATTCAAAAACTAATTTTATACTGTCGCAAATTTTAAATATCCCAGGGATTGCCTTTTCTATAGTAAATTATTCAAAAACTAATTTTCAACTGTCACAAATTTTAATTACGCCAGGGATTGACTTTTCTATAGTAAATTATTCAAAAAATAATTTTATACTGTCACAAATTTTAATTGCGCCAGGGATTGACTTTTCTATAGTAAATTATTCAAAAATAATTTTCAACTGTCACAAATTTTAATTACGCCAGGGATTGACTTTTCTATAGTAAATTATTCAAAAACTAATTTTATACTGTCACAAATTTTAATTGCGCCAGGGATTGACTTTTCTATAGTAAATTTTTCAAAAACTAATTTTATACTGTCGCAAATTTTAAATATCCCAGGGATTGCCTTTTCTATAGTAAATTATTCAAAAAATAATTTTATACTGTCACAAATTTTAATTGCGCCAGGGATTGACTTTTCTATAGTAAATTATTCAAAAATAATTTTATACTGTCACAAATTTTAATTACGCCAGGGATTGCCTTTTCTATAGTAAATTATTCAAAAAATAATTTTCAACTGTCACAAATTTTAAATATCCCAGGGATTGACTTTTCTATAGTAAATTATTCAAAAACTAATTTTCAACTGTCACAAATTTTAATTACGCCAGGGATTGACTTTTCTATAGTAAATTATTCAAAAACTAATTTTATACTGTCACAAATTTTAATTGCGCCAGGGATTGACTTTTCTATAGTAAATTATTCAAAAACTAATTTTATACTGTCGCAAATTTTAAATATCCCAGGGATTGCCTTTTCTATAGTAAATTATTCAAAAAATAATTTTCAACTGTCACAAATTTAATTGCGCCAGGGATTGACTTTTCTATAGTAAATTATTCAAAACTAATTTATACTGTCGCAAATTTTAAATATCCCAGGGATTGCCTTTTCTATAGTAAATTATTCAAAAACTAATTTTCAACTGTCACAAATTTTAATTACGCCAGGGATTGACTTTTCTATAGTAAATTATTCAAAAAATAATTTTCAACTGTCGCAAATTTTAATTACGCCAGGGATTGACTTTTCTATAGTAAATTATTCAAAAACTAATTTTATACTGTCACAAATTTTAATTACGCCAGGGATTGCCTTTTCTATAGTAAATTATTCAAAAACTAATTTTATACTGTCGCAAATTTTATGTGCGCCAGGGATTGACTTTTCTATAGTAAATTATTCAAAAAATAATTTTCAACTGTCACAAATTTTAATTACGCCAGGGATTGACTTTTCTATAGTAAATTATTCAAAAAATAATTTTATACTGTCGCAAATTTTAAATATCCCAGGGATTGCCTTTTCTATAGTAAATTATTCAAAAAAATAATTTTCAACTGTCACAAATTTTAATTGCGCCAGGGATTGACTTTTCTATAGTAAATTATTCAAAAAATAATTTTCAACTGTCACAAATTTTAATTGCGCCAGGGATTGACTTTTCTATAGTAAATTATTCAAAAACTAATTTTATATTGTCACAAATTTTAATTGCGCCAGGGATTGACTTTTCTATAGTAAATTATTCAAAAAATAATTTTCAACTGTCACAAATTTTAATTGCGCCAGGGATTGACTTTTCTATAGTAAATTATTCAAAAAATAATTTTCAACTGTCACAAATTTTAATTGCGCCAGGGATTGACTTTTCTATAGTAAATTATTCAAAAACTAATTTTATACTGTCGCAAATTTTAAATATCCAGGGATTGCCTTTTCTATAGTAAATTATTCAAAAAATAATTTTCAACTGTCACAAATTTTAATTGCGCCAGGGATTGCCTTTTCTATAGTAAATTATTCAAAAACTAATTTTATACTGTCGCAAATTTTAATTGCGCCAGGGATTGACTTTTCTATAGTAAATTATTCAAAAACTAATTTTATACTGTCACAAATTTTAATTGCGCAGGGATTGACTTTTCTATAGTAAATTATTCAAAAACTAATTTTCAACTGTCACAAATTTTAATTGCGCCAGGGATTGACTTTTCTATAGTAAATTATTCAAAAACTAATTTTATACTGTCGCAAATTTAAATATCCCAGGGATTGACTTTTCTATAGTAAATTATTCAAAAACTAATTTATACTGTCGCAAATTTTAATTGCGCCAGGGATTGACTTTTCTATAGTAAATTATTCAAAACTAATTTTCAACTGTCACAAATTTTAATTGCGCCAGGGATTGACTTTTCTATAGTAAATTATTCAAAAACTAATTTTATACTGTCGCAAATTTTAAATATCCCAGGGATTGCCTTTTCTATAGTAAATTATTCAAAAATAATTTTCAACTGTCGCAAATTTTAATTACGCCAGGGATTGCCTTTTCTATAGTAAATTATTCAAAAAATAATTTTATACTGTCACAAATTTTAATTGCGCCAGGGATTGACTTTTCTATAGTAAATTATTCAAAAAATAATTTTCAACTGTCACAAATTTTAATTACGCCAGGGATTGCCGTTTCTATAGTAAATTATTCAAAAAATAATTTTCAACTGTCACAAATTTTAAATATCCCAGGGATTGCCTTTTCTATAGTAAATTATTCAAAAATAATTTTCAACTGTCGCAAATTTTAAATATCCCAGGGATTGCCTTTTCTATAGTAAATTATTCAAAAAATAATTTTCAACTGTCGCAAATTTTAAATATCCCAGGGATTGCCTTTTCTATAGTAAATTATTCAAAAAATAATTTTCAACTGTCACAAATTTTAAATATCCCAGGGATTGCCTTTTCTATAGTAAATTATTCAAAAACTAATTTTATACTGTCACAAATTTTAATTGCGCCAGGGATTGACTTTTCTATAGTAAATTATTCAAAAACTAATTTTCAACTGTCACAAATTTTAATTACGCCAGGGATTGCCTTTTCTATAGTAAATTATTCAAAAACTAATTTTATACTGTCGCAAATTTTAAATATCCCAGGGATTGCCCTTTTCTATAGTAAATTATTCAAAAACTAATTTTATACTGTCACAAATTTTAAATATCCCAGGGATTGCCTTTTCTATAGTAAATTATTCAAAAAATAATTTTCAACTGTCGCAAATTTTAATTACGCAGGGATTGCCTTTTCTATAGTAAATTATTCAAAAAATAATTTTCAACTGTCACAAATTTTAATTACGCCAGGGATTGCCTTTTCTATAGTAAATTATTCAAAAAATAATTTTCAACTGTCGCAAATTTTAAATATCCCAGGGATTGCCTTTTCTATAGTAAATTATTCAAAAAATAATTTTCAACTGTCGCAAATTTTAAATATCCCAGGGATTGCCTTTTCTATAGTAAATTATTCAAAAAATAATTTCAACTGTCGCAAATTTTAAATATCCCAGGGATTGCCTTTTCTATAGTAAATTATTCAAAAAATAATTTTCAACTGTCGCAAATTTTAATTACGCCAGGGATTGCCTTTTCTATAGTAAATTATTCAAAAAATAATTTTCAACTGTCACAAATTTTAATTACGCCAGGGATTGCCTTTTCTATAGTAAATTATTCAAAAAATAATTTTCAACTGTCGCAAATTTTAAATATCCCAGGGATTGCCTTTTCTATAGTAAATTATTCAAAAATAATTTTCAACTGTCGCAAATTTTAAATATCCCAGGGATTGCCTTTTCTATAGTAAATTATTCAAAAAATAATTTTCAACTGTCGCAAATTTTAAATATCCCAGGGATTGCCTTTTCTATAGTAAATTATTCAAAAATTAATTTTCAACTGTCACAAATTTTAAATATCCCAGGGATTGCCTTTTCTATAGTAAATTATTCAAAAAATAATTTTATACTGTCGCAAATTTTAATTGCGCCAGGGATTGACTTTTCTATAGTAAATTATTCAAAAAATAATTTTCAACTGTCACAAATTTTAATTGCGCCAGGGATTGACTTTTCTATAGTAAATTATTCAAAAATAATTTTATACTGTCACAAATTTTAATTGCGCCAGGGATTGACTTTTCTATAGTAAATTATTCAAAAAATAATTTTCAACTGTCACAAATTTTAATTGCGCCAGGGATTGACTTTTCTATAGTAAATTATTCAAAAACTAATTTTATACTGTCGCAAATTTTAAATATCCCAGGGATTGACTTTTCTATAGTAAATTATTCAAAAAATAATTTTATACTGTCGCAAATTTTAATTGCGCCAGGGATTGACTTTTCTATAGTAAATTATTCAAAAAATAATTTTCAACTGTCACAAATTTTAATTGCGCCAGGGATTGACTTTTCTATAGTAAATTATTCAAAAAATAATTTTCAACTGTCACAAATTTTAATTACGCCAGGGATTGACTTTTCTATAGTAAATTATTCAAAAAATAATTTTCAACTGTCACAAATTTTAATTGCGCCAGGGATTGACTTTTCTATAGTAAATTATTCAAAAACTAATTTATAATACTGTCGCAAATTTTAAATATCCCAGGATTGACTTTTCTATAGTAAATTATTCAAAAAATAATTTTCAACTGTCACAAATTTTAATTGCGCCAGGGATTGACTTTTCTATAGTAAATTATTCAAAAACTAATTTTATACTGTCGCAAATTTTAAATATCCCAGGGATTGACTTTTCTATAGTAAATTATTCAAAAAATAATTTTATACTGTCGCAAATTTTAATTACGCCAGGGATTGCCTTTTCTATAGTAAATTATTCAAAAACTAATTTTATACTGTCACAAATTTTAATTGCGCCAGGGATTGACTTTTCTATAGTAAATTATTCAAAAAATAATTTTATACTGTCGCAAATTTTAATTGCGCCAGGGATTGACTTTTCTATAGTAAATTATTCAAAAACTAATTTTCAACTGTCACAAATTTTAATTACGCAGGGATTGCCTTTTCTATAGTAAATTATTCAAAAACTAATTTTATACTGTCGCAAATTTTAAATATCCCAGGGATTGCCTTTTCTATAGTAAATTATTCAAAAAATAATTTTCAACTGTCACAAATTTTAAATATCCCAGGGATTGCCTTTTCTATAGTAAATTATTCAAAAAATAATTTTCAACTGTCGCAAATTTAAATTACGCCAGGGATTGCCTTTTCTATAGTAAATTATTCAAAAAATAATTTTCAACTGTCACAAATTTTAATTACGCCAGGGATTGCCTTTTCTATAGTAAATTATTCAAAAAATAATTTTCAACTGTCGCAAATTTTAAATATCCCAGGGATTGCCTTTTCTATAGTAAATTATTCAAAAAATAATTTTCAACTGTCGCAAATTTTAAATATCCCAGGATTGCCTTTTCTATAGTAAATTATTCAAAAAATAATTTTCAACTGTCGCAAATTTTAAATATCCCAGGGATTGCCTTTTCTATAGTAAATTATTCAAAAAATAATTTTCAACTGTCACAAATTTTAAATATCCCAGGGATTGCCTTTTCTATAGTAAATTATTCAAAAACTAATTTTATACTGTCACAAATTTTAATTGCGCCAGGGATTGACTTTTCTATAGTAAATTATTCAAAAACTAATTTTCAACTGTCACAAATTTTAATTACGCCAGGGATTGCCTTTTCTATAGTAAATTATTCAAAAAATAATTTTCAACTGTCGCAAATTTTAAATATCCCAGGGATTGCCTTTTCTATAGTAAATTATTCAAAAAATAATTTTATACTGTCGCAAATTTTAAATATCCCAGGGATTGCCTTTTCTATAGTAAATTATTCAAAAACTAATTTTCAACTGTCACAAATTTTAATTACGCCAGGGATTGACTTTTCTATAGTAAATTATTCAAAAAATAATTTTATACTGTCGCAAATTTTAAATATCCCAGGGATTGACTTTTCTATAGTAAATTATTCAAAAACTAATTTTATACTGTCGCAAATTTTAAATATCCCAGGGATTGCCTTTTCTATAGTAAATTATTCAAAAACTAATTTTCAACTGTCACAAATTTTAATTACGCCAGGGATTGACTTTTCTATAGTAAATTATTCAAAAAATAATTTTCAACTGTCGCAAATTTTAAATATCCCAGGGATTGCCTTTTCTATAGTAAATTATTCAAAAACTAATTTTATACTGTCGCAAATTTTAATTACGCCAGGGATTGACTTTTCTATAGTAAATTATTCAAAAACTAATTTTCAACTGTCACAAATTTTAAATATCCCCAGGGATTGCCTTTTCTATAGTAAATTATTCAAAAACTAATTTTATACTGTCACAAATTTTAATTGCGCCAGGGATTGACTTTTCTATAGTAAATTATTCAAAAAATAATTTTATACTGTCGCAAATTTTAATTGCGCCAGGGATTGACTTTTCTATAGTAAATTATTCAAAAAATAATTTTATACTGTCGCAAATTTTAAATATCCCAGGGATTGCCTTTTCTATAGTAAATTATTCAAAAACTAATTTTATACTGTCACAAATTTTAATTACGCCAGGGATTGCCTTTTCTATAGTAAATTATTCAAAAAATAATTTTCAACTGTCACAAATTTTAATTGCGCCAGGGATTGACTTTTCTATAGTAAATTATTCAAAAACTAATTTTATACTGTCGCAAATTTTAAATATCCCAGGGATTGCCTTTTCTATAGTAAATTATTCAAAAACTAATTTTCAACTGTCACAAATTTTAATTGCGCCAGGGATTGACTTTTCTATAGTAAATTATTCAAAAACTAATTTTATACTGTCGCAAATTTTAAATATCCCAGGGATTGCCTTTTCTATAGTAAATTATTCAAAAACTAATTTTCAACTGTCACAAATTTTAATTACGCCAGGGATTGACTTTTCTATAGTAATTATTCAAAAACTAATTTTATACTGTCGCAAATTTTAATTACGCCAGGGATTGCTTTTCTATAGTAAATTATTCAAAAACTAATTTTATACTGTCGCAAATTTTAAATATCCCAGGGATTGCCTTTTCTATAGTAAATTATTCAAAAACTAATTTTCAACTGTCACAAATTTTAATTACGCCAGGGATTGACTTTTCTATAGTAAAATTATTCAAAAAATAATTTTATACTGTCGCAAATTTTAAATATCCCAGGGATTGCCTTTTCTATAGTAAATTATTCAAAAATAATTTTATACTGTCGCAAATTTTAATTGCGCCAGGGATTGACTTTTCTATAGTAAATTATTCAAAAAATAATTTTCAACTGTCACAAATTTTAAATATCCCAGGGATTGCCTTTTCTATAGTAAATTATTCAAAAACTAATTTTATACTGTCACAAATTTTAATTACGCCAGGGATTGCCTTTTCTATAGTATATTATTCAAAAACTAATTTTCAACTGTCACAAATTTTAATTGCGCCAGGGATTGACTTTTCTATAGTAAATTATTCAAAAACTAATTTTATACTGTCGCAAATTTTAATTGCGCCAGGGATTGACTTTTCTATAGTAAATTATTCAAAAAATAATTTTTATACTGTCGCAAATTTTAATTACGCCAGGGATTGCCTTTTCTATAGTAAATTATTCAAAAACTAATTTTCAACTGTCACAAATTTTAATTACGCCAGGGATTGACTTTTCTATAGTAAATTATTCAAAAACTAATTTTATACTGTCACAAATTTTAATTGCGCCAGGGATTGACTTTTCTATAGTAAATTTTTCGAAAAACTAATTTTATACTGTCGCAAATTTTAAATATCCCAGGGATTGCCTTTTCTATAGTAAATTATTCAAAAAATAAATTTTATACTGTCACAAATTTTAATTGCGCCAGGGATTGACTTTTCTATAGTAAATTATTCAAAAAATAATTTTATACTGTCGCAAATTTTAATTACGCCAGGGATTGCCTTTTCTATAGTAAATTATTCAAAAACTAATTTTATACTGTCGCAAATTTTAAATATCCCAGGGATTGCCTTTTCTATAGTAAATTATTCAAAAAATAATTTTCAACTGTCGCAAATTTTAATTACGCCAGGGATTGCCTTTTCTATAGTAAATTATTCAAAAACTAATTTTATACTGTCACAAATTTTAAATATCCCAGGGATTGACTTTTCTATAGTAAATTATTCAAAAAATAATTTTATACTGTCGCAAATTTTAATTGCGCCAGGGATTGACTTTTCTATAGTAAATTATTCAAAAAATAATTTTATACTGTCGCAAATTTTAAATATCCCAGGGATTGCCTTTTTCTATAGTAAATTATTCAACAACTAATTTTATACTGTCACAAATTTTAATTACGCCAGGGATTGCCTTTTTCTATAGTAAATTATTCAAAAAATAATTTTCAACTGTCACAAATTTTAATTGCGCCAGGGATTGACTTTTCTATAGTAAATTATTCAAAAACTAATTTTATACTGTCGCAAATTTTAAATATCCCAGGGATTGCCTTTTCTATAGTAAATTATTCAAAAACTAATTTTCAACTGTCACACATTTTAATTACGCCAGGGATTGACTTTTCTATAGTAAATTATTCAAAAATAATTTTATACTGTCGCAAATTTTAATTACGCCAGGGATTGCCTTTTCTATAGTAAATTATTCAAAAAATAATTTTCAACTGTCGCAATTTTAATTACGCCAGGGATTGCCTTTTCTATAGTAAATTATTCAAAAACTAATTTTATACTGTCACAAATTTTAAATATCCCAGGGATTGACTTTTCTATAGTAAATTATTCAAAAAATAATTTTATACTGTCGCAAATTTTAATTGCGCCAGGGATTGACTTTTCTATAGTAAATTATTCAAAAAATAATTTTCAACTGTCACAAATTTTAATTACGCCAGGATTGCCTTTTCTATAGTAAATTATTCAAAAATAATTTTCAACTGTCGCAAATTTTAAATATCCCAGGGATTGCCTTTTCTATAGTAAATTATTCAAAAACTAATTTTATACTGTCACAAATTTTAATTGCGCCAGGGATTGACTTTTCTATAGTAAATTATTCAAAAAATAATTTTATACTGTCGCAAATTTTAATTACGCCAGGGATTGCCTTTTCTATAGTAAATTATTCAAAAACTAATTTTCAACTGTCACAAATTTTAATTACGCCAGGGATTGACTTTTCTATAGTAAATTATTCAAAAACTAATTTTATACTGTCGCAAATTTTAATTACGCCAGGGATTGACTTTTCTATAGTAAATTATTCAAAAACTAATTTTCAACTGTCACAAATTTTAAATATCCCAGGGATTGCCTTTTCTATAGTAAATTATTCAAAAACTAATTTTATACTGTCACAAATTTTAATTGCGCAGGGATTGACTTTTCTATAGTAAATTATTCAAAAAATAATTTTATACTGTCGCAAATTTAATTACGCCAGGAATTGCCTTTTCTATAGTAAATTATTCAAAAACTAATTTTATACTGTCGCAAATTTTAAATATCCCAGGGATTGCCTTTTCTATAGTAAATTATTCAAAAAATAATTTTCAACTGTCGCAAATTTTAATTACGCCAGGGATTGCCTTTTCTATAGTAAATTATTCAAAAACTAATTTTATACTGTCACAAATTTTAAATATCCCAGGGATTGACTTTTCTATAGTAAATTATTCAAAAAATAATTTTATACTGTCGCAAATTTTAATTGCGCCAGGGATGACTTTTCTATAGTAAATTATTCAAAAATAATTTTATACTGTCGCAAATTTTAATTACGCCAGGGATTGACTTTTCTATAGTAAATTATTCAAAAACTAATTTTATACTGTCGCAAATTTAAATATCCCAGGGATTGCCTTTTCTATAGTAAATTATTCAAAAACTAATTTTATACTGTCACAAATTTTAATTACGCCAGGGATTGCCTTTTCTATAGTAAATTATTCAAAAAATAATTTTCAACTGTCACAAATTTAATTGCGCCAGGATTGACTTTTCTATAGTAAATTATTCAAAAACTAATTTTATACTGTCGCAAATTTTAATTACGCCAGGGATTGACTTTTCTATAGTAAATTATTCAAAAACTAATTTTCAACTGTCACAAATTTTAAATATCCCAGGGATTGCCTTTTCTATAGTAAAATATTCAAAAACTAATTTTATACTGTCACAAATTTTAATTGCGCCAGGGATTGACTTTTCTATAGTAAATTATTCAAAAATAATTTTATACTGTCGCAAATTTTAATTACGCCAGGGATTGCCTTTTCTATAGTAAATTATTCAAAAACTAATTTTATACTGTCACAAATTTTAATTGCGCCAGGGATTGACTTTTCTATAGTAAATTATTCAAAAACTAATTTTATACTGTCACAAATTTTAATTGCGCCAGGGATTGACTTTTCTATAGTAAATTTTTCAAAAACTAATTTTATACTGTCGCAATTTTAAATATCCCAGGATTGCCTTTTCTATAGTAAATTATTCAAAAAATAATTTTATACTGTCACAAATTTTAATTGCGCCAGGGATTGACTTTTCTATAGTAAATTATTCAAAAATAATTTTATACTGTCGCAAATTTTAATTACGCCAGGGATTGCCTTTTCTATAGTAAATTATTCAAAAACTAATTTTATACTGTCGCAAATTTTAATTGCGCCAGGGATTGACTTTTCTATAGTAAATTATTCAAAAACTAATTTTATACTGTCACAAATTTTAAATATCCCAGGGATTGACTTTTCTATAGTAAATTATTCAAAAAATAATTTTATACTGTCGCAAATTTTAATTGCGCCAGGGATTGACTTTTCTATAGTAAATTATTCAAAAATAATTTTCAACTGTCACAAATTTTAAATATCCCAGGGATTGCCTTTTCTATAGTAAATTATTCAAAAACCTAATTTTATACTGTCACAAATTTTAATTACGCCAGGGATTGCCTTTTCTATAGTAAATTATTCAAAAACTAATTTTCAACTGTCACAAATTTTAATTGCGCCAGGGATTGACTTTTCTATAGTAAATTATTCAAAAACTAATTTTATACTGTCGCAAATTTTAAATATCCCAGGGATTGCCTTTTCTATAGTAAATTATTCAAAAACTAATTTTCAACTGTCACAAATTTTAATTACGCCAGGGATTGACTTTTCTATAGTAAATTATTCAAAAAAAAATATTTTATACTGTCGCAAATTTTAATTACGCCAGGGATTGCCTTTTCTATAGTAAATTATTCAAAAACTAATTTTATACTGTCACAAATTTTAATTGCGCCAGGGATTGACTTTTCTATAGTAAAATTATTCAAAAACTAATTTTATACTGTCGCAAATTTTAATTGCGCCAGGGATTGACTTTTCTATAGTAAATTATTCAAAAACTAATTTTATACTGTCACAAATTTTAAATATCCCAGGGATTGCCTTTTCTATAGTAAATTATTCAAAAACTAATTTTATACTGTCGCAAATTTTAAATATCCCAGGGATTGCCTTTTCTATAGTAAATTATTC
This sequence comes from Dioctria linearis, assembly GCA_963930735.1. Lineage (NCBI taxonomy): Eukaryota > Metazoa > Arthropoda > Insecta > Diptera > Asilidae > Dioctria > Dioctria linearis. The sequence goes on along the minus strand of CAWVNZ010002323.1, from coordinate 320,246 downwards.
AAAACTAATTTTATACTGTCACAAATTTTAATTACGCCAGGGATTGCCTTTTCTATAGTAAATTATTCAAAAATAATTTTCAACTGTCACAAATTTTAATTGCGCCAGGATTGACTTTTCTATAGTAAATTATTCAAAAACTAATTTTATACTGTCGCAAATTTTAAATATCCCATGGATTGCCTTTTCTATAGTAAATTATTCAAAAACTAATTTTCAACTGTCACAAATTTTAATTACGCCAGGGATTGACTTTTCTATAGTAAATTATTCAAAAAATAATTTTATACTGTCGCAAATTTTAATTACGCCCAGGGATTGCCTTTTCTATAGTAAATTATTCAAAAACTAATTTTATACTGTCACAAATTTTAATTGCGCCAGGGATTGACTTTTCTATAGTAAATTATTCAAAAACTAATTTTATACTGTCACAAATTTTAATTGCGCCAGGGATTGACTTTTCTATAGTAAATTATTCAAAAAATAATTTTATACTGTCGCAAATTTTAAATATCCCAGGGATTGCCTTTTCTATAGTAAATTATTCAAAAACTAATTTTCAACTGTCACAAATTTTAATTACGCCAGGATTGACTTTTCTATAGTAAATTATTCAAAAAATAATTTTATACTGTCGCAAATTTTAAATATCCCAGGGATTGCCTTTTCTATAGTAAATTATTCAAAAACTAATTTATACTGTCACAAATTTTAATTACGCCAGGGATTGACTTTTCTATAGTAAATTATTCAAAAAATAATTTTATACTGTCGCAAATTTTAAATATCCCAGGGATTGCCTTTTCTATAGTAAATTATTCAAAAATAATTTTATACTGTCGCAAATTTTAATTGCGCCAGGGATTGACTTTTCTATAGTAAATTATTCAAAAAATAATTTTCAACTGTCACAAATTTTAAATATCCCAGGGAATGCCTTTTCTATAGTAAATTATTCAAAAACTAATTTTATACTGTCACAAATTTTAATTACGCCAGGGATTGCCTTTTCTATAGTAAATTATTCAAAAACTAATTTTCAACTGTCACAAATTTTAATTGCGCCAGGGATTGACTTTTCCTATAGTAAATTATTCAAAAACTAATTTTATACTGTCGCAAATTTTAATTGCGCCAGGGATTGACTTTTCTATAGTAAATTATTCAAAAATAATTTTCAACTGTCACAAATTTTAATTACGCCAGGGATTGCCTTTTCTATAGTAAATTATTCAAAAACTAATTTTCAACTGTCACAATTTTAATTGCGCCAGGATTGACTTTTCTATAGTAAATTATTCAAAAACTAATTTTATACTGTCGCAAATTTTAATTGCGCAGGGATTGACTTTTCTATAGTAAATTATTCAAAAACTAATTTTATACTGTCACAAATTTTAATTACGCCAGGGATTGCCTTTTCTATAGTAAATTATTCAAAAAATAATTTTCAACTGTCACAAATTTTAATTACGCCAGGGATTGCCTTTTCTATAGTAATTATTCAAAAATAATTTTCAACTGTCACAAATTTTAATTACGCCAGGGATTGACTTTTCTATAGTAAATTATTCAAAAACTAATTTTATACTGTCACAAATTTTAATTGCGCCAGGGATTGACTTTTCTATAGTAAATTATTCAAAAACTAATTTTATACTGTCACAAATTTTAATTACGCCAGGGATTGCCTTTTCTATAGTAAATTATTCAAAAACTAATTTTCAACTGTCGCAAATTTTAATTACGCCAGGGATTGACTTTTCTATAGTAAATTATTCAAAAACTAATTTTATACTGTCGCAAATTTTAATTACGCCAGGGATTGCCTTTTCTATAGTAAATTATTCAAAAACTAATTTCAACTGTCACAAATTTTAAATTTCCCAGGATTGCCTTTTCTATAGTAAATTATTCAAAAACTAATTTTATACTGTCACAAATTTTAATTACGCAGGGATTGCCTTTTCTATAGTAAATTATTCAAAAATAATTTTCAACTGTCGCAAATTTTAATTACGCCAGGGATTGCCTTTTCTATAGTAAATTATTCAAAAACTAATTTTATACTGTCACAAATTTTAAATATCCCAGGATTGACTTTTCTATAGTAAATTATTCAAAAATAATTTTATACTGTCACAAATTTTAAATATCCCAGGGATTGCCTTTTCTATAGTAAATTATTCAAAACTAATTTTCAACTGTCACAAATTTTAATTACGCCAGGGATTGCCTTTTCTATAGTAAATTATTCAAAAATAATTTTCAACTGTCGCAAATTTTAAATATCCCAGGGATTGCCTTTTCTATAGTAAATTATCAAAAAATAATTTTCAACTGTCGCAAATTTTAAATATCCAGGGATTGCCTTTTCTATAGTAAATTATTCAAAAACTAATTTTCAACTGTCACAAATTTTAAATATCCCAGGGATTGCCTTTTCTATAGTAAATTATTCAAAAACTAATTTTAAATAATTTACTATAGAAAAGGCAATCCCTGGGATATTTAAAATTTGTGACAGTTGAAAATTAGTTTTTGAATAATTTACTATAGAAAAGGCAATCCCTGGGATATTTAAAATTTGCGACAGTTGAAAATTATTTTTTGAATAATTTACTATAGAAAAGGCAATCCCTGGGATATTTAAAATTTGCGACAGTTGAAAATTATTTTTTGAATAATTACTATAGAAAAGGCAATCCCTGGCGTAATTAAAATTTGTGACAGTTGAAAATTAGTTTTTGAATAATTTACTATAGAAAAGGCAATCCCTGGGATATTTAAAATTTGTGACAGTATAAATTATTTTTTGAATAATTTACTATAGAAAAGTCAATCCCTGGGATATTTAAAATTTGTGACAGTATAAATTAGTTTTTGAATAATTTACTATAGAAAAGGCAATTCCCTGGCGTAATTAAAATTTGCGACAGTTGAAAATTATTTATTTGAATAATTTACTATAGAAAAGGCAATCCCTGGCGTAATTAAAATTGTGACAGTATAAAATTAGTTTTTGAATAATTTACTATAGAAAAGGCAATCCCTGGGAAATTTAAAATTAGTGACAGTTGAAAATTAGTTTTTGAATAATTTACTATAGAAAAGGCAATCCCTGGCGTAATTAAAATTTGCGACAGTATAAAATTAGTTTTTGAATAATTTACTATAGAAAAGTCAATCCCTGGCGTAATTAAAATTTGCGACAGTTGAAAATTAGTTTTTGAATAATTTACTATAGAAAAGGCAATCCCTGGCGTAATTAAAATTTGTGACAGTATAAAATTAGTTTTTGAATAATTTACTATAGAAAAGTCAATCCCTGCGCAATTAAAATTTGTGACAGTATAAAATTAGTTTTTGAATAATTTACTATAGAAAAGTCAATCCCTGGCGTAATTAAAATTTGTGACAGTTGAAAATTATTTTTTTGAATAATTTTACTATAGAAAAGGCAATCCCTGGCGTAATTAAAATTTGTGACAGTTGAAAATTATTTTTTGAATAATTTACTATAGAAAAGGCAATCCCTGGCGTAATTAAAATTTGTGACAGTATAAAATTAGTTTTTGAATAATTTACTATAGAAAAGTCATCCCTGGCGCAATTAAAATTTGCGACAGTATAAAATTAGTTTTTGAATAATTTACTATAGAAAAGTCAATCCCTGGCGCAATTAAAATTTGTGACAGTTGAAAATTAGTTTTTGAATAATTTACTATAGAAAGGCAATCCCTGGCGTATTAAAATTTGTGACAGTTGAAAATTATTTTTTGAATAATTTACTATAGAAAAGTCAATCCCTGGCGCAATAAAATTTGCGACAGTATAAAATTAGTTTTTGAATAATTTACTATAGAAAGTCAATCCCTGGCGCAATTAAAATTTGTGACAGTTGAAAATTAGTTTTTGAATAATTTACTATAGAAAAGGCAATCCCTGGCGTAATTAAAATTTGTGACAGTATAAAATTAGTTTTTGAATAATTTACTATAGAAAAGGCAATCCCTGGGATATTTAAAATTTGTGACAGTTGAAAATTATTTTTTGAATAATTTACTATAGAAAAGTCAATCCCTGGCGCAATTAAAATTTGCGACAGTATAAAAATTATTTTTGAATAATTTACTATAGAAAAGGCAATCCCTGGGATATTTAAAATTTGCGACAGTATAAAATTATTTTTTGAATAATTTACTATAGAAAAGTCAATCCCTGGCGTAATTAAAATTTGTGACAGTATAAAATTAGTTTTTGAATAATTTACTATAGAAAAGGCAATCCCTGGGATATTTAAAATTTGCGACAGTATAAAATTATTTTTTGAATAATTTACTATAGAAAAGTCAATCCCTGGCGTAATTAAAATTTGTGACAGTTGAAAATTAGTTTTTGAATAATTTACTATAGAAAAGGCAATCCCTGGGATATTTAAAATTTGCGACAGTATAAAATTATTTTTTGAATAATTTACTATAGAAAGTCAATCCCTGGCGCAATTAAAATTTGTGACAGTATAAAATTAGTTTTTGAATAATTTACTATAGAAAAGTCAATCCCTGGCGCAATTAAAATTTGTGACAGTATAAAATTAGTTTTTGAATAATTTACTATAGAAAAGGCAATCCCTGGCGTAATTAAAATTTGCGACAGTATAAAATTATTTTTTGAATAAATTTACTATAGAAAAGTCAATCCCTGGCGTAATTAAAATTTGTGACAGTTGAAAATTAGTTTTTGAATAATTACTATAGAAAAGGCAATCCATGGGATATTTAAAATTTGCGACAGTATAAAATTAGTTTTTGAATAATTTACTATAGAAAAGTCAATCCCTGGCGCAATTAAAATTTGTGACAGTTGAAAATTATTTTTTGAATAATTTACTATAGAAAAGGCAATCCCTGGCGTAATTAAAATTTGTGACAGTATAAATTAGTTTTTGAATAATTTACTATAGAAAAGGCAATCCCTGGGATATTTAAAATTTGCGACAGTATAAAATTAGTTTTGAATAATTTACTATAGAAAAGGCAATCCCTGGGATATTTAAAATTTGTGACAGTATAAAATTAGTTTTTGAATAATTTACTATAGAAAAGTCAATCCCTGGCGCAATTAAATTTGCGACAGTATAAAATTAGTTTTTGAATAATTTACTATAGAAAAGTCAATCCCTGGCGCAATTAAAATTTGTGACAGTATAAAATTAGTTTTTGAATAATTTACTATAGAAAAGGCAATCCCTGGCGTAATTAAAATTTGCGACAGTATAAAATTATTTTTTTGAATAATTTACTATAGAAAAGTCAATCCTGGCGTAATTAAAATTTGTGACAGTTGAAAATTAGTTTTTGAATAATTTACCTATAGAAAAGGCAATCCCTGGGATATTTAAAATTTGCGACAGTATAAAATTAGTTTTGAATAATTTACTATAGAAAAGTCAATCCCTGGCGCAATTAAATTTGTGACAGTTGAAAATTAGTTTTTGAATAATTTACTATAGAAAAGGCAATCCCTGGCGTAATTAAAATTTGTGACAGTATAAAATTAGTTTTTGAATAATTTACTATAGAAAAGGCAATCCCTGGGATATTTAAAATTTGTGACAGTTGAAAATTATTTTTTGAATAATTTACTATAGAAAAGTCAATCCCTGGCGCAATTAAAATTTGCGACAGTATAAAATTATTTTTTGAATAATTTACTATAGAAAAGTCAATCCCTGGGATATTTAAAATTTGTGACAGTATAAAATTAGTTTTTGAATAATTTACTATAGAAAAGTCAATCCCTGGCGCAATTAAAATTTGCGACAGTATAAAATTAGTTTTTGAATAATTTACTATAGAAAAGGCAATCCCTGGCGTAATTAAAATTTGCGACAGTATAAAATTATTTTTTGAATAATTTACTATAGAAAAGTCAATCCCTGGCGCAATTAAAATTTGTGACAGTATAAAATTATTTTTTGAATAATTTACTATAGAAAAGGCAATCCCTGGGATATTTAAAATTTGCGACAGTATAAAATTAGTTTTTGAAAAATTTACTATAGAAAAGTCAATCCCTGGCGCAATTAAAATTTGTGACAGTATAAAATTAGTTTTTGAATAATTTACTATAGAAAAGTCAATCCCTGGCGCAATTAAAATTTGTGACAGTATAAAATAGTTTTTGAATAATTTACTATAGAAAAGGCAATCCCTGGCGTAATTAAAATTTGCGACAGTATAAAATTATTTTTTGAATAATTTACTATAGAAAAGTCAATCCCTGGCGCAATTAAAATTTGTGACAGTATAAAATTAGTTTTTGAATAATTTACTATAGAAAAGGCAATCCCTGGGATATTTAAAATTTGTGACAGTTGAAAATTAGTTTTTGAATAATTTACTATAGAAAGTCAATCCCTGGCGTAATTAAAATTTGCGACAGTATAAAATTAGTTTTTGAATAATTTACTATAGAAAAGTCAATCCCTGGCGCAATTAAAATTTGTGACAGTTGAAAATTATTTTTTGAATAATTTACTATAGAAAAGGCAATCCCTGGCGTAATTAAAATTTGTGACAGTATAAAATTAGTTTTTGAATAATTTACTATAGAAAAGGCAATCCCTGGGATATTTAAAATTTGCGACAGTATAAAATTAGTTTTTGAATAATTTACTATAGAAAAGTCAATCCCTGGCGTAATTAAATTTGCGACAGTATAAAATTATTTTTTGAATAATTTACTATAGAAAAGTCAATCCCTGGCGCAATTAAAATTTGCGACAGTATAAAATTATTTTTTGAATAATTTACTATAGAAAAGTCAATCCCTGGGATATTTAAAATTTGTGACAGTATAAATTAGTTTTTGAATAATTTACTATAGAAAAGGCAATCCCTGGCGTAATTAAAATTTGCGACAGTTGAAAATTATTTTTTGAATAATTTACTATAGAAAAGGCAATCCCTGGGATATTTAAATTTGCGACAGTATAAAATTAGTTTTTGAATAATTTACTATAGAAAAGGCAATTCCTGGCGTAATTAAAATTTGCGACAGTATAAAATTATTTTTTGAATAATTTACTATAGAAAAGTCCAATCCCTGGCGCAATTAAAATTTGTGACAGTATAAAATTAGTTTTTGAATAATTTACTATAGAAAAGGCAATCCCTGGGATATTTAAAATTTGTGACAGTTGAAAATTAGTTTTTGAATAATTTACTATAGAAAAGTCAATCCCTGGCGTAATTAAAATTTGCGACAGTATAAAATTAGTTTTTGAATAATTTACTATAGAAAAGTCAATCCCTGGCGTAATTAAAATTTGTGACAGTTGAAAATTAGTTTTTGAATAATTTACTATAGAAAAGGCAATCCCTGGCGTAATTAAATTTGCGACAGTATAAAATTATTTTTTGAATAATTTACTATAGAAAAGTCAATCCCTGGCGCAATTAAATTTGTGACAGTATAAATTAGTTTCTGAATAATTTACTATAGAAAGGCAATCCCTGGGATATTTAAAATTTGCGACAGTTGAAAATTATTTTTTGAATAATTTACTATAGAAAAGGCAATCCCTGGCGTAATTAAAATTTGTGACAGTTGAAAATTATTTTTTGAATAATTTACTATAGAAAAGTCAATCCCTGGCGCAATTAAAATTTGCGACAGTATAAAATTATTTTTTGAATAATTTACTATAGAAAAGTCAATCCCTGGGATATTTAAAATTTGTGACAGTATAAAATTAGTTTTTGAATAATTTACTATAGAAAAGGCAATCCCTGGCGTAATTAAAATTTGCGACAGTTGAAAATTATTTTTTGAATAATTTACTATAGAAAAGGCAATCCCTGGCGTAATTAAAATTTGCGACAGTATAAAATTATTTTTTGAATAATTTACTATAGAAAAGTCAATCCCTGGCGTAATTAAAATTTGTGACAGTTGAAAATTAGTTTTTGAATAATTTACTATAGAAAAGGCAATCCCTGGGATATTTAAAATTTGCGACAGTATAAAATTAGTTTTTGAATAATTTACTATAGAAAAGTCAATCCCTGGCGCAATTAAAATTTGTGACAGTTGAAAATTATTTTTTGAATAATTTACTATAGAAAAGGCAATCCCTGGCGTAATTAAAATTTGTGACAGTATAAAATTAGTTGTTGAATAATTTACTATAGAAAAGGCAATCCCTGGGATATTTAAAATTTGCGACAGTATAAAATTATTTTTTGAATAATTTACTATAGAAAAGTCAATCCCTGGCGCAATTAAAATTTGCGACAGTATAAAATTATTTTTTGAATAATTTACTATAGAAAAGTCAATCCCTGGGATATTTAAAATTTGTGACAGTATAAAATTAGTTTTTGAATAATTTACTATAGAAAAGGCAATCCCTGGCGTAATTAAAATTTGCGACAGTTGAAAATTATTTTTTGAATAATTTACTATAGAAAAGGCAATCCCTGGGATATTTAAAATTTGCGACAGTATAAAATTAGTTTTTGAATAATTTACTATAGAAAAGGCAATCCCTGGCGTAATTAAAATTTGCGACAGTATAAAATTATTTTTTGAATAATTTACTATAGAAAAGTCAATCCCTGGCGCAATTAAAATTTGTGACAGTATAAAATTATTTTTTGAATAATTTACTATAGAAAAGGCAATCCCTGGGATATTTAAAATTTGCGACAGTATAAAATTAGTTTTTCGAAAAATTTACTATAGAAAAGTCAATCCCTGGCGCAATTAAAATTTGTGACAGTATAAAATTAGTTTTTGAATAATTTACTATAGAAAAGTCAATCCCTGGCGTAATTAAAATTTGTGACAGTTGAAAATTAGTTTTTGAATAATTTACTATAGAAAAGGCAATCCCTGGCGTAATTAAAATTTGCGACAGTATAAAATTATTTTTTGAATAATTTACTATAGAAAAGTCAATCCCTGGCGCAATTAAAATTTGCGACAGTATAAAATTAGTTTTTGAATAATTTACTATAGAAAAGTCAATCCCTGGCGCAATTAAAATTTGTGACAGTTGAAAATTAGTTTTTGAATAATATACTATAGAAAAGGCAATCCCTGGCGTAATTAAAATTTGTGACAGTATAAAATTAGTTTTTGAATAATTTACTATAGAAAAGGCAATCCCTGGGATATTTAAAATTTGTGACAGTTGAAAATTATTTTTTGAATAATTTACTATAGAAAAGTCAATCCCTGGCGCAATTAAAATTTGCGACAGTATAAAATTATTTTTGAATAATTTACTATAGAAAAGGCAATCCCTGGGATATTTAAAATTTGCGACAGTATAAAATTATTTTTTGAATAATTTACTATAGAAAAGTCAATCCCTGGCGTAATTAAAATTTGTGACAGTTGAAAATTAGTTTTTGAATAATTTACTATAGAAAAGGCAATCCCTGGGATATTTAAAATTTGCGACAGTATAAAATTAGTTTTTGAATAATTTACTATAGAAAAGGCAATCCCTGGCGTAATTAAAATTTGCGACAGTATAAAATTAGTTTTTGAATAATTTACTATAGAAAAGTCAATCCCTGGCGTAATTAAAATTTGTGACAGTTGAAAATTAGTTTTTGAATAATTTACTATAGAAAAGGCAATCCCTGGGATATTTAAAATTTGCGACAGTATAAAATTAGTTTTTGAATAATTTACTATAGAAAAGTCAATCCCTGGCGCAATTAAAATTTGTGACAGTTGAAAATTAGTTTTTGAATAATTTACTATAGAAAAGGCAATCCCTGGGATATTTAAAATTTGCGACAGTATAAAATTAGTTTTTGAATAATTTACTATAGAAAAGTCAATCCCTGGCGCAATTAAAATTTGTGACAGTTGAAAATTATTTTTTGAATAATTTACTATAGAAAAGGCAATCCCTGGCGTAATTAAAATTTGTGACAGTATAAAATTAGTTTTTGAATAATTTACTATAGAAAAGGCAATCCCTGGGATATTTAAAATTTGCGACAGTATAAAATTATTTTTTGAATAATTTACTATAGAAAAGTCAATCCCTGGCGCAATTAAAATTTGCGACAGTATAAAATTATTTTTTGAATAATTTACTATAGAAAAGTCAATCCCTGGCGCAATTAAAATTTGTGACAGTATAAAATTAGTTTTTGAATAATTTACTATAGAAAAGGCAATCCCTGGGATATTTAAAATTTGTGACAGTTGAAAATTAGTTTTTGAATAATTTACTATAGAAAAGTCAATCCCTGGCGTAATTAAAATTTGCGACAGTATAAAATTAGTTTTTGAATAATTTACTATAGAAAAGGCAATCCCTGGGATATTTAAAATTTGCGACAGTTGAAAATTATTTTTTGAATAATTTACTATAGAAAAGTCAATCCCTGGCGTAATTAAAATTTGTGACAGTTGAAAATTAGTTTTTGAATAATTTACTATAGAAAAGGCAATCCCTGGGATATTTAAAATTTGCGACAGTATAAAATTAGTTTTTGAATAATTTACTATAGAAAAGTCAATCCCTGGGATATTTAAAATTTGCGACAGTATAAAATTATTTTTTGAATAATTTACTATAGAAAAGTCAATCCCTGGCGTAATTAAAATTTGTGACAGTTGAAAATTAGTTTTTGAATAATTTACTATAGAAAAGGCAATCCCTGGGATATTTAAAATTTGCGACAGTATAAAATTATTTTTTGAATAATTTACTATAGAAAAGGCAATCCCTGGGATATTTAAAATTTGCGACAGTTGAAAATTATTTTTTGAATAATTTACTATAGAAAAGGCAATCCCTGGCGTAATTAAAATTTGTGACAGTTGAAAATTAGTTTTTGAATAATTTACTATAGAAAAGTCAATCCCTGGCGCAATTAAAATTTGTGACAGTATAAAATTAGTTTTTGAATAATTTACTATAGAAAAGGCAATCCCTGGGATATTTAAAATTTGTGACAGTTGAAAATTATTTTTTGAATAATTTACTATAGAAAAGGCAATCCCTGGGATATTTAAAATTTGCGACAGTTGAAAATTATTTTTTGAATAATTTACTATAGAAAAGGCAATCCCTGGGATATTTAAAATTTGCGACAGTTGAAAATTATTTTTTGAATAATTTACTATAGAAAAGGCAATCCCTGGGATATTTAAAATTTGCGACAGTTGAAAATTATTTTTTGAATAATTTACTATAGAAAAGGCAATCCCTGGCGTAATTAAAATTTGTGACAGTTGAAAATTATTTTTTGAATAATTTACTATAGAAAAGGCAATCCCTGGCGTAATTAAAATTTGCGACAGTTGAAAATTATTTTTTGAATAATTTACTATAGAAAAGGCAATCCCTGGGATATTTAAAATTTGTGACAGTTGAAAATTATTTTTTGAATAATTTACTATAGAAAAGGCAATCCCTGGGATATTTAAAATTTGCGACAGTATAAAATTAGTTTTTGAATAATTTACTATAGAAAAGGCAATCCCTGGCGTAATTAAAATTTGTGACAGTTGAAAATTAGTTTTTGAATAATTTACTATAGAAAAGTCAATCCCTGGCGCAATTAAAATTTGCGACAGTATAAAATTATTTTTTGAATAATTTACTATAGAAAAGTCAATCCCTGGCGCAATTAAAATTTGTGACAGTATAAAATTAGTTTTTGAATAATTTACTATAGAAAAGGCAATCCCTGGCGTAATTAAAATTTGCGACAGTATAAAATTATTTTTTGAATAATTTACTATAGAAAAGTCAATCCCTGGGATATTTAAAATTTGCGACAGTATAAAATTAGTTTTTGAATAATTTACTATAGAAAAGTCAATCCCTGGCGCAATTAAAATTTGTGACAGTTGAAAATTATTTTTTGAATAATTTACTATAGAAAAGTCAATCCCTGGGATATTTAAAATTTGCGACAGTATAAAATTAGTTTTTGAATAATTTACTATAGAAAAGTCAATCCCTGGCGCAATTAAAATTTGTGACAGTTGAAAATTATTTTTTGAATAATTTACTATAGAAAAGTCAATCCCTGGCGTAATTAAAATTTGTGACAGTTGAAAATTATTTTTTGAATAATTTACTATAGAAAAGTCAATCCCTGGCGCAATTAAAATTTGTGACAGTTGAAAATTATTTTTTGAATAATTTACTATAGAAAAGTCAATCCCTGGCGCAATTAAAATTTGCGACAGTATAAAATTATTTTTTGAATAATTTACTATAGAAAAGTCAATCCCTGGGATATTTAAAATTTGCGACAGTATAAAATTAGTTTTTGAATAATTTACTATAGAAAAGTCAATCCCTGGCGCAATTAAAATTTGTGACAGTTGAAAATTATTTTTTGAATAATTTACTATAGAAAAGTCAATCCCTGGCGCAATTAAAATTTGTGACAGTATAAAATTATTTTTTGAATAATTTACTATAGAAAAGTCAATCCCTGGCGCAATTAAAATTTGTGACAGTTGAAAATTATTTTTTGAATAATTTACTATAGAAAAGTCAATCCCTGGCGCAATTAAAATTTGCGACAGTATAAAATTATTTTTTGAATAATTTACTATAGAAAAGGCAATCCCTGGGATATTTAAAATTTGTGACAGTTGAAAATTAATTTTTGAATAATTTACTATAGAAAAGGCAATCCCTGGGATATTTAAAATTTGCGACAGTTGAAAATTATTTTTTGAATAATTTACTATAGAAAAGGCAATCCCTGGGATATTTAAAATTTGCGACAGTTGAAAATTATTTTTTGAATAATTTACTATAGAAAAGGCAATCCCTGGGATATTTAAAATTTGCGACAGTTGAAAATTATTTTTTGAATAATTTACTATAGAAAAGGCAATCCCTGGCGTAATTAAAATTTGTGACAGTTGAAAATTATTTTTTGAATAATTTACTATAGAAAAGGCAATCCCTGGCGTAATTAAAATTTGCGACAGTTGAAAATTATTTTTTGAATAATTTACTATAGAAAAGGCAATCCCTGGGATATTTAAAATTTGCGACAGTTGAAAATTATTTTTTGAATAATTTACTATAGAAAAGGCAATCCCTGGGATATTTAAAATTTGCGACAGTTGAAAATTATTTTTTGAATAATTTACTATAGAAAAGGCAATCCCTGGGATATTTAAAATTTGCGACAGTTGAAAATTATTTTTTGAATAATTTACTATAGAAAAGGCAATCCCTGGCGTAATTAAAATTTGTGACAGTTGAAAATTATTTTTTGAATAATTTACTATAGAAAAGGCAATCCCTGGCGTAATTAAAATTTGCGACAGTTGAAAATTATTTTTTGAATAATTTACTATAGAAAAGGCAATCCCTGGGATATTTAAAATTTGTGACAGTATAAAATTAGTTTTTGAATAATTTACTATAGAAAAGGCAATCCCTGGGATATTTAAAATTTGCGACAGTATAAAATTAGTTTTTGAATAATTTACTATAGAAAAGGCAATCCCTGGCGTAATTAAAATTTGTGACAGTTGAAAATTAGTTTTTGAATAATTTACTATAGAAAAGTCAATCCCTGGCGCAATTAAAATTTGTGACAGTATAAAATTAGTTTTTGAATAATTTACTATAGAAAAGGCAATCCCTGGGATATTTAAAATTTGTGACAGTTGAAAATTATTTTTTGAATAATTTACTATAGAAAAGGCAATCCCTGGGATATTTAAAATTTGCGACAGTTGAAAATTATTTTTTGAATAATTTACTATAGAAAAGGCAATCCCTGGGATATTTAAAATTTGCGACAGTTGAAAATTATTTTTTGAATAATTTACTATAGAAAAGGCAATCCCTGGGATATTTAAAATTTGTGACAGTTGAAAATTATTTTTTGAATAATTTACTATAGAAACGGCAATCCCTGGCGTAATTAAAATTTGTGACAGTTGAAAATTATTTTTTGAATAATTTACTATAGAAAAGTCAATCCCTGGCGCAATTAAAATTTGTGACAGTATAAAATTATTTTTTGAATAATTTACTATAGAAAAGGCAATCCCTGGCGTAATTAAAATTTGCGACAGTTGAAAATTATTTTTTGAATAATTTACTATAGAAAAGGCAATCCCTGGGATATTTAAAATTTGCGACAGTATAAAATTAGTTTTTGAATAATTTACTATAGAAAAGTCAATCCCTGGCGCAATTAAAATTTGTGACAGTTGAAAATTAGTTTTTGAATAATTTACTATAGAAAAGTCAATCCCTGGCGCAATTAAAATTTGCGACAGTATAAAATTAGTTTTTGAATAATTTACTATAGAAAAGTCAATCCCTGGGATATTTAAAATTTGCGACAGTATAAAATTAGTTTTTGAATAATTTACTATAGAAAAGTCAATCCCTGGCGCAATTAAAATTTGTGACAGTTGAAAATTAGTTTTTGAATAATTTACTATAGAAAAGTCAATCCCTGGCGCAATTAAAATTTGTGACAGTATAAAATTAGTTTTTGAATAATTTACTATAGAAAAGTCAATCCCTGGCGCAATTAAAATTTGCGACAGTATAAAATTAGTTTTTGAATAATTTACTATAGAAAAGGCAATCCCTGGCGCAATTAAAATTTGTGACAGTTGAAAATTATTTTTTGAATAATTTACTATAGAAAAGGCAATCCCTGGGATATTTAAAATTTGCGACAGTATAAAATTAGTTTTTGAATAATTTACTATAGAAAAGTCAATCCCTGGCGCAATTAAAATTTGTGACAGTTGAAAATTATTTTTTGAATAATTTACTATAGAAAAGTCAATCCCTGGCGCAATTAAAATTTGTGACAGTTGAAAATTATTTTTTGAATAATTTACTATAGAAAAGTCAATCCCTGGCGCAATTAAAATTTGTGACAATATAAAATTAGTTTTTGAATAATTTACTATAGAAAAGTCAATCCCTGGCGCAATTAAAATTTGTGACAGTTGAAAATTATTTTTTGAATAATTTACTATAGAAAAGTCAATCCCTGGCGCAATTAAAATTTGTGACAGTTGAAAATTATTTTTTGAATAATTTACTATAGAAAAGGCAATCCCTGGGATATTTAAAATTTGCGACAGTATAAAATTATTTTTTGAATAATTTACTATAGAAAAGTCAATCCCTGGCGTAATTAAAATTTGTGACAGTTGAAAATTATTTTTTGAATAATTTACTATAGAAAAGTCAATCCCTGGCGCACATAAAATTTGCGACAGTATAAAATTAGTTTTTGAATAATTTACTATAGAAAAGGCAATCCCTGGCGTAATTAAAATTTGTGACAGTATAAAATTAGTTTTTGAATAATTTACTATAGAAAAGTCAATCCCTGGCGTAATTAAAATTTGCGACAGTTGAAAATTATTTTTTGAATAATTTACTATAGAAAAGTCAATCCCTGGCGTAATTAAAATTTGTGACAGTTGAAAATTAGTTTTTGAATAATTTACTATAGAAAAGGCAATCCCTGGGATATTTAAAATTTGCGACAGTATAAAATTAGTTTTTGAATAATTTACTATAGAAAAGTCAATCCCTGGCGCAATTAAAATTTGTGACAGTTGAAAATTATTTTTTGAATAATTTACTATAGAAAAGGCAATCCCTGGGATATTTAAAATTTGCGACAGTATAAAATTAGTTTTTGAATAATTTACTATAGAAAAGTCAATCCCTGGCGCAATTAAAATTTGTGACAGTATAAAATTAGTTTTTGAATAATTTACTATAGAAAAGTCAATCCCTGGCGTAATTAAAATTTGTGACAGTTGAAAATTAGTTTTTGAATAATTTACTATAGAAAAGTCAATCCCTGGGATATTTAAAATTTGTGACAGTTGAAAATTATTTTTTGAATAATTTACTATAGAAAAGGCAATCCCTGGCGTAATTAAAATTTGTGACAGTATAAAATTATTTTTTGAATAATTTACTATAGAAAAGTCAATCCCTGGCGCAATTAAAATTTGTGACAGTATAAAATTATTTTTTGAATAATTTACTATAGAAAAGGCAATCCCTGGGATATTTAAAATTTGCGACAGTATAAAATTAGTTTTTGAAAAATTTACTATAGAAAAGTCAATCCCTGGCGCAATTAAAATTTGTGACAGTATAAAATTAGTTTTTGAATAATTTACTATAGAAAAGTCAATCCCTGGCGTAATTAAAATTTGTGACAGTTGAAAATTATTTTTTGAATAATTTACTATAGAAAAGTCAATCCCTGGCGCAATTAAAATTTGTGACAGTATAAAATTATTTTTTGAATAATTTACTATAGAAAAGTCAATCCCTGGCGTAATTAAAATTTGTGACAGTTGAAAATTAGTTTTTGAATAATTTACTATAGAAAAGGCAATCCCTGGGATATTTAAAATTTGCGACAGTATAAAATTAGTTTTTGAATAATTTACTATAGAAAAGTCAATCCCTGGCGCAATTAAAATTTGTGACAGTTGAAAATTATTTTTTGAATAATTTACTATAGAAAAGGCAATCCCTGGGATATTTAAAATTTGCGACAGTATAAAATTAGTTTTTGAATAATTTACTATAGAAAAGTCAATCCCTGGCGCAATTAAAATTTGTGACAGTATAAAATTAGTTTTTGAATAATTTACTATAGAAAAGTCAATCCCTGGCGTAATTAAAATTTGTGACAGTTGAAAATTATTTTTTGAATAATTTACTATAGAAAAGTCAATCCCTGGCGCAATTAAAATTTGTGACAGTATAAAATTAGTTTTTGAATAATTTACTATAGAAAAGTCAATCCCTGGCGCAATTAAAATTTGTGACAGTTGAAAATTATTTTTTGAATAATTTACTATAGAAAAGGCAATCCCTGGCGTAATTAAAATTTGTGACAGTATAAAATTAGTTTTTGAATAATTTACTATAGAAAAGTCAATCCCTGGCGCAATTAAAATTTGCGACAGTATAAAATTAGTTTTTGAATAATTTACTATAGAAAAGTCAATCCCTGGCGCAATTAAAATTTGTGACAGTATAAAATTAGTTTTTGAATAATTTACTATAGAAAAGTCAATCCCTGGGATATTTAAAATTTGTGACAGTTGAAAATTATTTTTTGAATAATTTACTATAGAAAAGGCAATCCCTGGGATATTTAAAATTTGCGACAGTATAAAATTAGTTTTTGAATAATTTACTATAGAAAAGTCAATCCCTGGCGTAATTAAAATTTGTGACAGTTGAAAATTATTTTTGAATAATTTACTATAGAAAAGTCAATCCCTGGCGCAATTAAAATTTGTGACAGTATAAAATTATTTTTTGAATAATTTACTATAGAAAAGTCAATCCCTGGCGCAATTAAAATTTGTGACAGTATAAAATTATTTTTTGAATAATTTACTATAGAAAAGGCAATCCCTGGGATATTTAAAATTTGTGACAGTATAAAATTATTTTTTGAATAATTTACTATAGAAAAGTCAATCCCTGGCGCAATTAAAATTTGTGACAGTTGAAAATTATTTTTTGAATAATTTACTATAGAAAAGTCAATCCCTGGCGTAATTAAAATTTGTGACAGTTGAAAATTATTTTTTGAATAATTTACTATAGAAAAGTCAATCCCTGGCGCAATTAAAATTTGTGACAGTATAAAATTATTTTTTGAATAATTTACTATAGAAAAGGCAATCCCTGGCGTAATTAAAATTTGCGACAGTATAAAATTAGTTTTTGAATAATTTACTATAGAAAAGTCAATCCCTGGCGCAATTAAAATTTGTGACAGTTGAAAATTATTTTTTGAATAATTTACTATAGAAAAGGCAATCCCTGGGATATTTAAAATTTGCGACAGTATAAAATTAGTTTTTGAATAATTTACTATAGAAAAGTCAATCCCTGGGATATTTAAAATTTGCGACAGTATAAAATTAGTTTTTGAATAATTTACTATAGAAAAGTCAATCCCTGGCGCAATTAAAATTTGTGACAGTATAAAATTATTTTTTGAATAATTTACTATAGAAAAGTCAATCCCTGGCGCAATTAAAATTTGTGACAGTATAAAATTAGTTTTTGAATAATTTACTATAGAAAAGGCAATCCCTGGCGTAATTAAAATTTGTGACAGTATAAAATTATTTTTTGAATAATTTACTATAGAAAAGTCAATCCCTGGCGCAATTAAAATTTGTGACAGTATAAGATTATTTTTTGAATAATTTACTATAGAAAAGTCAATCCCTGGCGCAATTAAAATTTGTGACAGTATAAAATTAGTTTTTGAATAATTTACTATAGAAAAGTCAATCCCTGGCGCAATTAAAATTTGTGACAGTATAAAATTAGTTTTTGAATAATTTACTATAGAAAAGTCAATCCCTGGCGCACATAAAATTTGTGACAGTATAAAATTAGTTTTTGAATAATTTACTATAGAAAAGTCAATCCCTGGCGCAATTAAAATTTGTGACAGTTGAAAATTAGTTTTTGAATAATTTACTATAGAAAAGGCAATCCCTGGCGTAATTAAAATTTGCGACAGTATAAAATTATTTTTTGAATAATTTACTATAGAAAAGTCAATCCCTGGGATATTTAAAATTTGTGACAGTTGAAAATTATTTTTTGAATAATTTACTATAGAAAAGTCAATCCCTGGCGCAATTAAAATTTGTGACAGTTGAAAATTATTTTTTGAATAATTTACTATAGAAAAGTCAATCCCTGGCGCACATAAAATTTGCGACAGTATAAAATTAGTTTTTGAATAATTTACTATAGAAAAGTCAATCCCTGGCGCAATTAAAATTTGCGACAGTATAAAATTAGTTTTTGAATAATTTACTATAGAAAAGGCAATCGCTGGCGTAATTAAAATTTGCGACAGTATAAAATTATTTTTTGAATAATTTACTATAGAAAAGGCAATCCCTGGGATATTTAAAATTTGCGACAGTATAAAATTAGTTTTTGAATAATTTACTATAGAAAAGTCAATCCCTGGCGCAATTAAAATTTGCGACAGTATAAAATTAGTTTTTGAATAATTTACTATAGAAAAGTCAATCCCTGGGATATTTAAAATTTGCGACAGTATAAAATTAGTTTTTGAATAATTTACTATAGAAAAGTCAATCCCTGGCGCAATTAAAATTTGTGACAGTATAAAATTATTTTTTGAATAATTTACTATAGAAAAGGCAATCCCTGGGATATTTAAAATTTGTGACAGTATAAAATTATTTTTTGAATAATTTACTATAGAAAAGTCAATCCCTGGCGCAATTAAAATTTGTGACAGTTGAAAATTATTTTTTGAATAATTTACTATAGAAAAGTCAATCCCTGGCGTAATTAAAATTTGTGACAGTTGAAAATTATTTTTTGAATAATTTACTGTAGAAAAGTCAATCCCTGGCGCAATTAAAATTTGTGACAGTATAAAATTATTTTTTGAATAATTTACTATAGAAAAGGCAATCCCTGGCGTAATTAAAATTTGCGACAGTATAAAATTAGTTTTTGAATAATTTACTATAGAAAAGTCAATCCCTGGCGCAATTAAAATTTGTGACAGTTGAAAATTATTTTTTGAATAATTTACTATAGAAAAGGCAATCCCTGGGATATTTAAAATTTGCGACAGTATAAAATTAGTTTTTGAATAATTTACTATAGAAAAGTCAATCCCTGGGATATTTAAAATTTGCGACAGTATAAAATTAGTTTTTGATTAATTTACTATAGAAAAGTCAATCCCTGGCGCAATTAAAATTTGTGACAGTATAAAATTATTTTTTGAATAATTTACTATAGAAAAGTCAATCCCTGGCGCAATTAAAATTTGTGACAGTATAAAATTAGTTTTTGAATAATTTACTATAGAAAAGTCAATCCCTGGCGCAATTAAAATTTGCGACAGTATAAAATTAGTTTTTGAATAATTTACTATAGAAAAGGCAATCCCTGGCGCAATTAAAATTTGTGACAGTTGAAAATTATTTTTTGAATAATTTACTATAGAAAAGTCAATCCCTGGCGCAATTAAAATTTGTGACAGTATAAAATTAGTTTTTGAATAATTTACTATAGAAAAGTCAATCCCTGGCGCAATTAAAATTTGTGACAGTATAAAATTAGTTTTTGAATAATTTACTATAGAAAAGGCAATCCCTGGCGTAATTAAAATTTGCGACAGTATAAAATTAGTTTTTGAATAATTTACTATAGAAAAGGCAATCCCTGGCGTAATTAAAATTTGCGACAGTATAAAATTATTTTTTGAATAATTTACTATAGAAAAGTCAATCCCTGGCGTAATTAAAATTTGTGACAGTATAAAATTAGTTTTTGAAAAATTTACTATAGAAAAGGCAATCCCTGGCGCAATTAAAATTTGTGACAGTTGAAAATTATTTTTTGAATAATTTACTATAGAAAAGGCAATCCCTGGGATATTTAAAATTTGCGACAGTATAAAATTAGTTTTTGAATAATTTACTATAGAAAAGGCAATCCCTGGCGTAATTAAAATTTGCGACAGTATAAAATTAGTTTTTGAATAATTTACTATAGAAAAGGCAATCCCTGGGATATTTAAAATTTGCGACAGTATAAAATTAGTTTTTGAATAATTTACTATAGAAAAGGCAATCCCTGGGATATTTAAAATTTGCGACAGTATAAAATTAGTTTTTGAATAATTTACTATAGAAAAGTCAATCCCTGGCGCAATTAAAATTTGCGACAGTATAAAATTAGTTTTTGAATAATTTACTATAGAAAAGTCAATCCCTGGGATATTTAAAATTTGCGACAGTATAAAATTAGTTTTTGAATAATTTACTATAGAAAAGTCAATCCCTGGCGCAATTAAAATTTGTGACAGTATAAAATTAGTTTTTGAATAATTTACTATAGAAAAGTCAATCCCTGGCGCAATTAAAATTTGTGACAGTATAAAATTAGTTTTTGAATAATTTACTATAGAAAAGTCAATCCCTGGCGCAATTAAAATTTGTGACAGTTGAAAATTATTTTTTGAATAATTTACTATAGAAAAGTCAATCCCTGGCGCAATTAAAATTTGTGACAGTTGAAAATTATTTTTTGAATAATTTACTATAGAAAAGTCAATCCCTGGCGCAATTAAAATTTGTGACAGTATAAAATTATTTTTTGAATAATTTACTATAGAAAAGTCAATCCCTGGCACAATTAAAATTTGTGACAGTATAAAATTATTTTTTGAATAATTTACTATAGAAAAGGCAATCCCTGGGATATTTAAAATTTGCGACAGTATAAAATTAGTTTTTGAAAAATTTACTATAGAAAAGTCAATCCCTGGCGCAATTAAAATTTGTGACAGTATAAAATTAGTTTTTGAATAATTTACTATAGAAAAGTCAATCCCTGGCGTAATTAAAATTTGTGACAGTTGAAAATTATTTTTTGAATAATTTACTATAGAAAAGTCAATCCCTGGCGCAATTAAAATTTGTGACAGTATAAAATTATTTTTTGAATAATTTACTATAGAAAAGTCAATCCCTGGCGCAAGTAAAATTTGTGACAGTATAAAATTAGTTTTTGAATAATTTACTATAGAAAAGTCAATCCCTGGGATATTTAAAATTTGTAATTAAAATTTGTGACAGTTGAAAATTATTTTTTGAATAATTTACTATAGAAAAGTCAATCCCTGGCGCAATTAAAATTTGTGACAGTATAAATTATTTTTTGAATAATTTACTATAGAAAAGGCAATCCCTGGCGTAATTAAAATTTGCGACAGTATAAAATTAGTTTTTGAATAATTTACTATAGAAAAGTCAATCCCTGGCGCAATTAAAATTTGTGACAGTTGAAAATTATTTTTTGAATAATTTACTATAGAAAAGGCAATCCCTGGGATATTTAAAATTTGCGACAGTATAAAATTAGTTTTTGAATAATTTACTATAGAAAAGTCAATCCCTGGGATATTTAAAATTTGCGACAGTATAAAATTAGTTTTGAATAATTTACTATAGAAAAGTCAATCCCTGGCGCAATTAAAATTTGTGACAGTATAAAATTATTTTTTGAATAATTTACTATAGAAAAGTCAATCCCTGGCGCAATTAAAATTTGTGACAGTTGAAAATTATTTTTGAAAAATTTACTATAGAAAAGGCAATCCCTGGCGCAATTAAAATTTGTGACAGTTGAAAATTATTTTTTGAATAATTTACTATAGAAAAGGCAATCCCTGGCGCAATTAAAATTTGTGACAGTTGAAAATTATTTTTTGAATAATTTACTATAGAAAAGTCAATCCCTGGCGCAATTAAAATTTGTGACAGTATAAAATTATTTTTTGAATAATTTACTATAGAAAAGTCAATCCCTGGCGCAATTAAAATTTGTGACAGTATAAAATTATTTTTTGAATAATTTACTATAGAAAAGGCAATCCCTGGGATATTTAAAATTTGCGACAGTATAAAATTAGTTTTTGAATAATTTACTATAGAAAAGTCAATCCCTGGCGCAATTAAAATTTGTGACAGTTGAAAATTAGTTTTTGAATAATTTACTATAGAAAAGTCAATCCCTGGCGCAATTAAAATTTGTGACAGTATAAAATTAGTTTTTGAATAATTTACTATAGAAAAGTCAATCCCTGGCGCAATTAAATTTGTGACAGTATAAAATTATTTTTTGAATAATTTACTATAGAAAAGTCAATCCCTGGCGCAATTAAAATTTGTGACAGTATAAAATTATTTTTTGAATAATTTACTATAGAAAAGGCAATCCCTGGGATATTTAAAATTTGCGACAGTATAAAATTAGTTTTTGAATAATTTACTATAGAAAAGTCAATACCTGGCGCAATTAAAATTTGTGACAGTATAAAATTAGTTTTTGAATAATTTACTATAGAAAAGGCAATCCCTGGCGCAATTAAAATTTGTGACAGTTGAAAATTATTTTTTGAATAATTTACTATAGAAAAGGCAATCCCTGGGATATTTAAAATTTGCGACAGTATAAAATTAGTTTTTGAATAATTTACTATAGAAAAGTCAATCCTGGCGCAATTAAAATTTGTGACAGTATAAAATTATTTTTTGAATAATTTACTATAGAAAAGGCAATCCCTGGGATATTTAAAATTTGCGATAGTATAAAATTAGTTTTTGAATAATTTACTATAGAAAAGGCAATCCCTGGCGTAATTAAAATTTGCGACAGTATAAAATTAGTTTTTGAATAATTTACTATAGAAAAGGCAATCCCTGGCGTAATTAAAATTTGCGACAGTATAAAATTATTTTTGAATAATTTACTATAGAAAAGTCAATCCCTGGCGCAATTAAAGTTTGTGACAGTATAAAAATTATTTTTGAATAATTTACTATAGAAAAGTCAATCCCTGGCGCAATTAAAATTTGTGACAGTTGAAAATTATTTTTTGAATAATTTACTATAGAAAAGGCAATCCCTGGGATATTTAAAATTTGCGACAGTATAAAATTATTTTTTGAATAATTTACTATAGAAAAGTCAATCCCTGGCGTAATTAAAATTTGTGACAGTATAAAATTAGTTTTTGAATAATTTACTATAGAAAAGTCAATCCCTGGCGCAATTAAAATTTGCGACAGTATAAAATTAGTTTTTGAATAATTTACTATAGAAAAGTCAATCCCTGGGATATTTAAAATTTGCGACAGTATAAAATTAGTTTTTGAATAATTTACTATAGAAAAGTCAATCCCTGGTGTAATTAAAATTTGTGACAGTTGAAAATTATTTTTTGAATAATTTACTATAGAAAAGGCAATCCCTGGGATATTTAAAATTTGCGACAGTATAAAATTAGTTTTTGAATAATTTACTATAGAAAAGTCAATCCCTGGCGCAATTAAAATTTGTGACAGTATAAAATTAGTTTTTACTATAGAAAAGGCAATCCCTGGCGTAATTAAAATTTGCGACAGTATAAAATTAATTTTTTGAATAATTTACTATAGAAAAGTCAATCCCTGGCGCAATTAAAATTTGTGACAGTATAAAATTAGTTTTTGAATAATTTACTATAGAAAAGTCAATCCCTGGCGCATTTAAAATTTGTGACAGTATAAAATTAGTTTTTGAATAATTTACTATAGAAAAGTCAATCCCTGGCGCAATTAAAATTTGTGACAGTATAAAATTATTTTTTGAATAATTTACTATAGAAAAGTCAATCCCTGGCGCAATTAAAATTTGTGACAGTTGAAAATTATTTTTTGAAAAATTTACTATAGAAAAGTCAATCCCTGGCGCAATTAAAATTTGTGACAGTTGAAAATTATTTTTTGAATAATTTACTATAGAAAAGGCAATCCCTGGGATATTTAAAATTTGCGACAGTATAAAATTAGTTTTTGAATAATTTACTATAGAAAAGTCAATCCCTGGCGCAATTAAAATTTGTGACAGTATAAAATTATTTTTTGAATAATTTACTATAGAAAAGGCAATCCCTGGGATATTTAAAATTTGCGACAGTATAAAATTAGTTTTTTGAATAATTTACTATAGAAAAGGCAATCCCTGGCGCAATTAAAATTTGTGACAGTTGAAAATTATTTTTTGAATAATTTACTATAGAAAAGGCAATCCCTGGCGCAATTAAAATTTGTGACAGTTGAAAATTATTTTTTGAATAATTTACTATAGAAAAGTCAATCCTGGCGCAATTAAAATTTGTGACAGTATAAAATTATTTTTTGAATAATTTACTATAGAAAAGTCAATCCCTGGCGCAATTAAAATTTGTGACAGTTGAAAATTATTTTTTGAATAATTTACTATAGAAAAGGCAATCCCTGGGATATTTAAAATTTGCGACAGTATAAAATTATTTTTTGAATAATTTACTATAGAAAAGTCAATCCTGGCGCAATTAAAATTTGTGACAGTATAAAATTAGTTTTTGAATAATTTACTATAGAAAAGGCAATCCCTGGCGTAATTAAAATTTGCGACAGTATAAAATTATTTTTTTGAATAATTTTACTATAGAAAAGGCAATCCCTGGGATATTTAAAATTTGCGACAGTATAAAATTAGTTTTTGAATAATTTACTATAGAAAAGTCAATCCCTGGCGCAATTAAAATTTGTGACAGTATAAAATTATTTTTTGAATAATTTACTATAGAAAAGGCAATCCCTGGGATATTTAAAATTTGCGACAGTATAAAAATTAGTTTTTGAATAATTTACTATAGAAAAGTCAATCCCTGGCGCAATTAAAATTTGTGACAGTATAAAATTAGTTTTTGAATAATTTACTATAGAAAAGGCAATCCCTGGCGTAATTAAAATTTGCGACAGTATAAAATTATTTTTTGAATAATTTACTATAGAAAAGGCAATCCTGGGATATTTAAAATTTGCGACAGTATAAAATTAGTTTTTGAATAATTTACTATAGAAAAGTCAATCCCTGGCGCAATTAAAATTTGTGACAGTATAAAATTATTTTTTGAATAATTTACTATAGAAAAGGCAATCCCTGGGATATTTAAAATTTGCGACAGTATAAAATTAGTTTTTGAATAATTTACTATAGAAAAGTCAATCCCTGGCGCAATTAAAATTTGTGACAGTATAAAATTAGTTTTTGAATAATTTACTATAGAAAAGGCAATCCCTGGCGTAATTAAAATTTGCGACAGTATAAAATTATTTTTTGAATAATTTACTATTGAAAAGTCAATCCCTGGCGCAATTAAAATTTGTGACAGTTGAAAAATTATTTTTTGAATAATTTACTATAGAAAAGGCAATCCCTGGGATATTTAAAATTTGCGACAGTATAAAATTAGTTTTTGAATAATTTACTATAGAAAAGTCAATCCCTGGCGCAATTAAAATTTGTGACAGTATAAAATTATTTTTTGAAAAATTTACTATAGAAAAGGCAATCCCTGGCGCAATTAAAATTTGCGACAGTATAAAATTAGTTTTTTGAATAATTTACTATAGAAAAGTCAATCCCTGGCGCAATTAAAATTTGTGACAGTTGAAAATTATTTTTTGAATAATTTACTATAGAAAAGTCAATCCTGGGATATTTAAAATTTGCGACAGTATAAAATTAGTTTTTGAATAATTTTACTATAGAAAAGTCAATCCCTGGTGTAATTAAAATTTGTGACAGTTGAAAATTATTTTTTGAATAATTTACTATAGAAAAGGCAATCCCTGGATATTTAAAATTTGCGACAGTATAAAATTAGTTTTTGAATAATTTACTATAGAAAAGTCAATCCCTGGCGCAATTAAAATTTGTGACAGTATAAAATTAGTTTTTGAATAATTTACTATAGAAAAGGCAATCCCTGGGATATTTAAAATTTGCGACAGTATAAAATTAGTTTTTGAATAATTTACTATAGAAAAGTCAATCCCTGGCGCAATTAAAATTTGTGACAGTATAAAATTATTTTTTGAATAATTTACTATAGAAAAGGCAATCCCTGGGATATTTAAAATTTGCGACAGTATAAAATTAGTTTTTGAATAATTTACTATAGAAAAGTCAATCCCTGGCGTAATTAAAATTTGCGACAGTATAAAATTATTTTTTGAATAATTTACTATAGAAAAGGCAATCCCTGGCGTAATTAAAATTTGCGACAGTATAAAATTAGTTTTTGAATAATTTACTATAGAAAAGGCAATCCCTGGCGTAATTAAAATTTGCGACAGTATAAAATTAGTTTTTGAATAATTTACTATAGAAAAGTCAATCCCTGGCGCAATTAAAATTTGTGACAGTATAAAAATTATTTTTTGAATAATTTACTATAGAAAAGTCAATCCCTGGCGCAATTAAAATTTGTGACAGTTGAAAATTATTTTTTGAAAAAATTTACTATAGAAAAGTCAATCCCTGGCGCAATTAAAATTTGTGACAGTTGAAAATTATTTTTTGAATAATTTACTATAGAAAAGGCAATCCCTGGGATATTTAAAATTTGCGACAGTATAAAATTAGTTTTTGAATAATTTACTATAGAAAAGTCAATCCCTGGCGCAATTAAAATTTGTGACAGTATAAAATTATTTTTTGAATAATTTACTATAGAAAAGGCAATCCCTGGGATATTTAAAATTTGCGACAGTATAAAATTAGTTTTTGAATAATTTACTATAGAAAAGGCAATCCCTGGCGTAATTAAAATTTGCGACAGTATAAAATTAGTTTTTGAATAATTTACTATAGAAAAGGCAATCCCTGGCGTAATTAAAATTTGCGACAGTATAAAATTATTTTTTGAATAATTTACTATAGAAAAGTCAATCCCTGGCGCAATTAAAATTTGTGACAGTATAAAATTATTTTTTGAATAATTTACTATAGAAAAGTCAATCCCTGGCGCAATTAAAATTTGTGACAGTATAAAATTAGTTTTTGAATAATTTACTATAGAAAAGGCAATCCCTGGCGTAATTAAAATTTGCGACAGTATAAAATTAGTTTTTGAATAATTTACTATAGAAAAGTCAATCCCTGGCGCAATTAAAATTTGTGACAGTATAAAATTATTTTTTGAATAATTTACTATAGAAAAGTCAATCCCTGGCGCAATTAAAATTTGTGACAGTTGAAAATTATTTTTGAAAAATTTACTATAGAAAAGTCAATCCCTGGCGCAATTAAAATTTGTGACAGTTGAAAATTATTTTTTGAATAATTTACTATAGAAAAGGCAATCCCTGGGATATTTAAAATTTGCGACAGTATAAAATTAGTTTTTGAATAATTTACTATAGAAAAGTCAATCCCTGGCGCAATTAAAATTTGTGACAGTATAAAATTATTTTTTGAATAATTTACTATAGAAAAGGCAATCCCTGGGATATTTAAAATTTGCGACAGTATAAAATTAGTTTTTGAATAATTTACTATAGAAAAGGCAATCCCTGGCGTAATTAAAATTTGCGACAGTATAAAATTAGTTTTTGAATAATTTACTATAGAAAAGGCAATCCCTGGCGTAATTAAAATTTGCGACAGTATAAAATTATTTTTTGAATAATTTACTATAGAAAAGTCAATCCCTGGCGCAATTAAAATTTGTGACAGTATAAAATTATTTTTTGAATAATTTACTATAGAAAAGTCAATCCCTGGCGCAATTAAAATTTGTGACAGTTGAAAATTATTTTTTGAATAATTTACTATAGAAAAGGCAATCCCTGGGATATTTAAAATTTGCGACAGTATAAAATTATTTTTTGAATAATTTACTATAGAAAAGTCAATCCCTGGCGTAATTAAAATTTGTGACAGTATAAAATTAGTTTTTGAATAATTTACTATAGAAAAGTCAATCCCTGGCGCAATTAAAATTTGCGACAGTATAAAATTAGTTTTTGAATAATTTACTATAGAAAAGTCAATCCCTGGGATATTTAAAATTTGCGACAGTATAAAATTAGTTTTTGAATAATTTACTATAGAAAAGTCAATCCCTGGCGTAATTAAAATTTGTGACAGTTGAAAATTATTTTTTGAATAATTTACTATAGAAAAGGCAATCCCTGGGATATTTAAAATTTGCGACAGTATAAAATTAGTTTTTGAATAATTTACTATAGAAAAGTCAATCCCTGGCGCAATTAAAATTTGTGACAGTATAAAATTAGTTTTTGAATAATTTACTATAGAAAAGGCAATCCCTGGCGTAATTAAAATTTGCGACAGTATAAAATTATTTTTTGAATAATTTACTATAGAAAAGGCAATCCCTGGGATATTTAAAATTTGCGACAGTATAAAATTAGTTTTTGAATAATTTACTATAGAAAAGTCAATCCCTGGCGCAATTAAAATTTGTGACAGTATAAAATTATTTTTTGAATAATTTACTATAGAAAAGGCAATCCCTGGGATATTTAAAATTTGCGACAGTATAAAATTAGTTTTTGAATAATTTACTATAGAAAAGTCAATCCCTGGCGCAATTAAAATTTGTGACAGTATAAAATTAGTTTTTGAATAATTTACTATAGAAAAGGCAATCCCTGGCGTAATTAAAATTTGCGACAGTATAAAATTATTTTTTGAATAATTTACTATAGAAAAGGCAATCCCTGGCGTAATTAAAATTTGCGACAGTATAAAATTAGTTTTTGAATAATTTACTATAGAAAAGGCAATCCCTGGCGTAATTAAAATTTGCGACAGTATAAAATTATTTTTTGAATAATTTACTATAGAAAAGGCAATCCCTGGGATATTTAAAATTTGCGACAGTATAAAATTAGTTTTTGAATAATTTACTATAGAAAAGTCAATCCCTGGCGCAATTAAAATTTGTGACAGTATAAAATTATTTTTTGAATAATTTACTATAGAAAAGTCAATCCCTGGCGCAATTAAAATTTGTGACAGTATAAAATTATTTTTTGAATAATTTACTATAGAAAAGTCAATCCCTGGGATATTTAAAATTTGCGACAGTATAAAATTTGTTTTTGAATAATTTACTATAGAAAAGTCAATCCCTGGCGCAATTAAAATTTGTGACAGTATAAAATTAGTTTTTGAATAATTTACTATAGAAAAGGCAATCCCTGGCGCAATTAAAATTTGTGACAGTATAAAATTATTTTTTGAATAATTTACTATAGAAAAGGCAATCCCTGGGATATTTAAAATTTGCGACAGTATAAAATTAGTTTTTGAATAATTTACTATAGAAAAGTCAATCCCTGGCGCAATTAAAATTTGTGACAGTTGAAAATTATTTTTTGAATAATTTACTATAGAAAAGGCAATCCCTGGGATATTTAAAATTTGCGACAGTATAAAATTAGTTTTTGAATAATTTACTATAGAAAAGTCAATCCCTGGCGCAATTAAAATTTGTGACAGTATAAAATTATTTTTTGAATAATTTACTATAGAAAAGGCAATCCCTGGGATATTTAAAATTTGCGACAGTATAAAATTAGTTTTTGAATAATTTACTATAGCAAAGTCAATCCCTGGCGCAATTAAAATTTGTGACAGTATAAAATTAGTTTTTGAATAATTTACTATAGAAAAGGCAATCCCTGGCGTAATTAAAATTTGCGACAGTATAAAATTATTTTTTGAATAATTTACTATAGAAAAGGCAATCCCTGGCGTAATTAAAATTTGCGACAGTATAAAATTAGTTTTTGAATAATTTACTATAGAAAAGGCAATCCCTGGCGTAATTAAAATTTGCGACAGTATAAAATTATTTTTTGAATAATTTACTATAGAAAAGGCAATCCCTGGGATATTTAAAATTTGCGACAATATAAAATTAGTTTTTGAATAATTTACTATAGAAAAGTCAATCCCTGGCGCAATTAAAATTTGCGACAGTATAAAATTAGTTTTTGAATAATTTACTATAGAAAAGTCAATCCCTGGGATATTTAAAATTTGCGACAGTATAAAATTAGTTTTTGAATAATTTACTATAGAAAAGTCAATCCCTGGCGCAATTAAAATTTGTGACAGTATAAAATTATTTTTTGAATAATTTACTATAGAAAAGTCAATCCCTGGCGCAATTAAAATTTGTGACAGTATAAAATTAGTTTTTGAATAATTTACTATAGAAAAGGCAATCCCTGGGATATTTAAAATTTGCGACAGTATAAAATTAGTTTTTGAATAATTTACTATAGAAAAGTCAATCCCTGGCGCAATTAAAATTTGCGACAGTATAAAATTAGTTTTTGAATAATTTACTATAGAAAAGTCAATCCCTGGGATATTTAAAATTTGCGACAGTATAAAATTAGTTTTTGAATAATTTACTATAGAAAAGTCAATCCCTGGCGCAATTAAAATTTGTGACAGTATAAAATTATTTTTTGAATAATTTACTATAGAAAAGGCAATCCCTGGGATATTTAAAATTTGTGACAGTATAAAATTATTTTTTGAATAATTTACTATAGAAAAGTCAATCCCTGGCGCAATTAAAATTTGTGACAGTTGAAAATTAT
This sequence comes from Dioctria linearis, assembly GCA_963930735.1. Lineage (NCBI taxonomy): Eukaryota > Metazoa > Arthropoda > Insecta > Diptera > Asilidae > Dioctria > Dioctria linearis. The sequence goes on along the minus strand of CAWVNZ010002323.1, from coordinate 289,157 downwards.
TTTTTGAATAATTTACTATAGAAAAGGCAATCCCTGGGATATTTAAAATTTGCGACAGTATAAAATTAGTTTTTGAATAATTTACTATAGAAAAGTCAATCCCTGGCGCAATTAAAATTTGTGACAGTATAAAATTAGTTTTTGAATAATTTACTATAGAAAAGTCAATCCCTGGCGCAATTAAAATTTGCGACAGTATAAAATTAGTTTTTGAATAATTTACTATAGAAAAGGCAATCCCTGGCGCAATTAAAATTTGTGACAGTTGAAAATTATTTTTTGAATAATTTACTATAGAAAAGTCAATCCCTGGCGCAATTAAAATTTGTGACAGTATAAAATTATTTTTTGAATAATTTACTATAGAAAAGTCAATCCCTGGCGTAATTAAAATTTGTGACAGTATAAAATTAGTTTTTGAAAAATTTACTATAGAAAAGGCAATCCCTGGGATATTTAAAATTTGCGACAGTATAAAATTAGTTTTTGAATAATTTACTATAGAAAAGGCAATCCCTGGCGTAATTAAAATTTGCGACAGTATAAAATTATTTTTTGAATAATTTACTATAGAAAAGTCAATCCCTGGCGTAATTAAAATTTGTGACAGTTGAAAATTATTTTTTGAATAATTTACTATAGAAAAGTCAATCCCTGGCGCAATTAAAATTTGTGACAGTATAAAATTAGTTTTTGAATAATTTACTATAGAAAAGGCAATCCCTGGCGTAATTAAAATTTGCGACAGTATAAAATTAGTTTTTGAATAATTTACTATAGAAAAGGCAATCCCTGGCGTAATTAAAATTTGCGACAGTATAAAATTATTTTTTGAATAATTTACTATAGAAAAGTCAATCCCTGGCGTAATTAAAATTTGTGACAGTTGAAAATTATTTTTTGAATAATTTACTATAGAAAAGTCAATCCCTGGCGCAATTAAAATTTGTGACAGTATAAAATTATTTTTTGAATAATTTACTATAGAAAAGTCAATCCCTGGCGCAATTAAAATTTGTGACAGTTGAAAATTATTTTTTGAATAATTTACTATAGAAAAGGCAATCCCTGGGATATTTAAAATTTGCGACAGTATAAAATTAGTTTTTGAATAATTTACTATAGAAAAGTCAATCCCTGGCGCAATTAAAATTTGTGACAGTTGAAAATTATTTTTTGAAAAATTTACTATAGAAAAGGCAATCCCTGGCGCAATTAAAATTTGTGACAGTATAAAATTAGTTTTTGAATAATTTACTATAGAAAAGTCAATCCCTGGCGCAATTAAAATTTGTGACAGTTGAAAATTATTTTTTGAATAATTTACTATAGAAAAGTCAATCCCTGGCGCAATTAAAATTTGTGACAGTTGAAAATTATTTTTTGAAAAATTTACTATAGAAAAGGCAATCCCTGGCGCAATTAAAATTTGTGACAGTTGAAAATTATTTTTTGAATAATTTACTATAGAAAAGGCAATCCCTGGCGTAATTAAAATTTGCGACAGTATAAAATTAGTTTTTGAATAATTTACTATAGAAAAGTCAATCCCTGGCGCAATTAAAATTTGTGACAGTTGAAAATTATTTTTTGAATAATTTACTATAGAAAAGTCAATCCCTGGCGTAATTAAAATTTGCGACAGTATAAAATTATTTTTTGAATAATTTACTATAGAAAAGTCAATCCCTGGCGTAATTAAAATTTGTGACAGTTGAAAATTATTTTTTGAATAATTTACTATAGAAAAGTCAATCCCTGGCGTAATTAAAATTTGCGACAGTATAAAATTATTTTTTGAATAATTTACTATAGAAAAGGCAATCCCTGGCGCAATTAAAATTTGTGACAGTTGAAAATTATTTTTTGAATAATTTACTATAGAAAAGGCAATCCCTGGGATATTTAAAATTTGCGACAGTATAAAATTATTTTTTGAATAATTTTCTATAGTAAATTATTCAAAAAATAATTTTATACTGTCACAAATTTTAATTGCGCCAGGGATTGACTTTTCTATAGTAAATTATTCAAAAACTAATTTTATACTGTCACAAATTTTAATTGCGCCAGGGATTGACTTTTCTATAGTAAATTATTCAAAAAATAATTTTATACTGTCACAAATTTTAATTGCGCCAGGGATTGCCTTTTCTATAGTAAATTATTCAAAAAATAATTTTCAACTGTCACAAATTTTAATTGCGCCAGGGATTGACTTTTCTATAGTAAATTATTCAAAAAATAATTTTCAACTGTCACAAATTTTAAATATCCCAGGGATTGCCTTTTCTATAGTAAATTATTCAAAAAATAATTTTCAACTGTCACAAATTTTAATTGCGCCATGGATTGACTTTTCTATAGTAAATTATTCAAAAAATAATTTTATACTGTCGCAAATTTTAAATATCCCAGGGATTGCCTTTTCTATAGTAAATTATTCAAAAAATAATTTTCAACTGTCACAAATTTTAATTGCGCCAGGGATTGACTTTTCTATAGTAAATTATTCAAAAAAAAATTTTATACTGTCGCAAATTTTAATTACGCCAGGGATTGACTTTTCTATAGTAAATTATTAAAAAATAATTTTCAACTGTCACAAATTTTAATTACGCCAGGGATTGACTTTTCTATAGTAAATTATTCAAAAAATAATTTTATACTGTCGCAAATTTTAATTACGCCAGGGATTGACTTTTCTATAGTAAATTATTCAAAAAATAATTTTCAACTGTCACAAATTTTAATTGCGCCAGGGATTGACTTTTCTATAGTAAATTATTCAAAAACTAATTTTATACTGTCGCAAATTTTAATTACGCCAGGGATTGCCTTTTCTATAGTAAATTATTCAAAAAATAATTTTCAACTGTCACAAATTTTAATTGCGCCAGGGATTGCCTTTTCTATAGTAAATTTTTCAAAAAATAATTTTCAACTGTCACAAATTTTAATTGCGCCAGGGATTGACTTTTCTATAGTAAATTATTCAAAAAATAATTTTATACTGTCACAAATTTTAATTACGCCAGGGATTGCCTTTTCTATAGTAAATTTTTCAAAAAATAATTTTATACTGTCACAAATTTTAATTGCGCCAGGGATTGACTTTTCTATAGTAAATTATTCAAAAAATAATTTTATACTGTCGCAAATTTTAAATATCCCAGGGATTGCCTTTTCTATAGTAAATTATTCAAAAACTAATTTTATACTGTCACAAATTTTAATTGCGCCAGGGATTGCCTTTTCTATAGTAAATTATTCAAAAACTAATTTTATACTGTCACAAATTTTAATTGCGCCAGGGATTGCCTTTTCTATAGTAAATTTTTCAAAAAATAATTTTCAACTGTCACAAATTTTAATTGCGCCAGGGATTGACTTTTCTATAGTAAATTATTCAAAAACTAATTTTATACTGTCGCAAATTTTAAATATCCCAGGGATTGCCTTTTCTATAGTAAATTATTCAAAAAATAATTTTCAACTGTCACAAATTTTAATTGCGCCAGGGATTGACTTTTCTATAGTAAATTATTCAAAAAATAATTTTATACTGTCACAAATTTTAATTGCGCCAGGGATTGACTTTTCTATAGTAAATTATTCAAAAAATAATTTTCAACTGTCACAAATTTTAATTACGCCAGGGATTGCCTTTTCTATAGTAAATTATTCAAAAACTAATTTTATACTGTCGCAAATTTTAATTGCGCCAGGGATTGACTTTTCTATAGTAAATTATTCAAAAAATAATTTTCAACTGTCACAAATTTTAATTACGCCAGGGATTGACTTTTCTATAGTAAATTATTCAAAAAATAATTTTCAACTGTCACAAATTTTAATTACGCCAGGGATTGACTTTTCTATAGTAAATTATTCAAAAAATAATTTTATACTGTCACAAATTTTAATTACGCCAGGGATTGACTTTTCTATAGTAAATTATTCAAAAACTAATTTTATACTGTCGCAAATTTTAAATATCCCAGGGATTGACTTTTCTATAGTAAATTATTCAAAAACTAATTTTATACTGTCACAAATTTTAATTGCGCCAGGGATTGACTTTTCTATAGTAAATTATTCAAAAAATAATTTTATACTGTCGCAAATTTTAAATATCCCAGGGATTGACTTTTCTATAGTAAATTATTCAAAAAATAATTTTATACTGTCACAAATTTTAATTGCGCCAGGGATTGACTTTTCTATAGTAAATTATTCAAAAAATAATTTTATACTGTCACAAATTTTAATTGCGCCAGGGATTGACTTTTCTATAGTAAATTATTCAAAAACTAATTTTATACTGTCACAAATTTTAATTACGCCAGGGATTGCCTTTTCTATAGTAAATTATTCAAAAAATAATTTTATACTGTCACAAATTTTAATTGCGCCAGGGATTGACTTTTCTATAGTAAATTATTCAAAAAATAATTTTATACTGTCACAAATTTTAATTGCGCCAGGGATTGACTTTTCTATAGTAAATTATTCAAAAACTAATTTTATACTGTCACAAATTTTAATTGCGCCAGGGATTGCCTTTTCTATAGTAAATTATTCAAAAACTAATTTTATACTGTCGCAAATTTTAAATATCCCAGGGATTGCCTTTTCTATAGTAAATTATTCAAAAAATAATTTTCAACTGTCACAAATTTTAATTGCGCCAGGGATTGACTTTTCTATAGTAAATTATTCAAAAAATAATTTTCAACTGTCACAAATTTTAATTACGCCAGGGATTGCCTTTTCTATAGTAAATTATTCAAAAAATAATTTTCAACTGTCACAAATTTTAATTGCGCCAGGGATTGCCTTTTCTATAGTAAATTATTCAAAAAATAATTTTATACTGTCGCAAATTTTAATTACGCCAGGGATTGCCTTTTCTATAGTAAATTATTCAAAAACTAATTTTATACTGTCGCAAATTTTAGATATCCCAGGGATTGACTTTTCTATAGTAAATTATTCAAAAAATAATTTTCAACTGTCACAAATTTTAATTGCGCCAGGGATTGCCTTTTCTATAGTAAATTATTCAAAAACTAATTTTCAACTGTCACAAATTTTAATTGCGCCAGGGATTGACTTTTCTATAGTAAATTATTCAAAAAATAATTTTCAACTGTCACAAATTTTAATTACGCCAGGGATTGACTTTTCTATAGTAAATTATTCAAAAACTAATTTTATACTGTCGCAAATTTTAAATATCCCAGGGATTGCCTTTTCTATAGTAAATTATTCAAAAAATAATTTTCAACTGTCACAAATTTTAATTGCGCCAGGGATTGACTTTTCTATAGCAAATTATTCAAAAACTAATTTTATACTGTCGCAAATTTTAATTACGCCAGGGATTGCCTTTTCTATAGTAAATTATTCAAAAAATAATTTTATACTGTCGCAAATTTTAAATATCCCAGGGATTGACTTTTCTATAGTAAATTATTCAAAAACTAATTTTATACTGTCGCAAATTTTAAATATCCCAGGGATTGACTTTTCTATAGTAAATTATTCAAAAACTAATTTTATACTGTCGCAAATTTTAAATATCCCAGGGATTGACTTTTCTATAGTAAATTATTCAAAAACTAATTTTATACTGTCACAAATTTTAATTGCGCCAGGGATTGACTTTTCTATAGTAAATTATTCAAAAACTAATTTTATACTGTCGCAAATTTTAAATATCCCAGGGATTGCCTTTTCTATAGTAAATTATTCAAAAAATAATTTTCAACTGTCACAAATTTTAATTGCGCCAGGGATTGACTTTTCTATAGTAAATTATTCAAAAACTAATTTTCAACTGTCACAAATTTTAATTGCGCCAGGGATTGCCTTTTCTATAGTAAATTATTCAAAAAATAATTTTCAACTGTCACAAATTTTAATTACGCCAGGGATTGACTTTTCTATAGTAAATTATTCAAAAACTAATTTTATACTGTCGCAAATTTTAAATATCCCAGGGATTGCCTTTTCTATAGTAAATTATTCAAAAAATAATTTTCAACTGTCACAAATTTTAATTGCGCCAGGGATTGACTTTTCTATAGTAAATTATTCAAAAACTAATTTTATACTGTCGCAAATTTTAATTACGCCAGGGATTGACTTTTCTATAGTAAATTTTTCAAAAAATAATTTTCAACTGTCACAAATTTTAATTGCGCCAGGGATTGACTTTTCTCTAGTAAATTATTCAAAAAATAATTTTCAACTGTCACAAATTTTAATTACGCCAGGGATTGCCTTTTCTATAGTAAATTATTCAAAAAATAATTTTCAACTGTCACAAATTTTAATTGCGCCAGGGATTGCCTTTTCTATAGTAAATTTTTCAAAAAATAATTTTCAACTGTCACAAATTTTAATTGCGCCAGGGATTGACTTTTCTATAGTAAATTATTCAAAAACTAATTTTATACTGTCACAAATTTTAATTACGCCAGGGATTGCCTTTTCTATAGTAAATTATTCAAAAAATAATTTTCAACTGTCACAAATTTTAATTGCGCCAGGGATTGCCTTTTCTATAGTAAATTTTTCAAAAAATAATTTTCAACTGTCACAAATTTTAATTGCGCCAGGGATTGACTTTTCTATAGTAAATTATTCAAAAAATAATTTTCAACTGTCACAAATTTTAATTACGCCAGGGATTGACTTTTCTATAGTAAATTATTCAAAAACTAATTTTATACTGTCGCAAATTTTAAATATCCCAGGGATTGCCTTTTCTATAGTAAATTATTCAAAAAATAATTTTCAACTGTCACAAATTTTAATTGCGCCAGGGATTGACTTTTCTATAGTAAATTATTCAAAAAATAATTTTCAACTGTCACAAATTTTAATTGCGCCAGGGATTGCCTTTTCTATAGTAAATTTTTCAAAAAATAATTTTCAACTGTCACAAATTTTAATTGCGCCAGGGATTGACTTTTCTATAGTAAATTTTTCATAAAATAATTTTCAACTGTCACAAATTTTAATTGCGCCAGGGATTGACTTTTCTATAGTAAATTATTCAAAAACTAATTTTATACTGTCACAAATTTTAATTACGCCAGGGATTGACTTTTCTATAGTAAATTATTCAAAAACTAATTTTATACTGTCGCAAATTTTAAATATCCCAGGGATTGCCTTTTCTATAGTAAATTATTCAAAAAATAATTTTCAACTGTCACAAATTTTAATTGCGCCAGGGATTGACTTTTCTATAGTAAATTATTCAAAAAATAATTTTCAACTGTCACAAATTTTAATTGCGCCAGGGATTGCCTTTTCTATAGTAAATTTTTCAAAAAATAATTTTCAACTGTCACAAATTTTAATTGCGCCAGGGATTGACTTTTCTATAGTAAATTATTCAAAAACTAATTTTATACTGTCACAAATTTTAATTACGCCAGGGATTGCCTTTTCTATAGTAAATTATTCAAAAAATAATTTTCAACTGTCACAAATTTTAATTGCGCCAGGGATTGCCTTTTCTATAGTAAATTTTTCAAAAAATAATTTTCAACTGTCACAAATTTTAATTGCGCCAGGGATTGACTTTTCTATAGTAAATTTTTCATAAAATAATTTTCAACTGTCACAAATTTTAATTGCGCCAGGGATTGACTTTTCTATAGTAAATTATTCAAAAACTAATTTTATACTGTCACAAATTTTAATTACGCCAGGGATTGCCTTTTCTATAGTAAATTATTCAAAAACTAATTTTCAACTGTCACAAATTTTAATTACGCCAGGGATTGCCTTTTCTATAGTAAATTATTCAAAAACTAATTTTATACTGTCGCAAATTTTAAATATCCCAGGGATTGACTTTTCTATAGTAAATTATTCAAAAAATAATTTTATACTGTCACAAATTTTAATTGCGCCAGGGATTGCCTTTTCTATAGTAAATTATTCAAAAACTAATTTTATACTGTCACAAATTTTAATTACGCCAGGGATTGACTTTTCTATAGTAAATTATTCAAAAAATAATTTTATACTGTCGCAAATTTTAATTACGCCAGGGATTGCCTTTTCTATAGTAAATTATTCAAAAACTAATTTTATACTGTCACAAATTTTAATTGCGCCAGGGATTGACTTTTCTATAGTAAATTATTCAAAAAATAATTTTCAACTGTCACAAATTTTAATTGCGCCAGGGATTGACTTTTCTATAGTAAATTATTCAAAAAATAATTTTCAACTGTCACAAATTTTAATTGCGCCAGGGATTGACTTTTCTATAGTAAATTATTCAAAAAATAATTTTCAACTGTCACAAATTTTAATTACGCCAGGGATTGACTTTTCTATAGTAAATTATTCAAAAACTAATTTTATACTGTCACAAATTTTAATTGCGCCAGGGATTGCCTTTTCTATAGTAAATTTTTCAAAAAATAATTTTCAACTGTCACAAATTTTAATTGCGCCAGGGATTGCCTTTTCTATAGTAAATTATTCAAAAAATAATTTTATACTGTCGCAAATTTTAATTACGCCAGGGATTGCCTTTTCTATAGTAAATTATTCAAAAACTAATTTTATACTGTCGCAAATTTTAAATATCCCAGGGATTGACTTTTCTATAGTAAATTATTCAAAAACTAATTTTATACTGTCACAAATTTTAATTGCGCCAGGGATTGCCTTTTCTATAGTAAATTATTCAAAAACTAATTTTATACTGTCGCAAATTTTAATTGCGCCAGGGATTGACTTTTCTATAGTAAATTTTTCAAAAAATAATTTTCAACTGTCACAAATTTTAATTGCGCCAGGGATTGACTTTTCTATAGTAAATTATTCAAAAAATAATTTTCAACTGTCACAAATTTTAATTACGCCAGGGATTGCCTTTTCTATAGTAAATTATTCAAAAAATAATTTTCAACTGTCACAAATTTTAATTGCGCCAGGGATTGCCTTTTCTATAGTAAATTTTTCAAAAAATAATTTTCAACTGTCACAAATTTTAATTGCGCCAGGGATTGACTTTTCTATAGTAAATTATTCAAAAAATAATTTTCAACTGTCACAAATTTTAATTACGCCAGGGATTGACTTTTCTATAGTAAATTATTCAAAAACTAATTTTATACTGTCGCAAATTTTAAATATCCCAGGGATTGCCTTTTCTATAGTAAATTATTCAAAAAATAATTTTCAACTGTCACAAATTTTAATTGCGCCAGGGATTGACTTTTCTATAGTAAATTATTCAAAAACTAATTTTATACTGTCGCAAATTTTAATTACGCCAGGGATTGCCTTTTCTATAGTAAATTATTCAAAAACTAATTTTCAACTGTCACAAATTTTAATTGCGCCAGGGATTGCCTTTTCTATAGTAAATTATTCAAAAAATAATTTTATACTGTCGCAAATTTTAATTACGCCAGGGATTGCCTTTTCTATAGTAAATTATTCAAAAACTAATTTTATACTGTCGCAAATTTTAAATATCCCAGGGATTGACTTTTCTATAGTAAATTATTCAAAAACTAATTTTATACTGTCACAAATTTTAATTGCGCCAGGGATTGCCTTTTCTATAGTAAATTATTCAAAAACTAATTTTATACTGTCACAAATTTTAATTACGCCAGGGATTGACTTTTCTATAGTAAATTATTCAAAAAATAATTTTATACTGTCACAAATTTTAATTGCGCCAGGGATTGACTTTTCTATAGTAAATTATTCAAAAAATAATTTTCAACTGTCACAAATTTTAATTGCGCCAGGGATTGACTTTTCTATAGTAAATTATTCAAAAAATAATTTTCAACTGTCACAAATTTTAATTGCGCCAGGGATTGACTTTTCTATAGTAAATTATTCAAAAAATAATTTTCAACTGTCACAAATTTTAATTGCGCCAGGGATTGACTTTTCTATAGTAAATTATTCAAAAAATAATTTTCAACTGTCACAAATTTTAATTACACCAGGGATTGACTTTTCTATAGTAAATTATTCAAAAACTAATTTTATACTGTCGCAAATTTTAAATATCCCAGGGATTGCCTTTTCTATAGTAAATTATTCAAAAAATAATTTTCAACTGTCACAAATTTTAATTACGCCAGGGATTGACTTTTCTATAGTAAATTATTCAAAAAATAATTTTATACTGTCGCAAATTTTAATTACGCCAGGGATTGCCTTTTCTATAGTAAATTATTCAAAAAATAATTTTATACTGTCGCAAATTTTAATTACGCCAGGGATTGCCTTTTCTATAGTAAATTATTCAAAAACTAATTTTATACTGTCACAAATTTTAATTACGCCAGGGATTGCCTTTTCTATAGTAAATTATTCAAAAACTAATTTTCAACTGTCACAAATTTTAATTACGCCAGGGATTGCCTTTTCTATAGTAAATTATTCAAAAACTAATTTTATACTGTCGCAAATTTTAAATATCCCAGGGATTGACTTTTCTATAGTAAATTATTCAAAAAATAATTTTATACTGTCACAAATTTTAATTGCGCCAGGGATTGCCTTTTCTATAGTAAATTATTCAAAAACTAATTTTATACTGTCACAAATTTTAATTACGCCAGGGATTGACTTTTCTATAGTAAATTATTCAAAAAATAATTTTATACTGTCGCAAATTTTAATTACGCCAGGGATTGCCTTTTCTATAGTAAATTATTCAAAAACTAATTTTATACTGTCACAAATTTTAATTGCGCCAGGGATTGACTTTTCTATAGTAAATTATTCAAAAAATAATTTTCAACTGTCACAAATTTTAATTGCGCCAGGGATTGACTTTTCTATAGTAAATTATTCAAAAACTAATTTTATACTGTCGCAAATTTTAATTACGCCAGGGATTGCCTTTTCTATAGTAAATTATTCAAAAAATAATTTTATACTGTCACAAATTTTAATTACGCCAGGGATTGCCTTTTCTATAGTAAATTATTCAAAAACTAATTTTATACTGTCGCAAATTTTAATTACGCCAGGGATTGACTTTTCTATAGTAAATTATTCAAAAAATAATTTTATACTGTCACAAATTTTAATTGCGCCAGGGATTGACTTTTCTATAGTAAATTATTCAAAAAATAATTTTCAACTGTCACAAATTTTAATTGCGCCAGGGATTGACTTTTCTATAGTAAATTATTCAAAAAATAATTTTCAACTGTCACAAATTTTAATTGCGCCAGGGATTGACTTTTCTATAGTAAATTATTCAAAAAATAATTTTCAACTGTCACAAATTTTAATTGCGCCAGGGATTGACTTTTCTATAGTAAATTATTCAAAAAATAATTTTCAACTGTCACAAATTTTAATTACACCAGGGATTGACTTTTCTATAGTAAATTATTCAAAAACTAATTTTATACTGTCGCAAATTTTAAATATCCCAGGGATTGCCTTTTCTATAGTAAATTATTCAAAAAATAATTTTCAACTGTCACAAATTTTAATTACGCCAGGGATTGACTTTTCTATAGTAAATTATTCAAAAAATAATTTTATACTGTCGCAAATTTTAATTACGCCAGGGATTGCCTTTTCTATAGTAAATTATTCAAAAAATAATTTTATACTGTCGCAAATTTTAATTACGCCAGGGATTGACTTTTCTATAGTAAATTATTCAAAAACTAATTTTATACTGTCGCAAATTTTAAATATCCCAGGGATTGCCTTTTCTATAGTAAATTATTCAAAAAATAATTTTCAACTGTCACAAATTTTAATTGCGCCAGGGATTGACTTTTCTATAGTAAATTATTCAAAAAATAATTTTCAACTGTCACAAATTTTAATTACGCCAGGGATTGCCTTTTCTATAGTAAATTATTCAAAAAATAATTTTCAACTGTCACAAATTTTAATTGCGCCAGGGATTGCCTTTTCTATAGTAAATTTTTCAAAAAATAATTTTCAACTGTCACAAATTTTAATTGCGCCAGGGATTGACTTTTCTATAGTAAATTATTCAAAAACTAATTTTATACTGTCACAAATTTTAATTACGCCAGGGATTGACTTTTCTATAGTAAATTATTCAAAAACTAATTTTATACTGTCGCAAATTTTAATTACGCCAGGGATTGCCTTTTCTATAGTAAATTATTCAAAAAATAATTTTATACTGTCGCAAATTTTAATTGCGCCAGGGATTGACTTTTCTATAGTAAATTATTCAAAAAATAATTTTATACTGTCGCAAATTTTAATTGCGCCAGGGATTGACTTTTCTATAGTAAATTATTCAAAAAATAATTTTCAACTGTCACAAATTTTAATTGCGCTAGGGATTGACTTTTCTATAGTAAATTATTCAAAAAATAATTTTCAACTGTCACAAATTTTAATTGCGCCAGGGATTGACTTTTCTATAGTAAATTATTCAAAAAATAATTTTCAACTGTCACAAATTTTAATTGCGCCAGGGATTGACTTTTCTATAGTAAATTATTCAAAAACTAATTTTATACTGTCACAAATTTTAATTACGCCAGGGATTGACTTTTCTATAGTAAATTATTCAAAAAATAATTTTATACTGTCGCAAATTTTAAATATCCCAGGGATTGCCTTTTCTATAGTAAATTATTCAAAAAATAATTTTCAACTGTCACAAATTTTAATTGCGCCAGGGATTGACTTTTCTATAGTAAATTATACAAAAAATAATTTTATACTGTCACAAATTTTAATTGCGCCAGGGATTGACTTTTCTATAGTAAATTATTCAAAAAATAATTTTATACTGTCGCAAATTTTAATTGCGCCAGGGATTGACTTTTCTATAGTAAATTATTCAAAAAATAATTTTATACTGTCACAAATTTTAATTGCGCCAGGGATTGCCTTTTCTATAGTAAATTATTCAAAAAATAATTTTCAACTGTCGCAAATTTTAAATATCCCAGGGATTGCCTTTTCTATAGTAAATTTTTCAAAAACTAATTTTATACTGTCACAAATTTTAATTACGCCAGGGATTGACTTTTCTATAGTAAATTATTCAAAAAATAATTTTATACTGTCACAAATTTTAATTGCGCCAGGGATTGACTTTTCTATAGTAAATTATTCAAAAAATAATTTTCAACTGTCACAAATTTTAATTGCGCCAGGGATTGACTTTTCTATAGTAAATTATTCAAAAACTAATTTTATACTGTCACAAATTTTAATTACGCCAGGGATTGACTTTTCTATAGTAAATTATTCAAAAAATAATTTTATACTGTCGCAAATTTTAAATATCCCAGGGATTGCCTTTTCTATAGTAAATTATTCAAAAAATAATTTTCAACTGTCACAAATTTTAATTACGCCAGGGATTGACTTTTCTATAGTAAATTATTCAAAAACTAATTTTATACTGTCACAAATTTTAATTGCGCCAGGGATTGCCTTTTCTATAGTAAATTATTCAAAAAATAATTTTCAACTGTCGCAAATTTTAAATATCCCAGGGATTGCCTTTTCTATAGTAAATTTTTCAAAAACTAATTTTATACTGTCACAAATTTTAATTACGCCAGGGATTGACTTTTCTATAGTAAATTATTCAAAAAATAATTTTATACTGTCACAAATTTTAATTGCGCCAGGGATTGACTTTTCTATAGTAAATTATTCAAAAAATAATTTTATACTGTCGCAAATTTTAAATATCCCAGGGATTGACTTTTCTATAGTAAATTATTCAAAAACTAATTTTATACTGTCGCAAATTTTAATTGCGCCAGGGATTGCCTTTTCTATAGTAAATTATTCAAAAAATAATTTTCAACTGTCACAAATTTTAATTACGCCAGGGATTGACTTTTCTATAGTAAATTATTCAAAAACTAATTTTATACTGTCACAAATTTTAAATATCCCAGGGATTGACTTTTCTATAGTAAATTATTCAAAAACTAATTTTATACTGTCGCAAATTTTAATTACGCCAGGGATTGCCTTTTCTATAGTAAATTATTCAAAAAATAATTTTATACTGTCGCAAATTTTAATTACGCCAGGGATTGCCTTTTCTATAGTAAATTATTCAAAAAATAATTTTATACTGTCGCAAATTTTAATTACGCCAGGGATTGCCTTTTCTATAGTAAATTATTCAAAAAATAATTTTATACTGTCACAAATTTTAATTGCGCCAGGGATTGCCTTTTCTATAGTAAATTTTCAAAAAATAATTTTCAACTGTCACAAATTTTAATTGCGCCAGGGATTGACTTTTCTATAGTAAATTATTCAAAAAATAATTTTCAACTGTCACAAATTTTAATTACGCCAGGGATTGACTTTTCTATAGTAAATTATTCAAAAACTAATTTTCAACTGTCACAAATTTTAATTACGCCAGGGATTGACTTTTCTATAGTAAATTATTCAAAAAATAATTTTCAACTGTCACAAATTTTAATTGCGCCAGGGATTGACTTTTCTATAGTAAATTATTCAAAAACTAATTTTATACTGTCGCAAATTTTAAATATCCCAGGGATTGACTTTTCTATAGTAAATTATTCAAAAACTAATTTTATACTGTCACAAATTTTAATTGCGCCAGGGATTGCCTTTTCTATAGTAAATTATTCAAAAACTAATTTTATACTGTCGCAAATTTTAATTGCGCCAGGGATTGACTTTTCTATAGTAAATTTTTCAAAAAATAATTTTCAACTGTCACAAATTTTAATTGCGCCAGGGATTGACTTTTCTATAGTAAATTATTCAAAAAATAATTTTCAACTGTCACAAATTTTAATTACGCCAGGGATTGCCTTTTCTATAGTAAATTATTCAAAAAATAATTTTCAACTGTCACAAATTTTAATTACGCCAGGGATTGACTTTTCTATAGTAAATTATTCAAAAACTAATTTTATACTGTCACAAATTTTAATTGCGCCAGGGATTGACTTTTCTATAGTAAATTATTCAAAAAATAATTTTCAACTGTCACAAATTTTAATTGCGCCAGGGATTGACTTTTCTATAGTAAATTATTCAAAAACTAATTTTATACTGTCGCAAATTTTAAATATCCCAGGGATTGACTTTTCTATAGTAAATTATTCAAAAACTAATTTTATACTGTCACAAATTTTAATTGCGCCAGGGATTGACTTTTCTATAGTAAATTATTCAAAAACTAATTTTATACTGTCGCAAATTTTAATTACGCCAGGGATTGCCTTTTCTATAGTAAATTATTCAAAAAATAATTTTATACTGTCGCAAATTTTAAATATCCCAGGGATTGCCTTTTCTATAGTAAATTATTCAAAAAATAATTTTATACTGTCACAAATTTTAATTGCGCCAGGGATTGCCTTTTCTATAGTAAATTTTTCAAAAAATAATTTTCAACTGTCACAAATTTTAATTGCGCCAGGGATTGCCTTTTCTATAGTAAATTTTTCAAAAAATAATTTTCAACTGTCACAAATTTTAATTACGCCAGGGATTGCCTTTTCTATAGTAAATTATTCAAAAACTAATTTTATACTGTCGCAAATTTTAAATATCCCAGGGATTGACTTTTCTATAGTAAATTATTCAAAAAATAATTTTATACTGTCACAAATTTTAATTGCGCCAGGGATTGCCTTTTCTATAGTAAATTATTCAAAAAATAATTTTATACTGTCGCAAATTTTAATTACGCCAGGGATTGACTTTTCTATAGTAAATTATTCAAAAAATAATTTTCAACTGTCACAAATTTTAATTACGCCAGGGATTGACTTTTCTATAGTAAATTATTCAAAAAATAATTTTATACTGTCGCAAATTTTAATTACGCCAGGGATTGACTTTTCTATAGTAAATTATTCAAAAAATAATTTTCAACTGTCACAAATTTTAATTGCGCCAGGGATTGACTTTTCTATAGTAAATTATTCAAAAACTAATTTTATACTGTCGCAAATTTTAATTACGCCAGGGATTGCCTTTTCTATAGTAAATTATTCAAAAAATAATTTTCAACTGTCACAAATTTTAATTGCGCCAGGGATTGCCTTTTCTATAGTAAATTTTTCAAAAAATAATTTTCAACTGTCACAAATTTTAATTGCGCCAGGGATTGACTTTTCTATAGTAAATTATTCAAAAACTAATTTTATACTGTCACAAATTTTAATTACGCCAGGGATTGACTTTTCTATAGTAAATTATTCAAAAACTAATTTTATACTGTCACAAATTTTAATTGCGCCAGGGATTGACTTTTCTATAGTAAATTTTTCAAAAAATAATTTTCAACTGTCACAAATTTTAATTGCGCCAGGGATTGACTTTTCTATAGTAAATTATTCAAAAACTAATTTTATACTGTCGCAAATTTTAAATATCCCAGGGATTGCCTTTTCTATAGTAAATTATTCAAAAAATAATTTTCAACTGTCACAAATTTTAATTGCGCCAGGGATTGACTTTTCTATAGTAAATTATTCAAAAAATAATTTTATACTGTCACAAATTTTAATTGCGCCAGGGATTGACTTTTCTATAGTAAATTATTCAAAAAATAATTTTCAACTGTCACAAATTTTAATTACGCCAGGGATTGACTTTTCTATAGTAAATTATTCAAAAAATAATTTTATACTGTCGCAAATTTTAATTACGCCAGGGATTGCCTTTTCTATAGTAAATTATTCAAAAACTAATTTTATACTGTCGCAAATTTTAATTACGCCAGGGATTGCCTTTTCTATAGTAAATTATTCAAAAACTAATTTTATACTGTCACAAATTTTAATTGCGCCAGGGATTGACTTTTCTATAGTAAATTATTCAAAAAATAATTTTCAACTGTCACAAATTTTAATTACGCCAGGGATTGACTTTTCTATAGTAAATTATTCAAAAAATAATTTTATACTGTCGCAAATTTTAATTACGCCAGGGATTGCCTTTTCTATAGTAAATTATTCAAAAACTAATTTTATACTGTCGCAAATTTTAAATATCCCAGGGATTGCCTTTTCTATAGTAAATTTTTCAAAAACTAATTTTATACTGTCACAAATTTTAATTACGCCAGGGATTGACTTTTCTATAGTAAATTATTCAAAAAATAATTTTATACTGTCACAAATTTTAATTGCGCCAGGGATTGACTTTTCTATAGTAAATTATTCAAAAAATAATTTTCAACTGTCACAAATTTTAATTGCGCCAGGGATTGCCTTTTCTATAGTAAATTATTCAAAAACTAATTTTATACTGTCGCAAATTTTAATTGCGCCAGGGATTGACTTTTCTATAGTAAATTATTCAAAAACTAATTTTATACTGTCACAAATTTTAATTGCGCCAGGGATTGACTTTTCTATAGTAAATTATTCAAAAACTAATTTTATACTGTCGCAAATTTTAAATATCCCAGGGATTGCCTTTTCTATAGTAAATTATTCAAAAAATAATTTTCAACTGTCACAAATTTTAATTGCGCCAGGGATTGACTTTTCTATAGTAAATTATTCAAAAAATAATTTTATACTGTCACAAATTTTAAATATCCCAGGGATTGCCTTTTCTATAGTAAATTATTCAAAAAATAATTTTATACTGTCACAAATTTTAATTGCGCCAGGGATTGACTTTTCTATAGTAAATTATTCAAAAACTAATTTTATACTGTCGCAAATTTTAAATATCCCAGGGATTGACTTTTCTATAGTAAATTATTCAAAAACTAATTTTATACTGTCGCAAATTTTAATTGCGCCAGGGATTGACTTTTCTATAGTAAATTATTCAAAAACTAATTTTATACTGTCGCAAATTTTAAATATCCCAGGGATTGCCTTTTCTATAGTAAATTATTCAAAAACTAATTTTATACTGTCACAAATTTTAATTGCGCCAGGGATTGACTTTTCTATAGTAAATTATTCAAAAAATAATTTTATACTGTCACAAATTTTAATTGCGCCAGGGATTGACTTTTCTATAGTAAATTATTCAAAAACTAATTTTATACTGTCGCAAATTTTAAATATCCCAGGGATTGACTTTTCTATAGTAAATTATTCAAAAACTAATTTTATACTGTCGCAAATTTTAATTGCGCCAGGGATTGACTTTTCTATAGTAAATTATTCAAAAACTAATTTTATACTGTCGCAAATTTTAAATATCCCAGGGATTGCCTTTTCTATAGTAAATTATTCAAAAAATAATTTTATACTGTCGCAAATTTTAATTACGCCAGGGATTGCCTTTTCTATAGTAAATTATTCAAAAACTAATTTTATACTGTCGCAAATTTTAATTACGCCAGGGATTGCCTTTTCTATAGTAAATTATTCAAAAAATAATTTTATACTGTCGCAAATTTTAAATATCCCAGGGATTGCCTTTTCTATAGTAAATTATTCAAAAAATAATTTTCAACTGTCACAAATTTTAATTGCGCCTGGGATTGACTTTTCTATAGTAAATTATTCAAAAACTAATTTTATACTGTCGCAAATTTTAATTACGCCATGGATTGCCTTTTCTATAGTAAATTATTCAAAAAATAATTTTATACTGTCGCAAATTTTAAATATCCCAGGGATTGACTTTTCTATAGTAAATTATTCAAAAACTAATTTTATACTGTCGCAAATTTTAAATATCCCAGGGATTGACTTTTCTATAGTAAATTATTCAAAAACTAATTTTATACTGTCGCAAATTTTAAATATCCCAGGGATTGACTTTTCTATAGTAAATTATTCAAAAACTAATTTTATACTGTCACAAATTTTAATTGCGCCAGGGATTGACTTTTCTATAGTAAATTATTCAAAAACTAATTTTATACTGTCGCAAATTTTAAATATCCCAGGGATTGCCTTTTCTATAGTAAATTATTCAAAAAATAATTTTCAACTGTCACAAATTTTAATTGCGCCAGGGATTGACTTTTCTATAGTAAATTATTCAAAAACTAATTTTCAACTGTCACAAATTTTAATTGCGCCAGGGATTGCCTTTTCTATAGTAAATTATTCAAAAAATAATTTTCAACTGTCACAAATTTTAATTACGCCAGGGATTGACTTTTCTATAGTAAATTATTCAAAAACTAATTTTATACTGTCGCAAATTTTAAATATCCCAGGGATTGCCTTTTCTATAGTAAATTATTCAAAAAATAATTTTCAACTGTCACAAATTTTAATTGCGCCAGGGATTGACTTTTCTATAGTAAATTATTCAAAAACTAATTTTATACTGTCGCAAATTTTAATTACGCCAGGGATTGACTTTTCTATAGTAAATTTTTCAAAAAATAATTTTCAACTGTCACAAATTTTAATTGCGCCAGGGATTGACTTTTCTATAGTAAATTATTCAAAAAATAATTTTCAACTGTCACAAATTTTAATTACGCCAGGGATTGCCTTTTCTATAGTAAATTATTCAAAAAATAATTTTCAACTGTCACAAATTTTAATTGCGCCAGGGATTGCCTTTTCTATAGTAAATTTTTCAAAAAATAATTTTCAACTGTCACAAATTTTAATTGCGCCAGGGATTGACTTTTCTATAGTAAATTATTCAAAAACTAATTTTATACTGTCACAAATTTAATTACGCCAGGGATTGCCTTTTCTATAGTAAATTATTCAAAAAATAATTTTCAACTTTCACAAATTTTAATTGCGCCAGGGATTGCCTTTTCTATAGTAAATTTTTCAAAAAATAATTTTCAACTGTCACAAATTTTAATTGCGCCAGGGATTGACTTTTCTATAGTAAATTATTCAAAAAATAATTTTCAACTGTCACAAATTTTAATTACGCCAGGGATTGACTTTTCTATAGTAAATTATTCAAAAACTAATTTTATACTGTCGCAAATTTTAAATATCCCAGGGATTGCCTTTTCTATAGTAAATTATTCAAAAAATAATTTTCAACTGTCACAAATTTTAATTGCGCCAGGGATTGACTTTTCTATAGTAAATTATTCAAAAAATAATTTTCAACTGTCACAAATTTTAATTGCGCCAGGGATTGCCTTTTCTATAGTAAATTTTTCAAAAAATAATTTTCAACTGTCACAAATTTTAATTGCGCCAGGGATTGACTTTTCTATAGTAAATTTTTCATAAAATAATTTTCAACTGTCACAAATTTTAATTGCGCCAGGGATTGACTTTTCTATAGTAAATTATTCAAAAACTAATTTTATACTGTCACAAATTTTAATTACGCCAGGGATTGACTTTTCTATAGTAAATTATTCAAAAACTAATTTTATACTGTCGCAAATTTTAAATATCCCAGGGATTGCCTTTTCTATAGTAAATTATTCAAAAAATAATTTTCAACTGTCACAAATTTTAATTGCGCCAGGGATTGACTTTTCTATAGTAAATTATTCAAAAAATAATTTTCAACTGTCACAAATTTTAATTGCGCCAGGGATTGCCTTTTCTATAGTAAATTTTTCAAAAAATAATTTTCAACTGTCACAAATTTTAATTGCGCCAGGGATTGACTTTTCTATAGTAAATTATTCAAAAACTAATTTTATACTGTCACAAATTTTAATTACGCCAGGGATTGCCTTTTCTATAGTAAATTATTCAAAAAATAATTTTCAACTGTCACAAATTTTAATTGCGCCAGGGATTGCCTTTTCTATAGTAAATTTTTCAAAAAATAATTTTCAACTGTCACAAATTTTAATTGCGCCAGGGATTGACTTTTCTATAGTAAATTTTTCATAAAATAATTTTCAACTGTCACAAATTTTAATTGCGCCAGGGATTGACTTTTCTATAGTAAATTATTCAAAAACTAATTTTATACTGTCACAAATTTTAATTACGCCAGGGATTGCCTTTTCTATAGTAAATTATTCAAAAACTAATTTTCAACTGTCACAAATTTTAATTACGCCAGGGATTGCCTTTTCTATAGTAAATTATTCAAAAACTAATTTTATACTGTCGCAAATTTTAAATATCCCAGGGATTGACTTTTCTATAGTAAATTATTCAAAAAATAATTTTATACTGTCACAAATTTTAATTGCGCCAGGGATTGCCTTTTCTATAGTAAATTATTCAAAAACTAATTTTATACTGTCACAAATTTTAATTACGCCAGGGATTGACTTTTCTATAGTAAATTATTCAAAAAATAATTTTATACTGTCGCAAATTTTAATTACGCCAGGGATTGCCTTTTCTATAGTAAATTATTCAAAAACTAATTTTATACTGTCACAAATTTTAATTGCGCCAGGGATTGACTTTTCTATAGTAAATTATTCAAAAAATAATTTTCAACTGTCACAAATTTTAATTGCGCCAGGGATTGACTTTTCTATAGTAAATTATTCAAAAAATAATTTTCAACTGTCACAAATTTTAATTGCGCCAGGGATTGACTTTTCTATAGTAAATTATTCAAAAAATAATTTTCAACTGTCACAAATTTTAATTACGCCAGGGATTGACTTTTCTATAGTAAATTATTCAAAAACTAATTTTATACTGTCACAAATTTTAATTGCGCCAGGGATTGCCTTTTCTATAGTAAATTTTTCAAAAAATAATTTTCAACTGTCACAAATTTTAATTGCGCCAGGGATTGCCTTTTCTATAGTAAATTATTCAAAAAATAATTTTATACTGTCGCAAATTTTAATTACGCCAGGGATTGCCTTTTCTATAGTAAATTATTCAAAAACTAATTTTATACTGTCGCAAATTTTAAATATCCCAGGGATTGACTTTTCTATAGTAAATTATTCAAAAACTAATTTTATACTGTCACAAATTTTAATTGCGCCAGGGATTGCCTTTTCTATAGTAAATTATTCAAAAACTAATTTATACTGTCGCAAATTTTAATTGCGCCAGGGATTGACTTTTCTATAGTAAATTTTTCAAAAAATAATTTTCAACTGTCACAAATTTTAATTGCGCCAGGGATTGACTTTTCTATAGTAAATTATTCAAAAAATAATTTTCAACTGTCACAAATTTTAATTACGCCAGGGATTGCCTTTTCTATAGTAAATTATTCAAAAAATAATTTTCAACTGTCACAAATTTTAATTGCGCCAGGGATTGCCTTTTCTATAGTAAATTTTTCAAAAAATAATTTTCAACTGTCACAAATTTTAATT
Source organism: Dioctria linearis (assembly GCA_963930735.1). Classification (NCBI taxonomy): domain Eukaryota; kingdom Metazoa; phylum Arthropoda; class Insecta; order Diptera; family Asilidae; genus Dioctria; species Dioctria linearis. Next base: position 266,947 of record CAWVNZ010002323.1, on the reverse strand, counting down.
GCGCCAGGGATTGACTTTTCTATAGTAAATTATTCAAAAAATAATTTTCAACTGTCACAAATTTTAATTACGCCAGGGATTGACTTTTCTATAGTAAATTATTCAAAAACTAATTTTATACTGTCGCAAATTTTAAATATCCCAGGGATTGCCTTTTCTATAGTAAATTATTCAAAAAATAATTTTCAACTGTCACAAATTTTAATTGCGCCAGGGATTGACTTTTCTATAGTAAATTATTCAAAAACTAATTTTATACTGTCGCAAATTTTAATTACGCCAGGGATTGCCTTTTCTATAGTAAATTATTCAAAAACTAATTTTCAACTGTCACAAATTTTAATTGCGCCAGGGATTGCCTTTTCTATAGTAAATTATTCAAAAAATAATTTTATACTGTCGCAAATTTTAATTACGCCAGGGATTGCCTTTTCTATAGTAAATTATTCAAAAACTAATTTTATACTGTCGCAAATTTTAAATATCCCAGGGATTGACTTTTCTATAGTAAATTATTCAAAAACTAATTTTATACTGTCACAAATTTTAATTGCGCCAGGGATTGCCTTTTCTATAGTAAATTATTCAAAAACTAATTTTATACTGTCACAAATTTTAATTACGCCAGGGATTGACTTTTCTATAGTAAATTATTCAAAAAATAATTTTATACTGTCACAAATTTTAATTGCGCCAGGGATTGACTTTTCTATAGTAAATTATTCAAAAAATAATTTTCAACTGTCACAAATTTTAATTGCGCCAGGGATTGACTTTTCTATAGTAAATTATTCAAAAAATAATTTTCAACTGTCACAAATTTTAATTGCGCCAGGGATTGACTTTTCTATAGTAAATTATTCAAAAAATAATTTTCAACTGTCACAAATTTTAATTGCGCCAGGGATTGACTTTTCTATAGTAAATTATTCAAAAAATAATTTTCAACTGTCACAAATTTTAATTACACCAGGGATTGACTTTTCTATAGTAAATTATTCAAAAACTAATTTTATACTGTCGCAAATTTTAAATATCCCAGGGATTGCCTTTTCTATAGTAAATTATTCAAAAAATAATTTTCAACTGTCACAAATTTTAATTACGCCAGGGATTGACTTTTCTATAGTAAATTATTCAAAAAATAATTTTATACTGTCGCAAATTTTAATTACGCCAGGGATTGCCTTTTCTATAGTAAATTATTCAAAAAATAATTTTATACTGTCGCAAATTTTAATTACGCCAGGGATTGCCTTTTCTATAGTAAATTATTCAAAAACTAATTTTATACTGTCACAAATTTTAATTACGCCAGGGATTGCCTTTTCTATAGTAAATTATTCAAAAACTAATTTTCAACTGTCACAAATTTTAATTACGCCAGGGATTGCCTTTTCTATAGTAAATTATTCAAAAACTAATTTTATACTGTCGCAAATTTTAAATATCCCAGGGATTGACTTTTCTATAGTAAATTATTCAAAAAATAATTTTATACTGTCACAAATTTTAATTGCGCCAGGGATTGCCTTTTCTATAGTAAATTATTCAAAAACTAATTTTATACTGTCACAAATTTTAATTACGCCAGGGATTGACTTTTCTATAGTAAATTATTCAAAAAATAATTTTATACTGTCGCAAATTTTAATTACGCCAGGGATTGCCTTTTCTATAGTAAATTATTCAAAAACTAATTTTATACTGTCACAAATTTTAATTGCGCCAGGGATTGACTTTTCTATAGTAAATTATTCAAAAAATAATTTTCAACTGTCACAAATTTTAATTGCGCCAGGGATTGACTTTTCTATAGTAAATTATTCAAAAACTAATTTTATACTGTCGCAAATTTTAATTACGCCAGGGATTGCCTTTTCTATAGTAAATTATTCAAAAAATAATTTTATACTGTCACAAATTTTAATTACGCCAGGGATTGCCTTTTCTATAGTAAATTATTCAAAAACTAATTTTATACTGTCGCAAATTTTAATTACGCCAGGGATTGACTTTTCTATAGTAAATTATTCAAAAAATAATTTTATACTGTCACAAATTTTAATTGCGCCAGGGATTGACTTTTCTATAGTAAATTATTCAAAAAATAATTTTCAACTGTCACAAATTTTAATTGCGCCAGGGATTGACTTTTCTATAGTAAATTATTCAAAAAATAATTTTCAACTGTCACAAATTTTAATTGCGCCAGGGATTGACTTTTCTATAGTAAATTATTCAAAAAATAATTTTCAACTGTCACAAATTTTAATTGCGCCAGGGATTGACTTTTCTATAGTAAATTATTCAAAAAATAATTTTCAACTGTCACAAATTTTAATTACACCAGGGATTGACTTTTCTATAGTAAATTATTCAAAAACTAATTTTATACTGTCGCAAATTTTAAATATCCCAGGGATTGCCTTTTCTATAGTAAATTATTCAAAAAATAATTTTCAACTGTCACAAATTTTAATTACGCCAGGGATTGACTTTTCTATAGTAAATTATTCAAAAAATAATTTTATACTGTCGCAAATTTTAATTACGCCAGGGATTGCCTTTTCTATAGTAAATTATTCAAAAAATAATTTTATACTGTCGCAAATTTTAATTACGCCAGGGATTGACTTTTCTATAGTAAATTATTCAAAAACTAATTTTATACTGTCGCAAATTTTAAATATCCCAGGGATTGCCTTTTCTATAGTAAATTATTCAAAAAATAATTTTCAACTGTCACAAATTTTAATTGCGCCAGGGATTGACTTTTCTATAGTAAATTATTCAAAAAATAATTTTCAACTGTCACAAATTTTAATTACGCCAGGGATTGCCTTTTCTATAGTAAATTATTCAAAAAATAATTTTCAACTGTCACAAATTTTAATTGCGCCAGGGATTGCCTTTTCTATAGTAAATTTTTCAAAAAATAATTTTCAACTGTCACAAATTTTAATTGCGCCAGGGATTGACTTTTCTATAGTAAATTATTCAAAAACTAATTTTATACTGTCACAAATTTTAATTACGCCAGGGATTGACTTTTCTATAGTAAATTATTCAAAAAATAATTTTATACTGTCACAAATTTTAATTGCGCCAGGGATTGACTTTTCTATAGTAAATTATTCAAAAAATAATTTTCAACTGTCACAAATTTTAATTGCGCCAGGGATTGACTTTTCTATAGTAAATTATTCAAAAAATAATTTTCAACTGTCACAAATTTTAATTACACCAGGGATTGACTTTTCTATAGTAAATTATTCAAAAACTAATTTTATACTGTCGCAAATTTTAAATATCCCAGGGATTGCCTTTTCTATAGTAAATTATTCAAAAAATAATTTTCAACTGTCACAAATTTTAATTACGCCAGGGATTGACTTTTCTATAGTAAATTATTCAAAAACTAATTTTATACTGTCGCAAATTTTAAATATCCCAGGGATTGCCTTTTCTATAGTAAATTATTCAAAAAATAATTTTCAACTGTCACAAATTTTAATTGCGCCAGGGATTGACTTTTCTATAGTAAATTATTCAAAAAATAATTTTCAACTGTCACAAATTTTAATTACGCCAGGGATTGCCTTTTCTATAGTAAATTATTCAAAAAATAATTTTCAACTGTCACAAATTTTAATTGCGCCAGGGATTGCCTTTTCTATAGTAAATTTTTCAAAAAATAATTTTCAACTGTCACAAATTTTAATTGCGCCAGGGATTGACTTTTCTATAGTAAATTATTCAAAAACTAATTTTATACTGTCGCAAATTTTAATTACGCCAGGGATTGCCTTTTCTATAGTAAATTATTCAAAAACTAATTTTATACTGTCGCAAATTTTAAATATCCCAGGGATTGACTTTTCTATAGTAAATTATTCAAAAACTAATTTTATACTGTCACAAATTTTAATTGCGCCAGGGATTGCCTTTTCTATAGTAAATTATTCAAAAACTAATTTTATACTGTCACAAATTTTAATTACGCCAGGGATTGACTTTTCTATAGTAAATTATTCAAAAAATAATTTTATACTGTCACAAATTTTAATTGCGCCAGGGATTGACTTTTCTATAGTAAATTATTCAAAAAATAATTTTCAACTGTCACAAATTTTAATTGCGCCAGGGATTGACTTTTCTATAGTAAATTATTCAAAAAATAATTTTCAACTGTCACAAATTTTAATTGCGCCAGGGATTGACTTTTCTATAGTAAATTATTCAAAAAATAATTTTCAACTGTCACAAATTTTAATTGCGCCAGGGATTGACTTTTCTATAGTAAATTATTCAAAAAATAATTTTCAACTGTCACAAATTTTAATTACACCAGGGATTGACTTTTCTATAGTAAATTATTCAAAAACTAATTTTATACTGTCGCAAATTTTAAATATCCCAGGGATTGCCTTTTCTATAGTAAATTATTCAAAAAATAATTTTCAACTGTCACAAATTTTAATTACGCCAGGGATTGACTTTTCTATAGTAAATTATTCAAAAAATAATTTTATACTGTCGCAAATTTTAATTACGCCAGGGATTGCCTTTTCTATAGTAAATTATTCAAAAAATAATTTTATACTGTCGCAAATTTTAATTACGCCAGGGATTGCCTTTTCTATAGTAAATTATTCAAAAACTAATTTTATACTGTCACAAATTTTAATTACGCCAGGGATTGCCTTTTCTATAGTAAATTATTCAAAAACTAATTTTCAACTGTCACAAATTTTAATTACGCCAGGGATTGCCTTTTCTATAGTAAATTATTCAAAAACTAATTTTATACTGTCGCAAATTTTAAATATCCCAGGGATTGACTTTTCTATAGTAAATTATTCAAAAAATAATTTTATACTGTCACAAATTTTAATTGCGCCAGGGATTGCCTTTTCTATAGTAAATTATTCAAAAACTAATTTTATACTGTCACAAATTTTAATTACGCCAGGGATTGACTTTTCTATAGTAAATTATTCAAAAAATAATTTTATACTGTCGCAAATTTTAATTACGCCAGGGATTGCCTTTTCTATAGTAAATTATTCAAAAACTAATTTTATACTGTCACAAATTTTAATTGCGCCAGGGATTGACTTTTCTATAGTAAATTATTCAAAAAATAATTTTCAACTGTCACAAATTTTAATTGCGCCAGGGATTGACTTTTCTATAGTAAATTATTCAAAAACTAATTTTATACTGTCGCAAATTTTAATTACGCCAGGGATTGCCTTTTCTATAGTAAATTATTCAAAAAATAATTTTATACTGTCACAAATTTTAATTACGCCAGGGATTGCCTTTTCTATAGTAAATTATTCAAAAACTAATTTTATACTGTCGCAAATTTTAATTACGCCAGGGATTGACTTTTCTATAGTAAATTATTCAAAAAATAATTTTATACTGTCACAAATTTTAATTGCGCCAGGGATTGACTTTTCTATAGTAAATTATTCAAAAAATAATTTTCAACTGTCACAAATTTTAATTGCGCCAGGGATTGACTTTTCTATAGTAAATTATTCAAAAAATAATTTTCAACTGTCACAAATTTTAATTGCGCCAGGGATTGACTTTTCTATAGTAAATTATTCAAAAAATAATTTTCAACTGTCACAAATTTTAATTGCGCCAGGGATTGACTTTTCTATAGTAAATTATTCAAAAAATAATTTTCAACTGTCACAAATTTTAATTACACCAGGGATTGACTTTTCTATAGTAAATTATTCAAAAACTAATTTTATACTGTCGCAAATTTTAAATATCCCAGGGATTGCCTTTTCTATAGTAAATTATTCAAAAAATAATTTTCAACTGTCACAAATTTTAATTACGCCAGGGATTGACTTTTCTATAGTAAATTATTCAAAAAATAATTTTATACTGTCGCAAATTTTAATTACGCCAGGGATTGCCTTTTCTATAGTAAATTATTCAAAAAATAATTTTATACTGTCGCAAATTTTAATTACGCCAGGGATTGACTTTTCTATAGTAAATTATTCAAAAACTAATTTTATACTGTCGCAAATTTTAAATATCCCAGGGATTGCCTTTTCTATAGTAAATTATTCAAAAAATAATTTTCAACTGTCACAAATTTTAATTGCGCCAGGGATTGACTTTTCTATAGTAAATTATTCAAAAAATAATTTTCAACTGTCACAAATTTTAATTACGCCAGGGATTGCCTTTTCTATAGTAAATTATTCAAAAAATAATTTTCAACTGTCACAAATTTTAATTGCGCCAGGGATTGCCTTTTCTATAGTAAATTTTTCAAAAAATAATTTTCAACTGTCACAAATTTTAATTGCGCCAGGGATTGACTTTTCTATAGTAAATTATTCAAAAACTAATTTTATACTGTCACAAATTTTAATTACGCCAGGGATTGACTTTTCTATAGTAAATTATTCAAAAAATAATTTTATACTGTCACAAATTTTAATTGCGCCAGGGATTGACTTTTCTATAGTAAATTATTCAAAAAATAATTTTCAACTGTCACAAATTTTAATTGCGCCAGGGATTGACTTTTCTATAGTAAATTATTCAAAAAATAATTTTCAACTGTCACAAATTTTAATTGCGCCAGGGATTGACTTTTCTATAGTAAATTATTCAAAAAATAATTTTCAACTGTCACAAATTTTAATTGCGCCAGGGATTGACTTTTCTATAGTAAATTATTCAAAAAATAATTTTCAACTGTCACAAATTTTAATTACACCAGGGATTGACTTTTCTATAGTAAATTATTCAAAAACTAATTTTATACTGTCACAAATTTTAATTGCGCCAGGGATTGCCTTTTCTATAGTAAATTATTCAAAAACTAATTTTATACTGTCGCAAATTTTAAATATCCCAGGGATTGCCTTTTCTATAGTAAATTATTCAAAAAATAATTTTATACTGTCGCAAATTTTAAATATCCCAGGGATTGCCTTTTCTATAGTAAATTATTCAAAAAATAATTTTATACTGTCACAAATTTTAATTGCGCCAGGGATTGCCTTTTCTATAGTAAATTTTTCAAAAAATAATTTTCAACTGTCACAAATTTTAATTGCGCCAGGGATTGCCTTTTCTATAGTAAATTTTTCAAAAAATAATTTTCAACTGTCACAAATTTTAATTGCGCCAGGGATTGCCTTTTCTATAGTAAATTATTCAAAAAATAATTTTCAACTGTCACAAATTTTAATTACGCCAGGGATTGACTTTTCTATAGTAAATTATTCAAAAACTAATTTTATACTGTCGCAAATTTTAATTACGCCAGGGATTGCCTTTTCTATAGTAAATTATTCAAAAACTAATTTTATACTGTCACAAATTTTAATTACGCCAGGGATTGACTTTTCTATAGTAAATTATTCAAAAAATAATTTTCAACTGTCACAAATTTTAATTACGCCAGGGATTGACTTTTCTATAGTAAATTATTCAAAAACTAATTTTATACTGTCGCAAATTTTAATTACGCCAGGGATTGCCTTTTCTATAGTAAATTATTCAAAAAATAATTTTATACTGTCGCAAATTTTAATTGCGCCAGGGATTGACTTTTCTATAGTAAATTATTCAAAAAATAATTTTATACTGTCGCAAATTTTAATTGCGCCAGGGATTGACTTTTCTATAGTAAATTATTCAAAAAATAATTTTCAACTGTCACAAATTTTAATTGCGCCAGGGATTGACTTTTCTATAGTAAATTATTCAAAAACTAATTTTATACTGTCACAAATTTTAATTACGCCAGGGATTGACTTTTCTATAGTAAATTATTCAAAAAATAATTTTATACTGTCGCAAATTTTAAATATCCCAGGGATTGCCTTTTCTATAGTAAATTATTCAAAAAATAATTTTCAACTGTCACAAATTTTAATTGCGCCAGGGATTGACTTTTCTATAGTAAATTATTCAAAAAATAATTTTATACTGTCACAAATTTTAATTGCGCCAGGGATTGACTTTTCTATAGTAAATTATTCAAAAAATAATTTTATACTGTCGCAAATTTTAATTGCGCCAGGGATTGACTTTTCTATAGTAAATTATTCAAAAAATAATTTTATACTGTCACAAATTTTAATTGCGCCAGGGATTGCCTTTTCTATAGTAAATTATTCAAAAAATAATTTTCAACTGTCGCAAATTTTAAATATCCCAGGGATTGCCTTTTCTATAGTAAATTTTTCAAAAACTAATTTTATACTGTCACAAATTTTAATTACGCCAGGGATTGACTTTTCTATAGTAAATTATTCAAAAAATAATTTTATACTGTCACAAATTTTAATTGCGCCAGGGATTGACTTATCTATAGTAAATTATTCAAAAAATAATTTTCAACTGTCACAAATTTTAATTGCGCCAGGGATTGACTTTTCTATAGTAAATTATTCAAAAACTAATTTTATACTGTCACAAATTTTAATTACGCCAGGGATTGACTTTTCTATAGTAAATTATTCAAAAAATAATTTTATACTGTCGCAAATTTTAAATATCCCAGGGATTGCCTTTTCTATAGTAAATTATTCAAAAAATAATTTTCAACTGTCACAAATTTTAATTACGCCAGGGATTGACTTTTCTATAGTAAATTATTCAAAAACTAATTTTATACTGTCACAAATTTTAATTGCGCCAGGGATTGCCTTTTCTATAGTAAATTATTCAAAAAATAATTTTCAACTGTCGCAAATTTTAAATATCCCAGGGATTGCCTTTTCTATAGTAAATTTTTCAAAAACTAATTTTATACTGTCACAAATTTTAATTACGCCAGGGATTGACTTTTCTATAGTAAATTATTCAAAAAATAATTTTATACTGTCACAAATTTTAATTGCGCCAGGGATTGACTTTTCTATAGTAAATTATTCAAAAAATAATTTTATACTGTCGCAAATTTTAAATATCCCAGGGATTGACTTTTCTATAGTAAATTATTCAAAAACTAATTTTATACTGTCGCAAATTTTAATTGCGCCAGGGATTGCCTTTTCTATAGTAAATTATTCAAAAAATAATTTTCAACTGTCACAAATTTTAATTACGCCAGGGATTGACTTTTCTATAGTAAATTATTCAAAAACTAATTTTATACTGTCACAAATTTTAAATATCCCAGGGATTGACTTTTCTATAGTAAATTATTCAAAAACTAATTTTATACTGTCGCAAATTTTAATTACGCCAGGGATTGCCTTTTCTATAGTAAATTATTCAAAAAATAATTTTATACTGTCGCAAATTTTAATTACGCCAGGGATTGCCTTTTCTATAGTAAATTATTCAAAAAATAATTTTATACTGTCGCAAATTTTAATTACGCCAGGGATTGCCTTTTCTATAGTAAATTATTCAAAAAATAATTTTATACTGTCACAAATTTTAATTGCGCCAGGGATTGCCTTTTCTATAGTAAATTTTTCAAAAAATAATTTTCAACTGTCACAAATTTTAATTGCGCCAGGGATTGACTTTTCTATAGTAAATTATTCAAAAAATAATTTTCAACTGTCACAAATTTTAATTACGCCAGGGATTGACTTTTCTATAGTAAATTATTCAAAAACTAATTTTCAACTGTCACAAATTTTAATTACGCCAGGGATTGAATTTTCTATAGTAAATTATTCAAAAAATAATTTTCAACTGTCACAAGTTTTAATTGCGCCAGGGATTGCCTTTTCTATAGTAAATTATTCAAAAACTAATTTTATACTGTCGCAAATTTTAATTGCGCCAGGGATTGACTTTTCTATAGTAAATTTTTCAAAAAATAATTTTCAACTGTCACAAATTTTAATTGCGCCAGGGATTGACTTTTCTATAGTAAATTATTCAAAAAATAATTTTCAACTGTCACAAATTTTAATTACGCCAGGGATTGCCTTTTCTATAGTAAATTATTCAAAAAATAATTTTCAACTGTCACAAATTTTAATTACGCCAGGGATTGCCTTTTCTATAGTAAATTATTCAAAAAATAATTTTCAACTGTCACAAATTTTAATTACGCCAGGGATTGACTTTTCTATAGTAAATTATTCAAAAACTAATTTTATACTGTCACAAATTTTAATTGCGCCAGGGATTGACTTTTCTATAGTAAATTATTCAAAAAATAATTTTCAACGGTCACAAATTTTAATTGCGCCAGGGATTGACTTTTCTATAGTATATTATTCAAAAACTAATTTTATACTGTCGCAAATTTTAAATATCCCAGGGATTGACTTTTCTATAGTAAATTATTCAAAAACTAATTTTATACTGTCACAAATTTTAATTGCGCCAGGGATTGACTTTTCTATAGTAAATTATTCAAAAACTAATTTTATACTGTCGCAAATTTTAATTACGCCAGGGATTGCCTTTTCTATAGTAAATTATTCAAAAAATAATTTTATACTGTCGCAAATTTTAAATATCCCAGGGATTGCCTTTTCTATAGTAAATTATTCAAAAAATAATTTTATACTGTCACAAATTTTAATTGCGCCAGGGATTGCCTTTTCTATAGTAAATTTTTCAAAAAATAATTTTCAACTGTCACAAATTTTAATTGCGCCAGGGATTGCCTTTTCTATAGTAAATTTTTCAAAAAATAATTTTCAACTGTCACAAATTTTAATTACGCCAGGGATTGCCTTTTCTATAGTAAATTATTCAAAAACTAATTTTATACTGTCGCAAATTTTAAATATCCCAGGGATTGACTTTTCTATAGTAAATTATTCAAAAAATAATTTTATACTGTCACAAATTTTAATTGCGCCAGGGATTGCCTTTTCTATAGTAAATTATTCAAAAACTAATTTTATACTGTCACAAATTTTAATTACGCCAGGGATTGACTTTTCTATAGTAAATTATTCAAAAAATAATTTTATACTGTCACAAATTTTAATTACGCCAGGGATTGACTTTTCTATAGTAAATTATTCAAAAACTAATTTTATACTGTCACAAATTTTAATTGCGCCAGGGATTGACTTTTCTATAGTAAATTATTCAAAAAATAATTTTCAACGGTCACAAATTTTAATTGCGCCAGGGATTGACTTTTCTATAGTATATTATTCAAAAACTAATTTTATACTGTCGCAAATTTTAAATATCCCAGGGATTGACTTTTCTATAGTAAATTATTCAAAAACTAATTTTATACTGTCACAAATTTTAATTGCGCCAGGGATTGACTTTTCTATAGTAAATTATTCAAAAACTAATTTTATACTGTCGCAAATTTTAATTACGCCAGGGATTGCCTTTTCTATAGTAAATTATTCAAAAAATAATTTTATACTGTCGCAAATTTTAAATATCCCAGGGATTGCCTTTTCTATAGTAAATTATTCAAAAAATAATTTTATACTGTCACAAATTTTAATTGCGCCAGGGATTGCCTTTTCTATAGTAAATTTTTCAAAAAATAATTTTCAACTGTCACAAATTTTAATTGCGCCAGGGATTGCCTTTTCTATAGTAAATTTTTCAAAAAATAATTTTCAACTGTCACAAATTTTAATTACGCCAGGGATTGCCTTTTCTATAGTAAATTATTCAAAAACTAATTTTATACTGTCGCAAAATTTAAATATCCCAGGGATTGACTTTTCTATAGTAAATTATTCAAAAAATAATTTTATACTGTCACAAATTTTAATTGCGCCAGGGATTGCCTTTTCTATAGTAAATTATTCAAAAACTAATTTTATACTGTCACAAATTTTAATTACGCCAGGGATTGACTTTTCTATAGTAAATTATTCAAAAAATAATTTTATACTGTCACAAATTTTAATTGCGCCAGGGATTGACTTTTCTATAGTAAATTATTCAAAAAATAATTTTCAACTGTCACAAATTTTAATTGCGCCAGGGATTGACTTTTCTATAGTAAATTATTCAAAAAATAATTTTCAACTGTCACAAATTTTAATTGCGCCAGGGATTGACTTTTCTATAGTAAATTATTCAAAAAATAATTTTCAACTGTCACAAATTTTAATTGCGCCAGGGATTGACTTTTCTATAGTAAATTATTCAAAAAATAATTTTCAACTGTCACAAATTTTAATTGCGCCAGGGATTGACTTTTCTATAGTAAATTATTCAAAAAATAATTTTCAACTGTCACAAATTTTAATTGCGCCAGGGATTGACTTTTCTATAGTAAATTATTCAAAAAATAATTTTCAACTGTCACAAATTTTAATTGCGCCAGGGATTGACTTTTCTATAGTAAATTATTCAAAAAATAATTTTCAACTGTCACAAATTTTAATTACGCCAGGGATTGCCTTTTCTATAGTAAATTATTCAAAAAATAATTTTCAACTGTCACAAATTTTAATTGCGCCAGGGATTGCCTTTTCTATAGTAAATTATTCAAAAAATAATTTTCAACTGTCACAAATTTTAATTGCGCCAGGGATTGCCTTTTCTATAGTAAATTTTTCAAAAAATAATTTTCAACTGTCACAAATTTTAATTGCGCCAGGGATTGACTTTTCTATAGTAAATTATTCAAAAACTAATTTTATACTGTCACAAATTTTAATTACGCCAGGGATTGACTTCTCTATAGTAAATTATTCAAAAAATAATTTTATACTGTCACAAATTTTAATTGCGCCAGGGATTGACTTTTCTATAGTAAATTATTCAAAAAATAATTTTCAACTGTCACAAATTTTAATTGCGCCAGGGATTGACTTTTCTATAGTAAATTATTCAAAAACTAATTTTATACTGTCGCAAATTTTAATTACGCCAGGGATTGCCTTTTCTATAGTAAATTATTCAAAAACTAATTTTATACTGTCGCAAATTTTAAATATCCCAGGGATTGACTTTTCTATAGTAAATTATTCAAAAACTAATTTTATACTGTCGCAAATTTTAAATATCCCAGGGATTGACTTTTCTATAGTAAATTATTCAAAAACTAATTTTATACTGTCATAAATTTTAATTGTGCCAGGGATTGACTTTTCTATAGTAAATTATTCAAAAAATAATTTTCAACTGTCACAAATTTTAATTGCGCCAGGGATTGACTTTTCTATAGTAAATTATTCAAAAAATAATTTTCAACTGTCACAAATTTTAATTGCGCCAGGGATTGCCTTTTCTATAGTAAATTATTCAAAAAATAATTTTCAACTGTCACAAATTTTAATTGCGCCAGGGATTGCCTTTTCTATAGTAAATTATTCAAAAAATAATTTTCAACTGTCACAAATTTTAATTGCGCCAGGGATTGCCTTTTCTATAGTAAATTATTCAAAAAATAATTTTCAACTGTCACAAATTTTAATTGCGCCAGGGATTGACTTTTCTATAGTAAATTATTCAAAAACTAATTTTATACTGTCACAAATTTTAATTACGCCAGGGATTGACTTTTCTATAGTAAATTATTCAAAAAATAATTTTATACTGTCACAAATTTTAATTGCGCCAGGGATTGACTTTTCTATAGTAAATTATTCAAAAAATAATTTTCAACTGTCACAAATTTTAATTGCGCCAGGGATTGACTTTTCTATAGTAAATTATTCAAAAACTAATTTTATACTGTCGCAAATTTTAATTACGCCAGGGATTGCCTTTTCTATAGTAAATTATTCAAAAACAAATTTTATACTGTCGCAAATTTTAAATATCCCAGGGATTGACTTTTCTATAGTAAATTATTCAAAAAATAATTTTCAACTGTCACAAATTTTAATTACGCCAGGGATTGACTTTTCTATAGTAAATTATTCAAAAACTAATTTTATACTGTCGCAAATTTTAATTACGCCAGGGATTGCCTTTTCTATAGTAAATTATTCAAAAAATAATTTTCAACTGTCACAAATTTTAATTACGCCAGGGATTGCCTTTTCTATAGTAAATTATTCAAAAACTAATTTTATACTGTCACAAATTTTAAATATCCCAGGGATTGACTTTTCTATAGTAAATTATTCAAAAAATAATTTTATACTGTCGCAAATTTTAATTACGCCAGGGATTGCCTTTTCTATAGTAAATTATTCAAAAACTAATTTTATACTGTCACAAATTTTAATTGCGCCAGGGATTGACTTTTCTATAGTAAATTATTCAAAAACTAATTTTATACTGTCGCAAATTTTAAATATCCCAGGGATTGACTTTTCTATAGTAAATTATTCAAAAACTAATTTTATACTGTCACAAATTTTAATTGCGCCAGGGATTGACTTTTCTATAGTAAATTATTCAAAAACTAATTTTATACTGTCACAAATTTTAATTGCGCCAGGGATTGCCTTTTCTATAGTAAATTTTTCAAAAAATAATTTTCAACTGTCACAAATTTTAATTGCGCCAGGGATTGACTTTTCTATAGTAAATTATTCAAAAAATAATTTTCAACTGTCACAAATTTTAATTGCGCCAGGGATTGACTTTTCTATAGTAAATTATTCAAAAAATAATTTTCAACTGTCACAAATTTTAATTGCGCCAGGGATTGACTTTTCTATAGTAAATTATTCAAAAACTAATTTTATACTGTCACAAATTTTAATTGCGCCAGGGATTGACTTTTCTATAGTAAATTATTAAAAACTAATTTTATACTGTCACAAATTTTAAATATCCCAGGGATTGACTTTTCTATAGTAAATTATTCAAAAACTAATTTTATACTGTCACAAATTTTAATTGCGCCAGGGATTGACTTTTCTATAGTAAATTATTCAAAAACTAATTTTATACTGTCGCAAATTTTAAATATCCCAGGGATTGCCTTTTCTATAGTAAATTATTCAAAAAATAATTTTCAACTGTCACAAATTTTAATTGCGCCAGGGATTGACTTTTCTATAGTAAATTATTCAAAAACTAATTTTATACTGTCGCAAATTTTAATTGCGCCAGGGATTGCCTTTTCTATAGTAAATTATTCAAAAACTAATTTTATACTGTCACAAATTTTAATTGCGCCAGGGATTGACTTTTCTATAGTAAATTATTCAAAAAATAATTTTATACTGTCACAAATTTTAATTGCGCCAGGGATTGACTTTTCTATAGTAAATTATTCAAAAACTAATTTTATACTGTCGCAAATTTTAAATATCCCAGGGATTGCCTTTTCTATAGTAAATTATTCAAAAAATAATTTTATACTGTCACAAATTTTAATTGCGCCAGGGATTGACTTTTCTATAGTATATTATTCAAAAAATAATTTTCAACTGTCACAAATTTTAATTACGCCAGGGATTGACTTTTCTATAGTAAATTATTCAAAAACTAATTTTATACTGTCACAAATTTTAATTGCGCCAGGGATTGCCTTTTCTATAGTAAATTTTTCAAAAAATAATTTTCAACTGTCACAAATTTTAATTGCGCCAGGGATTGCCTTTTCTATAGTAAATTATTCAAAAAATAATTTTATACTGTCGCAAATTTTAATTACGCCAGGGATTGCCTTTTCTATAGTAAATTATTCAAAAACTAATTTTATACTGTCGCAAATTTTAATTGCGCCAGGGATTGCCTTTTCTATAGTAAATTATTCAAAAACTAATTTTATACTGTCACAAATTTTAATTGCGCCAGGGATTGACTTTTCTATAGTAAATTATTCAAAAAATAATTTTATACTGTCACAAATTTTAATTGCGCCAGGGATTGACTTTTCTATAGTAAATTATTCAAAAACTAATTTTATACTGTCGCAAATTTTAAATATCCCAGGGATTGCCTTTTCTATAGTAAATTTTTCAAAAACTAATTTTATACTGTCACAAATTTTAATTACGCCAGGGATTGACTTTTCTATAGTAAATTATTCAAAAAATAATTTTATACTGTCACAAATTTTAATTGCGCCAGGGATTGACTTTTCTATAGTAAATTATTCAAAAAATAATTTTATACTGTCGCAAATTTTAAATATCCCAGGGATTGACTTTTCTATAGTAAATTATTCAAAAACTAATTTTATACTGTCGCAAATTTTAAATATCCCAGGGATTGCCTTTTCTATAGTAAATTATTCAAAAAATAATTTTCAACTGTCACAAATTTTAATTGCGCCAGGGATTGCCTTTTCTATAGTAAATTATTCAAAAACTAATTTTATACTGTCGCAAATTTTAAATATCCCAGGGATTGACTTTTCTATAGTAAATTATTCAAAAACTAATTTTATACTGTCGCAAATTTTAAATATCCCAGGGATTTACTTTTCTATAGTAAATTATTCAAAAACTAATTTTATACTGTCGCAAATTTTAAATACCCCAGGGATTGACTTTTCTATAGTAAATTATTCAAAAAATAATTTTATACTGTCGCAAATTTTAAATATCCCAGGGATTGCCTTTTCTATAGTAAATTATTCAAAAAATAATTTTCAACTGTCACAAATTTTAATTGCGCCAGGGATTGACTTTTCTATAGTAAATTATTCAAAAAATAATTTTATACTGTCGCAAATTTTAATTACGCCAGGGATTGACTTTTCTATAGTAAATTATTCAAAAACTAATTTTATACTGTCACAAATTTTAATTGCGCCAGGGATTGCCTTTTCTATAGTAAATTATTCAAAAAATAATTTTATACTGTCGCAAATTTTAAATATCCCAGGGATTGCCTTTTCTATAGTAAATTATTCAAAAAATAATTTTATACTGTCACAAATTTTAATTGCGCCAGGGATTGACTTTTCTATAGTAAATTATTCAAAAAATAATTTTCAACTGTCACAAATTTTAATTGCGCCAGGGATTGACTTTTCTATAGTAAATTATTCAAAAAATAATTTTCAACTGTCACAAATTTTAATTGCGCCAGGGATTGACTTTTCTATAGTAAATTATTCAAAAAATAATTTTCAACTGTCACAAATTTTAATTGCGCCAGGGATTGACTTTTCTATAGTAAATTATTCAAAAAATAATTTTCAACTGTCACAAATTTTAATTGCGCCAGGGATTGACTTTTCTATAGTAAATTATTCAAAAAATAATTTTCAACTGTCACAAATTTTAATTGCGCCAGGGATTGACTTTTCTATAGTAAATTATTCAAAAAATAATTTTCAACTGTCACAAATTTTAATTGCGCCAGGGATTGCCTTTTCTATAGTAAATTATTCAAAAACTAATTTTATACTGTCACAAATTTTAATTGCGCCAGGGATTGCCTTTTCTATAGTAAATTATTCAAAAAATAATTTTATACTGTCGCAAATTTTAAATATCCCAGGGATTGCCTTTTCTATAGTAAATTATTCAAAAAATAATTTTATACTGTCACAAATTTTAATTGCGCCAGGGATTGACTTTTCTATAGTAAATTATTCAAAAAATAATTTTCAACTGTCACAAATTTTAATTGCGCCAGGGATTGACTTTTCTATAGTAAATTATTCAAAAAATAATTTTCAACTGTCACAAATTTTAATTGCGCCAGGGATTGCCTTTTCTATAGTAAATTATTCAAAAACTAATTTTATACTGTCGCAAATTTTAAATATCCCAGGGATTGCCTTTTCTATAGTAAATTATTCAAAAAATAATTTTATACTGTCACAAATTTTAATTGCGCCAGGGATTGACTATTCTATAGTAAATTATTCAAAAAATAATTTTCAACTGTCACAAATTTTAATTGCGCCAGGGATTGACTTTTCTATAGTAAATTATTCAAAAAATAATTTTCAACTGTCACAAATTTTAATTGCGCCAGGGATTGCCTTTTCTATAGTAAATTTTTCAAAAACTAATTTTATACTGTCACAAATTTTAATTACGCCAGGGATTGCCTTTTCTATAGTAAATTATTCAAAAAATAATTTTATACTGTCGCAAATTTTAAATATCCCAGGGATTGCCTTTTCTATAGTAAATTATTCAAAAAATAATTTTATACTGTCGCAAATTTTAAATATCCCAGGGATTGCCTTTTCTATAGTAAATTATTCAAAAAATAATTTTATACTGTCGCAAATTTTAAATATCCCAGGGATTGCCTTTTCTATAGTAAATTATTCAAAAAATAATTTTCAACTGTCACAAATTTTAATTGCGCCAGGGATTGACTTTTCTATAGTAAATTATTCAAAAAATAATTTTCAACTGTCACAAATTTTAATTGCGCCAGGGATTGCCTTTTCTATAGTAAATTATTCAAAAACTAATTTTATACTGTCACAAATTTTAATTGCGCCAGGGATTGCCTTTTCTATAGTAAATTATTCAAAAACTAATTTTATACTGTCGCAAATTTTAAATATCCCAGGGATTGACTTTTCTATAGTAAATTATTCAAAAAATAATTTTATACTGTCACAAATTTTAATTGCGCCAGGGATTGACTTTTCTATAGTAAATTATTCAAAAAATAATTTTATACTGTCACAAATTTTAATTGCGCCAGGGATTGACTTTTCTATAGTAAATTATTCAAAAAATAATTTTATACTGTCACAAATTTTAATTGCGCCAGGGATTGACTTTTCTATAGTAAATTATTCAAAAAATAATTTTATACTGTCACAAATTTTAATTGCGCCAGGGATTGACTTTTCTATAGTAAATTATTCAAAAACTAATTTTATACTGTCGCAAATTTTAAATATCCCAGGGATTGACTTTTCTATAGTAAATTATTCAAAAACTAATTTTATACTGTCGCAAATTTTAAATATCCCAGGGATTGCCTTTTCTATAGTAAATTATTCAAAAAATAATTTTCAACTGTCACAAATTTTAATTGCGCCAGGGATTGACTTTTCTATAGTAAATTATTCAAAAAATAATTTTCAACTGTCACAAATTTTAATTGCGCCAGGGATTGCCTTTTCTATAGTAAATTATTCAAAAACTAATTATATACTGTCACAAATTTTAATTACGCCAGGGATTGACTTTTCTATAGTAAATTATTCAAAAACTAATTTTATACTGTCGCAAATTTTAAATATCCCAGGGATTGCCTTTTCTATAGTAAATTATTCAAAAAATAATTTTATACTGTCACAAATTTTAATTGCGCCAGGGATTGACTTTTCTATAGTAAATTATTCAAAAATAATTTTCAACTGTCACAAATTTTAATTGCGCCAGGGATTGACTTTTCTATAGTAAATTATTCAAAAAATAATTTTCAACTGTCACAAATTTTAATTGCGCCAGGGATTGCCTTTTCTATAGTAAATTTTTCAAAAACTAATTTTATACTGTCACAAATTTTAATTACGCCAGGGATTGCCTTTTCTATAGTAAATTATTCAAAAAATAATTTTATACTGTCGCAAATTTTAAATATCCCAGGGATTGCCTTTTCTATAGTAAATTATTCAAAAAATAATTTTATACTGTCGCAAATTTTAAATATCCCAGGGATTGCCTTTTCTATAGTAAATTATTCAAAAAATAATTTTATACTGTCGCAAATTTTAAATATCCCAGGGATTGCCTTTTCTATAGTAAATTATTCAAAAAATAATTTTCAACTGTCACAAATTTTAATTGCGCCAGGGATTGACTTTTCTATAGTAAATTATTCAAAAAATAATTTTCAACTGTCACAAATTTTAATTGCGCCAGGGATTGCCTTTTCTATAGTAAATTATTCAAAAACTAATTTTCAACTGTCACAAATTTTAATTGCGCCAGGGATTGCCTTTTCTATAGTAAATTATTCAAAAACTAATTTTATACTGTCACAAATTTTAATTGCGCCAGGGATTGCCTTTTCTATAGTAAATTATTCAAAAACTAATTTTATACTGTCGCAAATTTTAAATATCCCAGGGATTGCCTTTTCTATAGTAAATTATTCAAAAAATAATTTTATACTGTCACAAATTTTAATTGCGCCAGGGATTGACTTTTCTATAGTAAATTATTCAAAAAATAATTTTCAACTGTCACAAATTTTAATTGCGCCAGGGATTGACTTTTCTATAGTAAATTATTCAAAAACTAATTTTATACTGTCACAAATTTTAATTACGCCAGGGATTGACTTTTCTATAGTAAATTATTCAAAAACTAATTTTATACTGTCGCAAATTTTAAATATCCCAGGGATTGCCTTTTCTATAGTAAATTATTCAAAAAATAATTTTATACTGTCACAAATTTTAATTGCGCCAGGGATTGACTTTTCTATAGTAAATTATTCAAAAAATAATTTTCAACTGTCACAAATTTTAATTGCGCCAGGGATTGACTTTTCTATAGTAAATTATTCAAAAAATAATTTTATACTGTCACAAATTTTAATTGCGCCAGGGATTGACTTTTCTATAGTAAATTATTCAAAAACTAATTTTATACTGTCGCAAATTTTAATTACGCCAGGGATTGCCTTTTCTATAGTAAATTATTCAAAAAATAATTTTATACTGTCGCAAATTTTAATTGCGCCAGGGATTGACTTTTCTATAGTAAATTATTCAAAAAATAATTTTATACTGTCGCAAATTTTAATTGCGCCAGGGATTGACTTTTCTATAGTAAATTATTCAAAAAATAATTTTCAACTGTCACAAATTTTAATTGCGCCAGGGATTGACTTTTCTATAGTAAATTATTCAAAAAATAATTTTCAACTGTCACAAATTTTAATTGCGCCAGGGATTGACTTTTCTATAGTAAATTATTCAAAAAATAATTTTCAACTGTCACAAATTTTAATTGCGCCAGGGATTGACTTTTCTATAGTAAATTATTCAAAAACTAATTTTATACTGTCACAAATTTTAATTACGCCAGGGATTGACTTTTCTATAGTAAATTATTCAAAAAATAATTTTATACTGTCGCAAATTTTAAATATCCCAGGGATTGCCTTTTCTATAGTAAATTATTCAAAAAATAATTTTATACTGTCGCAAATTTTAAATATCCCAGGGATTGCCTTTTCTATAGTAAATTATTCAAAAAATAATTTTCAACTGTCACAAATTTTAATTGCGCCAGGGATTGACTTTTCTATAGTAAATTATTCAAAAAATAATTTTATACTGTCGCAAATTTTAATTGCGCCAGGGATTGACTTTTCTATAGTAAATTATTCAAAAAATAATTTTCAACTGTCACAAATTTTAATTGCGCCAGGGATTGACTTTTCTATAGTAAATTATTCAAAAAATAATTTTCAACTGTCACAAATTTTAATTGCGCCAGGGATTGACTTTTCTATAGTAAATTATTCAAAAAATAATTTTCAACTGTCACAAATTTTAATTGCGCCAGGGATTGACTTTTCTATAGTAAATTATTCAAAAACTAATTTTATACTGTCACAAATTTTAATTACGCCAGGGATTGCCTTTTCTATAGTAAATTATTCAAAAAATAATTTTATACTGTCGCAAATTTTAAATATCCCAGGGATTGCCTTTTCTATAGTAAATTATTCAAAAAATAATTTTATACTGTCGCAAATTTTAAATATCCCAGGGATTGCCTTTTCTATAGTAAATTATTCAAAAAATAATTTTCAACTGTCACAAATTTTAATTGCGCCAGGGATTGACTTTTCTATAGTAAATTATTCAAAAAATAATTTTCAACTGTCACAAATTTTAATTGCGCCAGGGATTGCCTTTTCTATAGTAAATTATTCAAAAACTAATTTTCAACTGTCACAAATTTTAATTGCGCCAGGGATTGCCTTTTCTATAGTAAATTATTCAAAAACTAATTTTATACTGTCACAAATTTTAATTGCGCCAGGGATTGCCTTTTCTATAGTAAATTATTCAAAAAATAATTTTATACTGTCGCAAATTTTAAATATCCCAGGGATTGCCTTTTCTATAGTAAATTATTCAAAAAATAATTTTATACTGTCACAAATTTTAATTGCGCCAGGGATTGACTTTTCTATAGTAAATTATTCAAAAAATAATTTTCAACTGTCACAAATTTTAATTGCGCCAGGGATTGACTTTTCTATAGTAAATTATTCAAAAACTAATTTTATACTGTCACAAATTTTAATTACGCCAGGGATTGACTTTTCTATAGTAAATTATTCAAAAACTAATTTTATACTGTCGCAAATTTTAAATATCCCAGGGATTGCCTTTTCTATAGTAAATTATTCAAAAAATAATTTTATACTGTCACAAATTTTAATTGCGCCAGGGATTGACTTTTCTATAGTAAATTATTCAAAAAATAATTTTCAACTGTCACAAATTTTAATTGCGCCAGGGATTGCCTTTTCTATAGTAAATTATTCAAAAAATAATTTTATACTGTCACAAATTTTAATTGCGCCAGGGATTGACTTTTCTATAGTAAATTATTCAAAAACTAATTTTATACTGTCGCAAATTTTAAATATCCCAGGGATTGACTTTTCTATAGTAAATTATTCAAAAAATAATTTTATACTGTCGCAAATTTTAATTGCGCCAGGGATTGACTTTTCTATAGTAAATTATTCAAAAAATAATTTTATACTGTCGCAAATTTTAATTGCGCCAGGGATTGACTTTTCTATAGTAAATTATTCAAAAAATAATTTTCAACTGTCACAAATTTTAATTGCGCCAGGGATTGACTTTTCTATAGTAAATTATTCAAAAAATAATTTTCAACTGTCACAAATTTTAATTGCGCCAGGGATTGACTTTTCTATAGTAAATTATTCAAAAAATAATTTTCAACTGTCACAAATTTTAATTGCGCCAGGGATTGACTTTTCTATAGTAAATTATTCAAAAACTAATTTTATACTGTCACAAATTTTAATTACGCCAGGGATTGACTTTTCTATAGTAAATTATTCAAAAAATAATTTTATACTGTCGCAAATTTTAAATATCCCAGGGATTGCCTTTTCTATAGTAAATTATTCAAAAAATAATTTTCAACTGTCACAAATTTTAATTGCGCCAGGGATTGACTTTTCTATAGTAAATTATTCAAAAAATAATTTTATACTGTCACAAATTTTAATTGCGCCAGGGATTGACTTTTCTATAGTAAATTATTCAAAAAATAATTTTATACTGTCGCAAATTTTAATTACGCCAGGGATTGCCTTTTCTATAGTAAATTTTTCAAAAAATAATTTTATACTGTCGCAAATTTTAATTACGCCAGGGATTGCCTTTTCTATAGTAAATTATTCAAAAAATAATTTTCAACTGTCACAAATTTTAATTACGCCAGGGATTGACTTTTCTATAGTAAATTATTCAAAAACTAATTTTATACTGTCACAAATTTTAATTACGCCAGGGATTGCCTTTTCTATAGTAAATTATTCAAAAAATAATTTTCAACTGTCGCAAATTTTAATTGCGCCAGGGATTGCCTTTTCTATAGTAAATTATTCAAAAAATAATTTTCAACTGTCACAAATTTTAATTACGCCAGGGATTGACTTTTCTATAGTAAATTATTCAAAAACTAATTTTATACTGTCACAAATTTTAATTGCGCCAGGGATTGCCTTTTCTATAGTAAATTTTTCAAAAAATAATTTTCAACTGTCACAAATTTTAATTGCGCCAGGGATTGACTTTTCTATAGTAAATTATTCAAAAAATAATTTTCAACTGTCACAAATTTTAATTACGCCAGGGATTGACTTTTCTATAGTAAATTATTCAAAAACTAATTTTATACTGTCGCAAATTTTAATTACGCCAGGGATTGCCTTTTCTATAGTAAATTATTCAAAAAATAATTTTATACTGTCGCAAATTTTAATTGCGCCAGGGATTGACTTTTCTATAGTAAATTATTCAAAAAATAATTTTCAACTGTCACAAATTTTAATTACGCCAGGGATTGACTTTTCTATAGTAAATTATTCAAAAACTAATTTTATACTGTCACAAATTTTAATTGCGCCAGGGATTGCCTTTTCTATAGTAAATTATTCAAAAAATAATTTTCAACTGTCGCAAATTTTAAATATCCCAGGGATTGCCTTTTCTATAGTAAATTTTTCAAAAACTAATTTTATACTGTCACAAATTTTAATTGCGCCAGGGATTGACTTTTCTATAGTAAATTATTCAAAAAATAATTTTATACTGTCACAAATTTTAATTGCGCCAGGGATTGACTTTTCTATAGTAAATTATTCAAAAAATAATTTTATACTGTCGCAAATTTTAAATATCCCAGGGATTGACTTTTCTATAGTAAATTATTCAAAAACTAATTTTATACTGTCGCAAATTTTAATTGCGCCAGGGATTGCCTTTTCTATAGTAAATTATTCAAAAAATAATTTTCAACTGTCACAAATTTTAATTACGCCAGGGATTGACTTTTCTATAGTAAATTATTCAAAAACTAATTTTATACTGTCACAAATTTTAAATATCCCAGGGATTGACTTTTCTATAGTAAATTATTCAAAAACTAATTTTATACTGTCGCAAATTTTAATTGCGCCAGGGATTGCCTTTTCTATAGTAAATTATTCAAAAACTAATTTTATACTGTCGCAAATTTTAAATATCCCAGGGATTGCCTTTTCTATAGTAAATTATTCAAAAACTAATTTTATACTGTCGCAAATTTTAATTACACCAGGGATTGACTTTTCTATAGTAAATTTTTCAAAAACTAATTTTATACTGTCACAAATTTTAATTACGCCAGGGATTGACTTTTCTATAGTAAATTATTCAAAAAATAATTTTATACTGTCACAAATTTTAATTGCGCCAGGGATTGCCTTTTCTATAGTAAATTATTCAAAAAATAATTTTATACTGTCGCAAATTTTAATTACGCCAGGGATTGACTTTTCTATAGTAAATTATTCAAAAAATAATTTTATACTGTCACAAATTTTAATTACGCCAGGGATTGACTTTTCTATAGTAAATTATTCAAAAAATAATTTTATACTGTCGCAAATTTTAAATATCCCAGGGATTGCCTTTTCTATAGTAAATTTTTCAAAAACTAATTTTATACTGTCACAAATTTTAATTACGCCAGGGATTGACTTTTCTATAGTAAATTATTCAAAAAATAATTTTATACTGTCGCAAATTTTAAATATCCCAGGGATTGACTTTTCTATAGTAAATTATTCAAAAACTAATTTTATACTGTCGCAAATTTTAATTGCGCCAGGGATTGCCTTTTCTATAGTAAATTATTCAAAAAATAATTTTCAACTGTCACAAATTTTAATTACGCCAGGGATTGACTTTTCTATAGTAAATTATTCAAAAACTAATTTTATACTGTCACAAATTTTAAATATCCCAGGGATTGCCTTTTCTATAGTAAATTATTCAAAAACTAATTTTCAACTGTCACAAATTTTAATTGCGCCAGGGATTGACTTTTCTATAGTAAATTATTCAAAAAATAATTTTATACTGTCACAAATTTTAATTACACCAGGGATTGCCTTTTCTATAGTAAATTATTCAAAAAATAATTTTCAACTGTCACAAATTTTAATTACACCAGGGATTGACTTTTCTATAGTAAATTTTTCAAAAAATAATTTTATACTGTCGCAAATTTTAATTACGCCAGGGATTGACTTTTCTATAGTAAATTATTCAAAAAATAATTTTATACTGTCACAAATTTTAATTGCGCCAGGGATTGCCTTTTCTATAGTAAATTTTTCAAAAAATAATTTTCAACTGTCACAAATTTTAATTGCGCCAGGGATTGACTTTTCTATAGTAAATTATTCAAAAAATAATTTTCAACTGTCACAAATTTTAATTGCGCCAGGGATTGACTTTTCTATAGTAAATTATTCAAAAACTAATTTTATACTGTCGCAAATTTTAAATATCCCAGGGATTGACTTTTCTATAGTAAATTATTCAAAAAATAATTTTATACTGTCGCAAATTTTAATTGCGCCAGGGATTGACTTTTCTATAGTAAATTATTCAAAAAATAATTTTATACTGTCACAAATTTTAATTGCGCCAGGGATTGACTTTTCTATAGTAAATTATTCAAAAAATAATTTTCAACTGTCACAAATTTTAATTGCGCCAGGGATTGACTTTTCTATAGTAAATTATTCAAAAAATAATTTTCAACTGTCACAAATTTTAATTGCGCCAGGGATTGACTTTTCTATAGTAAATTATTCAAAAACTAATTTTATACTGTCACAAATTTTAATTACGCCAGGGATTGACTTTTCTATAGTAAATTATTCAAAAAATAATTTTATACTGTCGCAAATTTTAAATATCCCAGGGATTGCCTTTTCTATAGTAAATTATTCAAAAAATAATTTTCAACTGTCACAAATTTTAATTGCGCCAGGGATTGACTTTTCTATAGTAAATTATTCAAAAAATAATTTTATACTGTCACAAATTTTAATTGCGCCAGGGATTGACTTTTCTATAGTAAATTATTCAAAAAATAATTTTATACTGTCGCAAATTTTAATTACGCCAGGGATTGCCTTTTCTATAGTAAATTTTTCAAAAAATAATTTTATACTGTCGCAAATTTTAATTACGCCAGGGATTGCCTTTTCTATAGTAAATTATTCAAAAAATAATTTTCAACTGTCACAAATTTTAATTACGCCAGGGATTGACTTTTCTATAGTAAATTATTCAAAAACTAATTTTATACTGTCACAAATTTTAATTACGCCAGGGATTGCCTTTTCTATAGTAAATTATTCAAAAAATAATTTTCAACTGTCGCAAATTTTAATTGCGCCAGGGATTGCCTTTTCTATAGTAAATTATTCAAAAAATAATTTTCAACTGTCACAAATTTTAATTACGCCAGGGATTGACTTTTCTATAGTAAATTATTCAAAAACTAATTTTATACTGTCACAAATTTTAATTGCGCCAGGGATTGCCTTTTCTATAGTAAATTTTTCAAAAAATAATTTTCAACTGTCACAAATTTTAATTGCGCCAGGGATTGACTTTTCTATAGTAAATTATTCAAAAAATAATTTTCAACTGTCACAAATTTTAATTACGCCAGGGATTGACTTTTCTATAGTAAATTATTCAAAAACTAATTTTATACTGTCGCAAATTTTAATTACGCCAGGGATTGCCTTTTCTATAGTAAATTATTCAAAAAATAATTTTATACTGTCGCAAATTTTAATTGCGCCAGGGATTGACTTTTCTATAGTAAATTATTCAAAAAATAATTTTCAACTGTCACAAATTTTAATTACGCCAGGGATTGACTTTTCTATAGTAAATTATTCAAAAACTAATTTTATACTGTCACAAATTTTAATTGCGCCAGGGATTGCCTTTTCTATAGTAAATTATTCAAAAAATAATTTTCAACTGTCGCAAATTTTAAATATCCCAGGGATTGCCTTTTCTATAGTAAATTTTTCAAAAACTAATTTTATACTGTCACAAATTTTAATTGCGCCAGGGATTGACTTTTCTATAGTAAATTATTCAAAAAATAATTTTATACTGTCACAAATTTTAATTGCGCCAGGGATTGACTTTTCTATAGTAAATTATTCAAAAAATAATTTTATACTGTCGCAAATTTTAAATATCCCAGGGATTGACTTTTCTATAGTAAATTATTCAAAAACTAATTTTATACTGTCGCAAATTTTAATTGCGCCAGGGATTGCCTTTTCTATAGTAAATTATTCAAAAAATAATTTTCAACTGTCACAAATTTTAATTACGCCAGGGATTGACTTTTCTATAGTAAATTATTCAAAAACTAATTTTATACTGTCACAAATTTTAAATATCCCAGGGATTGACTTTTCTATAGTAAATTATTCAAAAACTAATTTTATACTGTCGCAAATTTTAATTGCGCCAGGGATTGCCTTTTCTATAGTAAATTATTCAAAAACTAATTTTATACTGTCGCAAATTTTAAATATCCCAGGGATTGCCTTTTCTATAGTAAATTATTCAAAAACTAATTTTATACTGTCGCAAATTTTAATTACACCAGGGATTGACTTTTCTATAGTAAATTTTTCAAAAACTAATTTTATACTGTCACAAATTTTAATTACGCCAGGGATTGACTTTTCTATAGTAAATTATTCAAAAAATAATTTTATACTGTCACAAATTTTAATTGCGCCAGGGATTGCCTTTTCTATAGTAAATTATTCAAAAAATAATTTTATACTGTCGCAAATTTTAATTACGCCAGGGATTGACTTTTCTATAGTAAATTATTCAAAAAATAATTTTATACTGTCACAAATTTTAATTACGCCAGGGATTGACTTTTCTATAGTAAATTATTCAAAAAATAATTTTATACTGTCGCAAATTTTAAATATCCCAGGGATTGCCTTTTCTATAGTAAATTTTTCAAAAACTAATTTTATACTGTCACAAATTTTAATTACGCCAGGGATTGACTTTTCTATAGTAAATTATTCAAAAAATAATTTTATACTGTCGCAAATTTTAAATATCCCAGGGATTGACTTTTCTATAGTAAATTATTCAAAAACTAATTTTATACTGTCGCAAATTTTAATTGCGCCAGGGATTGCCTTTTCTATAGTAAATTATTCAAAAAATAATTTTCAACTGTCACAAATTTTAATTACGCCAGGGATTGACTTTTCTATAGTAAATTATTCAAAAACTAATTTTATACTGTCACAAATTTTAAATATCCCAGGGATTGCCTTTTCTATAGTAAATTATTCAAAAACTAATTTTCAACTGTCACAAATTTTAATTGCGCCAGGGATTGACTTTTCTATAGTAAATTATTCAAAAAATAGTTTTATACTGTCACAAATTTTAATTACACCAGGGATTGCCTTTTCTATAGTAAATTATTCAAAAAATAATTTTCAACTGTCACAAATTTTAATTACACCAGGGATTGACTTTTCTATAGTAAATTTTTCAAAAAATAATTTTATACTGTCGCAAATTTTAATTACGCCAGGGATTGACTTTTCTATAGTAAATTATTCAAAAAATAATTTTATACTGTCACAAATTTTAATTGCGCCAGGGATTGCCTTTTCTATAGTAAATTTTTCAAAAAATAATTTTCAACTGTCACAAATTTTAATTGCGCCAGGGATTGACTTTTCTATAGTAAATTATTCAAAAAATAATTTTCAACTGTCACAAATTTTAATTGCGCCAGGGATTGACTTTTCTATAGTAAATTATTCAAAAAATAATTTTCAACTGTCACAAATTTTAATTACGCCAGGGATTGACTTTTCTATAGTAAATTATTCAAAAAATAATTTTATACTGTCGCAAATTTTAAATATCCCAGGGATTGCCTTTTCTATAGTAAATTTTTCAAAAACTAATTTTATACTGTCACAAATTTTAATTACGCCAGGGATTGACTTTTCTATAGTAAATTATTCAAAAAATAATTTTATACTGTCGCAAATTTTAAATATCCCAGGGATTGACTTTTCTATAGTAAATTATTCAAAAACTAATTTTATACTGTCGCAAATTTTAATTGCGCCAGGGATTGCCTTTTCTATAGTAAATTATTCAAAAAATAATTTTCAACTGTCACAAATTTTAATTACGCCAGGGATTGACTTTTCTATAGTAAATTATTCAAAAAATAATTTTATACTGTCGCAAATTTTAATTACGCCAGGGATTGCCTTTTCTATAGTAAATTATTCAAAAACTAATTTTATACTGTCGCAAATTTTAATTACGCCAGGGATTGCCTTTTCTATAGTAAATTATTCAAAAACTAATTTTATACTGTCGCAAATTTTAAATATCCCAGGGATTGCCTTTTCTATAGTAAATTATTCAAAAAATAATTTTCAACTGTCACAAATTTTAATTACACCAGGGATTGACTTTTCTATAGTAAATTATTCAAAAACTAATTTTATACTGTCGCAAATTTTAAATATCCCAGGGATTGACTTTTCTATAGTAAATTATTCAAAAAATAATTTTCAACTGTCACAAATTTTAATTGCGCCAGGGATTGACTTTTCTATAGTAAATTATTCAAAAAATAATTTTATACTGTCACAAATTTTAATTGCGCCAGGGATTGACTTTTCTATAGTAAATTATTCAAAAAATAATTTTATACTGTCACAAATTTTAATTGCGCCAGGGATTGCCTTTTCTATAGTAAATTATTCAAAAAATAATTTTCAACTGTCACAAATTTTAATTGCGCCAGGGATTGACTTTTCTATAGTAAATTATTCAAAAACTAATTTTATACTGTCGCAAATTTTAAATATCCCAGGGATTGACTTTTCTATAGTAAATTATTCAAAAACTAATTTTATACTGTCACAAATTTTAATTGCGCCAGGGATTGCCTTTTCTATAGTAAATTATTCAAAAAATAATTTTCAACTGTCACAAATTTTAATTACGCCAGGGATTGCCTTTTCTATAGTAAATTATTCAAAAACTAATTTTCAACTGTCACAAATTTTAATTACGCCAGGGATTGCCTTTTCTATAGTAAATTATTCAAAAAATAATTTTATACTGTCGCAAATTTTAAATATCCCAGGGATTGCCTTTTCTATAGTAAATTTTTCAAAAACTAATTTTATACTGTCACAAATTTTAATTAGGCCAGGGATTGACTTTTCTATAGTAAATTATTCAAAAAATAATTTTATACTGTCACAAATTTTAATTGCGCCAGGGATTGACTTTTCTATAGTAAATTATTCAAAAAATAATTTTCAACTGTCACAAATTTTAATTGCGCCAGGGATTGACTTTTCTATAGTAAATTATTCAAAAACTAATTTTCAACTGTCACAAATTTTAATTACGCCAGGGATTGCCTTTTCTATAGTAAATTATTCAAAAAATAATTTTCAACTGTCACAAATTTTAATTGCGCCAGGGATTGACTTTTCTATAGTAAATTATTCAAAAAATAATTTTATACTGTCGCAAATTTTAATTACGCCAGGGATTGACTTTTCTATAGTAAATTATTCAAAAAATAATTTTCAACTGTCACAAATTTTAATTGCGCCAGGGATTGACTTTTCTATAGTAAATTATTCAAAAAATAATTTTATACTGTCACAAATTTTAATTACACCAGGGATTGACTTTTCTATAGTAAATTATTCAAAAAATAATTTTATACTGTCGCAAATTTTAAATATCCCAGGGATTGCCTTTTCTATAGTAAATTTTTCAAAAACTAATTTTATACTGTCACAAATTTTAATTACGCCAGGGATTGACTTTTCTATAGTAAATTATTCAAAAACTAATTTTATACTGTCACAAATTTTAATTGCGCCAGGGATTGCCTTTTCTATAGTAAATTATTCAAAAACTAATTTTATACTGTCGCAAATTTTAATTGCGCCAGGGATTGCCTTTTCTATAGTAAATTATTCAAAAACTAATTTTATACTGTCGCAAATTTTAATTACGCCAGGGATTGCCTTTTCTATAGTAAATTATTCAAAAAATAATTTTCAACTGTCACAAATTTTAATTGCGCCAGGGATTGACTTTTCTATAGTAAATTATTCAAAAACTAATTTTCAACTGTCGCAAATTTTAAATATCCCAGGGATTGCCTTTTCTATAGTAAATTTTTCAAAAACTAATTTTATACTGTCACAAATTTTAATTACGCCAGGGATTGACTTTTCTATAGTAAATTATTCAAAAACTAATTTTATACTGTCACAAATTTTAATTGCGCCAGGGATTGCCTTTTCTATAGTAAATTATTCAAAAAATAATTTTCAACTGTCACAAATTTTAATTGCGCCAGGGATTGACTTTTCTATAGTAAATTATTCAAAAACTAATTTTCAACTGTCACAAATTTTAATTACGCCAGGGATTGCCTTTTCTATAGTAAATTATTCAAAAAATAATTTTCAACTGTCACAAATTTTAATTGCGCCAGGGATTGACTTTTCTATAGTAAATTATTCAAAAACTAATTTTCAACTGTCACAAATTTTAATTGCGCCAGGGATTGACTTTTCTATAGTAAATTATTCAAAAACTAATTTTATACTGTCGCAAATTTTAATTGCGCCAGGGATTGCCTTTTCTATAGTAAATTATTCAAAAAATAATTTTCAACTGTCACAAATTTTAATTACGCCAGGGATTGACTTTTCTATAGTAAATTATTCAAAAACTAATTTTATACTGTCACAAATTTTAAATATCCCAGGGATTGACTTTTCTATAGTAAATTATTCAAAAACTAATTTTATACTGTCGCAAATTTTAATTGCGCCAGGGATTGCCTTTTCTATAGTAAATTATTCAAAAACTAATTTTCAACTGTCACAAATTTTAATTACGCCAGGGATTGCCTTTTCTATAGTAAATTATTCAAAAAATAATTTTCAACTGTCACAAATTTTAATTGCGCCAGGGATTGCCTTTTCTATAGTAAATTATTCAAAAAATAATTTTATACTGTCGCAAATTTTAATTACGCCAGGGATTGCCTTTTCTATAGTAAATTATTCAAAAACTAATTTTCAACTGTCACAAATTTTAATTACGCCAGGGATTGACTTTTCTATAGTAAATTATTCAAAAACTAATTTTATACTGTCGCAAATTTTAATTACGCCAGGGATTGCCTTTTCTATAGTAAATTATTCAAAAACTAATTTTATACTGTCACAAATTTTAATTACGCCAGGGATTGACTTTTCTATAGTAAATTATTCAAAAAATAATTTTCAACTGTCACAAATTTTAATTACGCCAGGGATTGACTTTTCTATAGTAAATTATTCAAAAACTAATTTTATACTGTCGCAAATTTTAATTACGCCAGGGATTGCCTTTTCTATAGTAAATTATTCAAAAAATAATTTTATACTGTCGCAAATTTTAATTGCGCCAGGGATTGACTTTTCTATAGTAAATTATTCAAAAAATAATTTTCAACTGTCACAAATTTTAATTGCGCCAGGGATTGACTTTTCTGTAGTAAATTATTCAAAAAATAATTTTCAACTGTCACAAATTTTAATTACACCAGGGATTGACTTTTCTATAGTAAATTATTCAAAAAATAATTTTATACTGTCGCAAATTTTAAATATCCCAGGGATTGCCTTTTCTATAGTAAATTTTTCAAAAACTAATTTTATACTGTCACAAATTTTAATTGCGCCAGGGATTGACTTTTCTATAGTAAATTATTCAAAAAATAATTTTATACTGTCACAAATTTTAATTGCGCCAGGGATTGACTTTTCTATAGTAAATTATTCAAAAAATAATTTTCAACTGTCACAAATTTTAATTGCGCCAGGGATTGACTTTTCTATAGTAAATTATTCAAAAACTAATTTTCAACTGTCACAAATTTTAATTACGCCAGGGATTGCCTTTTCTATAGTAAATTATTCAAAAAATAATTTTCAACTGTCACAAATTTTAATTGCGCCAGGGATTGACTTTTCTATAGTAAATTATTCAAAAAATAATTTTATACTGTCGCAAATTTTAATTACGCCAGGGATTGACTTTTCTATAGTAAATTATTCAAAAACTAATTTTATACTGTCACAAATTTTAATTGCGCCAGGGATTGACTTTTCTATAGTAAATTATTCAAAAACTAATTTTCAACTGTCGCAAATTTTAAATATCCCAGGGATTGCCTTTTCTATAGTAAATTATTCAAAAACTAATTTTATACTGTCGCAAATTTTAAATATCCCAGGGATTGCCTTTTCTATAGTAAATTATTCAAAAACTAATTTTATACTGTCGCAAATTTTAATTACGCCAGGGATTGACTTTTCTATAGTAAATTTTTCAAAAACTAATTTTATACTGTCACAAATTTTAATTGCGCCAGGGATTGCCTTTTCTATAGTAAATTATTCAAAAAATAATTTTATACTGTCGCAAATTTTAAATATCCCAGGGATTGACTTTTCTATAGTAAATTATTCAAAAACTAATTTTATACTGTCGCAAATTTTAAATATCCCAGGGATTGCCTTTTCTATAGTAAATTATTCAAAAACTAATTTTATACTGTCGCAAATTTTAATTACGCCAGGGATTGCCTTTTCTATAGTAAATTATTCAAAAACTAATTTTCAACTGTCGCAAATTTTAAATATCCCAGGGATTGACTTTTCTATAGTAAATTATTCAAAAACTAATTTTCAACTGTCACAAATTTTAATTGCGCCAGGGATTGACTTTTCTATAGTAAATTATTCAAAAAATAATTTTCAACTGTCACAAATTTTAATTGCGCCAGGGATTGACTTTTCTATAGTAAATTATTCAAAAAATAATTTTATACTGTCACAAATTTTAATTGCGCCAGGGATTGCCTTTTCTATAGTAAATTATTCAAAAAATAATTTTCAACTGTCACAAATTTTAATTGCGCCAGGGATTGACTTTTCTATAGTAAATTATTCAAAAACTAATTTTATACTGTCGCAAATTTTAAATATCCCAGGGATTGACTTTTCTATAGTAAATTATTCAAAAACTAATTTTATACTGTCACAAATTTTAATTGCGCCAGGGATTGCCTTTTCTATAGTAAATTATTCAAAAAATAATTTTCAACTGTCACAAATTTTAATTACGCCAGGGATTGCCTTTTCTATAGTAAATTATTCAAAAACTAATTTTCAACTGTCACAAATTTTAATTACGCCAGGGATTGCCTTTTCTATAGTAAATTATTCAAAAACTAATTTTCAACTGTCACAAATTTTAATTACGCCAGGGATTGCCTTTTCTATAGTAAATTATTCAAAAAATAATTTTCAACTGTCACAAATTTTAATTGCGCCAGGGATTGACTTTTCTATAGTAAATTATTCAAAAACTAATTTTCAACTGTCACAAATTTTAATTGCGCCAGGGATTGACTTTTCTATAGTAAATTATTCAAAAACTAATTTTATACTGTCGCAAATTTTAATTGCGCCAGGGATTGCCTTTTCTATAGTAAATTATTCAAAAAATAATTTTCAACTGTCACAAATTTTAATTACGCCAGGGATTGACTTTTCTATAGTAAATTATTCAAAAACTAATTTTATACTGTCACAAATTTTAAATATCCCAGGGATTGACTTTTCTATAGTAAATTATTCAAAAACTAATTTTATACTGTCGCAAATTTTAATTGCGCCAGGGATTGCCTTTTCTATAGTAAATTATTCAAAAACTAATTTTATACTGTCGCAAATTTTAAATATCCCAGGGATTGCCTTTTCTATAGTAAATTATTCAAAAACTAATTTTATACTGTCGCAAATTTTAATTACGCCAGGGATTGCCTTTTCTATAGTAAATTATTCAAAAAATAATTTTATACTGTCGCAAATTTTAATTACGCCAGGGATTGCCTTTTCTATAGTAAATTATTCAAAAAATAATTTTATACTGTCGCAAATTTTAATTACGCCAGGGATTGCCTTTTCTATAGTAAATTATTCAAAAAATAATTTTCAACTGTCACAAATTTTAATTGCGCCAGGGATTGACTTTTCTATAGTAAATTATTCAAAAAATAATTTTATACTGTCACAAATTTTAATTACACCAGGGATTGACTTTTCTATAGTAAATTATTCAAAAAATAATTTTATACTGTCGCAAATTTTAAATATCCCAGGGATTGCCTTTTCTATAGTAAATTTTTCAAAAACTAATTTTATACTGTCACAAATTTTAATTACGCCAGGGATTGACTTTTCTATAGTAAATTATTCAAAAAATAATTTTATACTGTCACAAATTTTAATTGCGCCAGGGATTGACTTTTCTATAGTAAATTATTCAAAAAATAATTTTCAACTGTCACAAATTTTAATTGCGCCAGGGATTGACTTTTCTATAGTAAATTATTCAAAAAATAATTTTCAACTGTCACAAATTTTAATTGCGCCAGGGATTGCCTTTTCTATAGTAAATTATTCAAAAAATAATTTTCAACTCTCACAAATTTTAATTACACCAGGGATTGACTTTTCTATAGTAAATTTTTCAAAAAATAATTTTATACTGTCGCAAATTTTAATTACGCCAGGGATTGACTTTTCTATAGTAAATTATTCAAAAAATAATTTTCAACTGTCACAAATTTTAATTGCGCCAGGGATTGCCTTTTCTATAGTAAATTATTCAAAAAATAATTTTCAACTGTCACAAATTTTAATTGCGCCAGGGATTGCTTTTCTATAGTAAATTATTCAAAAACTAATTTTATACTGTCGCAAATTTTAAATATCCCAGGGATTGCCTTTTCTATAGTAAATTATTCAAAAAATAATTTTCAACTGTCGCAAATTTTAAATATCCCAGGGATTGCCTTTTCTATAGAAAATTTTTCAAAAAATAATTTTCAACTGTCACAAATTTTAATTGCGCCAGGGATTGACTTTTCTATAGTAAATTATTCAAAAACTAATTTTATACTGTCACAAATTTTAAATATCCCAGGGATTGACTTTTCTATAGTAAATTATTCAAAAACTAATTTTATACTGTCACAAATTTTAAATATCCCAGGGATTGACTTTTCTATAGTAAATTATTCAAAAAATAATTTTATACTGTCACAAATTTTAATTGCGCCAGGGATTGCCTTTTCTATAGTAAATTATTCAAAAACTAATTTTATACTGTCACAAATTTTAATTGCGCCAGGGATTGCCTTTTCTATAGTAAATTTTTCAAAAAATAATTTTCAACTGTCACAAATTTTAATTACGCCAGGGATTGCCTTTTCTATAGTAAATTATTCAAAAACTAATTTTATACTGTCGCAAATTTTAAATATCCCAGGGATTGACTTTTCTATAGTAAATTATTCAAAAAATAATTTTCAACTGTCACAAATTTTAATTGCGCCAGGGATTGACTTTTCTATAGTAAATTATTCAAAAAATAATTTTCAACTGTCACAAATTTTAATTGCGCCAGGGATTGACTTTTCTATAGTAAATTATTCAAAAAATAATTTTCAACTGTCACAAATTTTAATTGCGCCAGGGATTGACTTTTCTATAGTAAATTATTCAAAAAATAATTTTCAACTGTCACAAATTTTAATTACGCCAGGGATTGACTTTTCTATAGTAAATTATTCAAAAAATAATTTTCAACTGTCACAAATTTTAATTACGCCAGGGATTGCCTTTTCTATAGTAAATTATTCAAAAACTAATTTTCAACTGTCACAAATTTTAATTACGCCAGGGATTGCCTTTTCTATAGTAAATTATTCAAAAAATAATTTTCAACTGTCACAAATTTTAATTACGCCAGGGATTGACTTTTCTATAGTAAATTATTCAAAAAATAATTTTCAACTGTCACAAATTTTAATTACGCCAGGGATTGACTTTTCTATAGTAAATTATTCAAAAACTAATTTTATACTGTCACAAATTTTAATTACGCCAGGGATTGCCTTTTCTATAGTAAATTATTCAAAAACTAATTTTCAACTGTCACAAATTTTAATTACGCCAGGGATTGCCTTTTCTATAGTAAATTATTCAAAAAATAATTTTCAACTGTCACAAATTTTAATTACGCCAGGGATTGACTTTTCTATAGTAAATTATTCAAAAAATAATTTTATACTGTCACAAATTTTAATTACGCCAGGGATTGCCTTTTCTATAGTAAATTATTCAAAAACTAATTTTCAACTGTCACAAATTTTAATTACGCCAGGGATTGCCTTTTCTATAGTAAATTATTCAAAAAATAATTTTCAACTGTCACAAATTTTAATTACGCCAGGGATTGACTTTTCTATAGTAAATTATTCAAAAAATAATTTTCAACTGTCACAAATTTTAATTGCGCCAGGGATTGACTTTTCTATAGTAAATTATTCAAAAAATAATTTTCAACTGTCACAAATTTTAATTGCGCCAGGGATTGACTTTTCTATAGTAAATTATTCAAAAAATAATTTTCAACTGTCACAAATTTTAATTACGCCAGGGATTGACTTTTCTATAGTAAATTATTCAAAAAATAATTTTATACTGTCGCAAATTTTAAATATCCCAGGGATTGCCTTTTCTATAGTAAATATTTCAAAAACTAATTTTATACTGTCACAAATTTTAATTACGCCAGGGATTGACTTTTCTATAGTAAATTATTCAAAAAATAATTTTATACTGTCGCAAATTTTAAATATCCCAGGGATTGACTTTTCTATAGTAAATTATTCAAAAACTAATTTTATACTGTCGCAAATTTTAATTGCGCCAGGGATTGACTTTTCTATAGTAAATTATTCAAAAAATAATTTTCAACTGTCACAAATTTTAATTGCGCCAGGGATTGACTTTTCTATAGTAAATTATTCAAAAAATAATTTTCAACTGTCACAAATTTTAATTGCGCCAGGGATTGCCTTTTCTATAGTAAATTATTCAAAAACTAATTTTATACTGTCGCAAATTTTAAATATCCCAGGGATTGACTTTTCTATAGTAAATTATTCAAAAAATAATTTTCAACTGTCACAAATTTTAATTGCGCCAGGGATTGACTTTTCTATAGTAAATTATTCAAAAAATAATTTTCAACTGTCACAAATTTTAATTGCGCCAGGGATTGACTTTTCTATAGTAAATTATTCAAAAAATAATTTTCAACTGTCACAAATTTTAATTGCGCCAGGGATTGCCTTTCCTATAGTAAATTATTCAAAAACTAATTTTATGCTGTCGCAAATTTTAAATATCCCAGGGATTGACTTTTCTATAGTAAATTATTCAAAAACTAATTTTATACTGTCGCAAATTTTAAATATCCCAGGGATTGACTTTTCTATAGTAAATTTTTCAAAAAATAATTTTATACTGTCGCAAATTTTAATTACGCCAGGGATTGACTTTTCTATAGTAAATTATTCAAAAAATAATTTTCAACTGTCACAAATTTTAATTGCGCCAGGGATTGCCTTTTCTATAGTAAATTATTCAAAAAATAATTTTCAACTGTCACAAATTTTAATTGCGCCAGGGATTGCCTTTTCTATAGTAAATTATTCAAAAACTAATTTTATACTGTCGCAAATTTTAAATATCCCAGGGATTGCCTTTTCTATAGTAAATTATTCAAAAAATAATTTTCAACTGTCGCAAATTTTAAATATCCCAGGGATTGCCTTTTCTATAGTAAATTTTTCAAAAAATAATTTTCAACTGTCACAAATTTTAATTGCGCCAGGGATTGACTTTTCTATAGTAAATTATTCAAAAACTAATTTTATACTGTCACAAATTTTAAATATCCCAGGGATTGACTTTTCTATAGTAAATTATTCAAAAACTAATTTTATACTGTCACAAATTTTAAATATCCCAGGGATTGACTTTTCTATAGTAAATTATTCAAAAAATAATTTTATACTGTCACAAATTTTAATTGCGCCAGGGATTGCCTTTTCTATAGTAAATTATTCAAAAACTAATTTTATACTGTCACAAATTTTAATTGCGCCAGGGATTGCCTTTTCTATAGTAAATTTTTCAAAAAATAATTTTCAACTGTCACAAATTTTAATTACGCCAGGGATTGCCTTTTCTATAGTAAATTATTCAAAAACTAATTTTATACTGTCGCAAATTTTAATTACGCCAGGGATTGCCTTTTCTATAGTAAATTATTCAAAAAATAATTTTATACTGTCGCAAATTTTAATTACGCCAGGGATTGCCTTTTCTATAGTAAATTATTCAAAAAATAATTTTATACTGTCGCAAATTTTAATTACGCCAGGGATTGCCTTTTCTATAGTAAATTATTCAAAAACTAATTTTATACTGTCGCAAATTTTAAATATCCCAGGGATTGCCTTTTCTATAGTAAATTATTCAAAAAATAATTTTCAACTGTCACAAATTTTAATTACGCCAGGGATTGACTTTTCTATAGTAAATTATTCAAAAAATAATTTTATACTGTCGCAAATTTTAATTACGCCAGGGATTGCCTTTTCTATAGTAAATTATTCAAAAACTAATTTTATACTGTCGCAAATTTTAATTACGCCAGGGATTGCCTTTTCTATAGTAAATTATTCAAAAACTAATTTTATACTGTCGCAAATTTTAAATATCCCAGGGATTGCCTTGTCTATAGTAAATTATTCAAAAAATAATTTTCAACTGTCACAAATTTTAATTACACCAGGGATTGACTTTTCTATAGTAAATTTTTCAAAAAATAATTTTATACTGTCGCAAATTTTAATTACGCCAGGGATTGACTTTTCTATAGTAAATTATTCAAAAAATAATTTTATACTGTCACAAATTTTAATTGCGCCAGGGATTGCCTTTTCTATAGTAAATTTTTCAAAAAATAATTTTCAACTGTCACAAATTTTAATTGCGCCAGGGATTGACTTTTCTATAGTAAATTATTCAAAAAATAATTTTATACTGTCGCAAATTTTAAATATCCCAGGGATTGCCTTTTCTATAGTAAATTATTCAAAAAATAATTTTCAACTGTCACAAATTTTAATTGCGCCAGGGATTGACTTTTCTATAGTAAATTATTCAAAAAATAATTTTATACTGTCACAAATTTTAATTGCGCCAGGGATTGACTTTTCTATAGTAAATTATTCAAAAAATAATTTTATACTGTCGCAAATTTTAATTACGCCAGGGATTGCCTTTTCTATAGTAAATTATTCAAAAACTAATTTTATACTGTCGCAAATTTTAAATATCCCAGGGATTGCCTTTTCTATAGTAAATTATTCAAAAAATAATTTTCAACTGTCACAAATTTTAATTGCGCCAGGGATTGACTTTTCTATAGTAAATTATTCAAAAAATAATTTTCAACTGTCACAAATTTTAATTGCGCCAGGGATTGCCTTTTCTATAGTAAATTATTCAAAACTAATTTTATACTTGTCGCAAATTTTAAATATCCAGGGATTGCCTTTTCTATAGTAAATTATTCAAAAAATAATTTTATACTGTCGCAAATTTTAATTACGCCAGGGATTGCCTTTTCTATAGTAAATTATTCAAAAAATAATTTTATACTGTCGCAAATTTTAATTACGCCAGGGATTGCCCTTTTCTATAGTAAATTATTCAAAAACTAATTTTATACTGTCGCAATTTTAATTACGCCAGGGATTGCCTTTTCTATAGTAAATTATTCAAAAAATAATTTTCAACTGTCACAAATTTTAATTGCGCCAGGGATTGACTTTTCTATAGTAAATTATTCAAAAAATAATTTTCAACTGTCACAAATTTTTAATTACGCCAGGGATTGACTTTTCTATAGTAAATTATTCAAAAAATAATTTTATACTGTCGCAAATTTTAAATATCCCAGGGATTGCCTTTTCTATAGTAAATTATTCAAAAAATAATTTTATACTGTCACAAATTTTAATTGCGCCAGGGATTGACTTTTCTATAGTAAATTATTCAAAAAATAATTTTCAACTGTCACAAATTTTAATTGCGCCAGGGATTGACTTTTCTATAGTAAATTATTCAAAAAATAATTTTCAACTGTCACAAATTTTAATTGCGCCAGGGATTGACTTTTCTATAGTAAATTATTCAAAAACTAATTTTATACTGTCACAAATTTTAATTGCGCCAGGGATTGACTTTTCTATAGTAAATTATTCAAAAAATAATTTTATACTGTCGCAAATTTTAAATATCCCAGGGATTGACTTTTCTATAGTAAATTATTCAAAAAATAATTTTATACTGTCGCAAATTTTAATTGCGCCAGGGATTGACTTTTCTATAGTAAATTATTCAAAAAATAATTTTATACTGTCACAAATTTTAATTGCGCCAGGGATTGACTTTTCTATAGTAAATTATTCAAAAACTAATTTTATACTGTCACAAATTTTAATTGCGCCAGGGATTGCCTTTTCTATAGTAAATTATTCAAAAACTAATTTTATACTGTCGCAAATTTTAAATATCCCAGGGATTGCCTTTTCTATAGTAAATTATTCAAAAAATAATTTTCAACTGTCACAAATTTTAATTGCGCCAGGGATTGCCTTTTCTATAGTAAATTTTTCAAAAAATAATTTTCAACTGTCACAAATTTTAATTGCGCCAGGGATTGACTTTTCTATAGTAAATTATTCAAAAAATAATTTTCAACTGTCACAAATTTTAATTGCGCCAGGGATTGACTTTTCTATAGTAAATTATTCAAAAAATAATTTTCAACTGTCACAAATTTTAATTACGCCAGGGATTGACTTTTCTATAGTAAATTATTCAAAAACTAATTTTATACTGTCGCAAATTTTAATTACGCCAGGGATTGACTTTTCTATAGTAAATTTTTCAAAAACTAATTTTATACTGTCACAAATTTTAATTACACCAGGGATTGACTTTTCTATAGTAAATTATTCAAAAAATAATTTTATACTGTCGCAAATTTTAAATATCCCAGGGATTGCCTTTTCTATAGTAAATTATTCAAAAAATAATTTTATACTGTCGCAAATTTTAATTGCGCCAGGGATTGACTTTTCTATAGTAAATTATTCAAAAAATAATTTTCAACTGTCACAAATTTTAATTACGCCAGGGATTGCCTTTTCTATAGTAAATTATTCAAAAAATAATTTTCAACTGTCACAAATTTTAATTGCGCCAGGGATTGCCTTTTCTATAGTAAATTATTCAAAAAATAATTTTCAACTGTCACAAATTTTAATTGCGCCAGGGATTGCCTTTTCTATAGTAAATTATTCAAAAAATAATTTTATACTGTCACAAATTTTAATTGCGCCAGGGATTGCCTTTTCTATAGTAAATTATTCAAAAACTAATTTTATACTGTCGCAAATTTTAATTACGCCAGGGATTGCCTTTTCTATAGTAAATTATTCAAAAAATAATTTTATACTGTCACAAATTTTAATTGCGCCAGGGATTGCCTTTTCTATAGTAAATTATTCAAAAAATAATTTTCAACTGTCACAAATTTTAATTGCGCCAGGGATTGCCTTTTCTATAGTAAATTTTTCAAAAAATAATTTTCAACTGTCACAAATTTTAATTGCGCCAGGGATTGACTTTTCTATAGTAAATTATTCAAAAAATAATTTTCAACTGTCACAAATTTTAATTGCGCCAGGGATTGACTTTTCTATAGTAAATTATTCAAAAAATAATTTTCAACTGTCACAAATTTTAATTGCGCCAGGGATTGCCTTTTCTATAGTAAATTATTCAAAAAATAATTTTCAACTGTCACAAATTTTAATTGCGCCAGGGATTGACTTTTCTATAGTAAATTATTCAAAAAATAATTTTATACTGTCACAAATTTTAATTGCGCCAGGGATTGACTTTTCTATAGTAAATTATTCAAAAAATAATTTTCAACTGTCACAAATTTTAATTGCGCCAGGGATTGCCTTTTCTATAGTAAATTATTCAAAAACTAATTTTATACTGTCACAAATTTTAATTGCGCCAGGGATTGCCTTTTCTATAGTAAATTATTCAAAAAATAATTTTCAACTGTCACAAATTTTAATTGCGCCAGGGATTGCCTTTTCTATAGTAAATTATTCAAAAAATAATTTTCAACTGTCACAAATTTTAATTGCGCCAGGGATTGCCTTTTCTATAGTAAATTTTTCAAAAAATAATTTTCAACTGTCACAAATTTTAATTGCGCCAGGGATTGACTTTTCTATAGTAAATTATTCAAAAAATAATTTTCAACTGTCACAAATTTTAATTGCGCCAGGGATTGACTTTTCTATAGTAAATTATTCAAAAAATAATTTTCAACTGTCACAAATTTTAATTGCGCCAGGGATTGACTTTTCTATAGTAAATTATTCAAAAAATAATTTTCAACTGTCACAAATTTTAATTGCGCCAGGGATTGCCTTTTCTATAGTAAATTATTCAAAAAATAATTTTCAACTGTCGCAAATTTTAATTGCGCCAGGGATTGCCTTTTCTATAGTAAATTATTCAAAAACTAATTTTAAACTGTCGCAAATTTTAAA
Source organism: Dioctria linearis (assembly GCA_963930735.1). NCBI lineage: Eukaryota > Metazoa > Arthropoda > Insecta > Diptera > Asilidae > Dioctria > Dioctria linearis. The sequence goes on along the minus strand of CAWVNZ010002323.1, from coordinate 222,860 downwards.
TATCCCAGGGATTGCCTTTTCTATAGTAAATTATTCAAAAAATAATTTTCAATTGTCGCAAATTTTAAATATCCCAGGGATTGACTTTTCTATAGTAAATTATTCAAAAAATAATTTTCAACTGTCACAAATTTTAATTGCGCCAGGGATTGACTTTTCTATAGTAAATTATTCAAAAAATAATTTTCAACTGTCACAAATTTTAATTGCGCCAGGGATTGCCTTTTCTATAGTAAATTTTTCAAAAAATAATTTTCAACTGTCACAAATTTTAATTGCGCCAGGGATTGACTTTTCTATAGTAAATTATTCAAAAAATAATTTTATACTGTCACAAATTTTAATTGCGCCAGGGATTGACTTTTCTATAGTAAATTATTCAAAAAATAATTTTCAACTGTCACAAATTTTAATTGCGCCAGGGATTGACTTTTCTATAGTAAATTATTCAAAAAATAATTTTATACTGTCACAAATTTTAATTGCGCCAGGGATTGACTTTTCTATAGTAAATTATTCAAAAACTAATTTTATACTGTCGCAAATTTTAATTACGCCAGGGATTGCCTTTTCTATAGTAAATTATTCAAAAAATAATTTTATACTGATCGCAATTTTAATTACGCCAGGGATTGCCTTTTCTATAGTAAATTATTCAAAAAATAATTTATACTGTCACAAATTTTAATTGCGCCAGGGATTTGCCTTTTCTATAGTAAATTATTCAAAAAATAATTTCAACTGTTACAAATTTTAATTGCGCCAGGGATTGACTTTTCTATAGTAAATTATTCAAAAACTAATTTTATACTGTCGCAAATTTAATTGCGCCAGGGATTGCCTTTTCTATAGTAAATTATTCAAAAAATAATTTTCAACTGTCACAAATTTTAATTACGCCAGGGATTGCCTTTTCTATAGTAAATTATTCAAAAAATAATTTTATACTGTCACAAATTTTAATTGCGCCAGGGATTGACTTTTCTATAGTAAATTATTCAAAAAATAATTTTCAACTGTCACAAATTTTAATTGCGCCAGGGATTGACTTTTCTATAGTAAATTATTCAAAAAATAATTTTCAACTGTCACAAATTTTAATTGCGCCAGGGATTGACTTTTCTATAGTAAAATTATTCAAAAAATAATTTTATACTGTCACAAATTTTAATTGCGCCAGGGATTGACTTTTCTATAGTAAATTATTCAAAAAATAATTTTCAACTGTCACAAATTTTAATTACGCCAGGGATTGACTTTTCTATAGTAAATTATTCAAAAACTAATTTTATACTGTCACAAATTTTAATTGCGCCAGGGATTGCCTTTTCTATAGTAAATTATTCAAAAAATAATTTTCAACTGTCACAAATTTTAATTGCGCCAGGGATTGCCTTTTCTATAGTAAATTTTTCAAAAATAATTTTCAACTGTCACAAATTTTAATTGCGCCAGGGATTGACTTTTCTATAGTAAATTATTCAAAAAATAATTTTCAACTGTCACAAATTTTATTGCGCCAGGGATTGACTTTTCTATAGTAAATTATTCAAAAAATAATTTTCAACTGTCACAAATTTTAATTACGCCAGGGATTGACTTTTCTATAGTAAATTATTCAAAACTAATTTATACTGTCGCAAATTTTAATTACGCCAGGGATTGACTTTTCTATAGTAAATTTTTCAAAAACTAATTTTATACTGTCACAAATTTTAATTACACCAGGGATTGACTTTTCTATAGTAAATTATTCAAAAATAATTTTATACTGTCGCAAATTTTAAATATCCCAGGGATTGCCTTTTCTATAGTAAATTATTCAAAAACTAATTTTATTACTGTCGCAATTTTTAATTGCGCCAGGGATTGACTTTTCTATAGTAAATTATTCAAAAAATAATTTTCAACTGTCACAAATTTTTAATTGCGCCAGGATTGCCTTTTCTATAGTAAATTATTCAAAAACTAATTTTTATACTGTCACAAATTTTAATTGCGCCAGGGATTGCCTTTTCTATAGTAAATTATTCAAAAAAATAATTTTCAACTGTCACAAATTTTAATTGCGCCAGGGATTGCCTTTTCTATAGTAAATTATTCAAAAAATAATTTTATACTGTCACAAATTTTAATTGCGCCAGGGATTGACTTTTCTATAGTAAATTATTCAAAAAATAATTTTATACTGTCGCAAATTTTAATTACGCCAGGGATTGACTTTTCTATAGTAAATTATTCAAAAAATAATTTTCAACTGTCACAAATTTTAATTGCGCCAGGGATTGACTTTTCTATAGTAAATTATTCAAAAACTAATTTTATACTGTCGCAAATTTTAAATATCCCAGGGATTGACTTTTCTATAGTAAATTATTCAAAAACTAATTTTATACTGTCACAAATTTTAAATATCCCAGGGATTGACTTTTCTATAGTAAATTATTCAAAAAATAATTTTATACTGTCACAAATTTTAATTGCGCCAGGGATTGACTTTTCTATAGTAAATTATTCAAAAACTAATTTTATACTGTCACAAATTTTAATTGCGCCAGGGATTGCCTTTTCTATAGTAAATTATTCAAAAACTAATTTTATACTGTCGCAAATTTTAAATATCCCAGGGATTGCCTTTTCTATAGTAAATTATTCAAAAAATAATTTTATACTGTCACAAATTTTAATTACGCCAGGGATTGACTTTTCTATAGTAAATTATTCAAAAAATAATTTTATACTGTCACAAATTTTAATTGCGCCAGGGATTGCCTTTTCTATAGTAAATTATTCAAAACTAATTTTATACTGTCACAAATTTTAATTGCGCCAGGGATTGACTTTTCTATAGTAAATTATTCAAAAAATAATTTTATACTGTCACAAATTTTAATTGCGCCAGGGATTGACTTTTCTATAGTAAATTATTCAAAAAATAATTTTCAACTGTCACAAATTTTAATTGCGCCAGGGATTGACTTTTCTATAGTAAATTATTCAAAAAATAATTTTCAACTGTCACAAATTTTAATTGCGCCAGGGATTGCCTTTTCTATAGTAAATTTTTCAAAAAATAATTTTCAACTGTCACAAATTTTAATTGCGCCAGGGATTGACTTTTCTATAGTAAATTATTCAAAAAATAATTTTATACTGTCACAAATTTTAATTGCGCCAGGGATTGACTTTTCTATAGTAAATTATTCAAAAAATAATTTTCAACTGTCACAAATTTTAATTGCGCCAGGGATTGACTTTTCTATAGTAAATTATTCAAAAAATAATTTTATACTGTCACAAATTTTAATTGAGCCAGGGATTGACTTTTCTATAGTAAATTATTCAAAAACTAATTTTATACTGTCGCAAATTTTAATTACGCCAGGGATTGCCTTTTCTATAGTAAATTATTCAAAAAATAATTTTATACTGTCGCAAATTTTAATTACGCCAGGGATTGCCTTTTCTATAGTAAATTATTCAAAAAATAATTTTATACTGTCACAAATTTTAATTGCGCCAGGGATTGCCTTTTCTATAGTAAATTATTCAAAAAATAATTTTCAACTGTTACAAATTTTAATTGCGCCAGGGATTGACTTTTCTATAGTAAATTATTCAAAAACTAATTTTATACTGTCGCAAATTTTAATTGCGCCAGGGATTGCCTTTTCTATAGTAAATTATTCAAAAAATAATTTTCAACTGTCACAAATTTTAATTACGCCAGGGATTGCCTTTTCTATAGTAAATTATTCAAAAAATAATTTTATACTGTCACAAATTTTAATTGCGCCAGGGATTGACTTTTCTATAGTAAATTATTCAAAAAATAATTTTCAACTGTCACAAATTTTAATTGCGCCAGGGATTGACTTTTCTATAGTAAATTATTCAAAAAATAATTTTCAACTGTCACAAATTTTAATTGCGCCAGGGATTGACTTTTCTATAGTAAATTATTCAAAAAATAATTTTATACTGTCACAAATTTTAATTGCGCCAGGGATTGACTTTTCTATAGTAAATTATTCAAAAAATAATTTTCAACTGTCACAAATTTTAATTACGCCAGGGATTGACTTTTCTATAGTAAATTATTCAAAAACTAATTTTATACTGTCACAAATTTGAATTGCGCCAGGGATTGCCTTTTCTATAGTAAATTATTCAAAAAATAATTTTCAACTGTCACAAATTTTAATTGCGCCAGGGATTGCCTTTTCTATAGTAAATTTTTCAAAAAATAATTTTCAACTGTCACAAATTTTAATTGCGCCAGGGATTGACTTTTCTATAGTAAATTATTCAAAAAATAATTTTCAACTGTCACAAATTTTAATTGCGCCAGGGATTGACTTTTCTATAGTAAATTATTCAAAAAATAATTTTCAACTGTCACAAATTTTAATTACGCCAGGGATTGACTTTTCTATAGTAAATTATTCAAAAACTAATTTTATACTGTCGCAAATTTTAATTACGCCAGGGATTGACTTTTCTATAGTAAATTTTTCAAAAACTAATTTTATACTGTCACAAATTTTAATTACACCAGGGATTGACTTTTCTATAGTAAATTATTCAAAAAATAATTTTATACTGTCGCAAATTTTAAATATCCCAGGGATTGCCTTTTCTATAGTAAATTATTCAAAAACTAATTTTATACTGTCGCAATTTTTAATTGCGCCAGGGATTGACTTTTCTATAGTAAATTATTCAAAAAATAATTTTCAACTGTCACAAATTTTAATTGCGCCAGGGATTGCCTTTTCTATAGTAAATTATTCAAAAACTAATTTTATACTGTCACAAATTTTAATTGCGCCAGGGATTGCCTTTTCTATAGTAAATTATTCAAAAAATAATTTTCAACTGTCACAAATTTTAATTGCGCCAGGGATTGCCTTTTCTATAGTAAATTATTCAAAAAATAATTTTATACTGTCACAAATTTTAATTGCGCCAGGGATTGACTTTTCTATAGTAAATTATTCAAAAAATAATTTTATACTGTCGCAAATTTTAATTACGCCAGGGATTGACTTTTCTATAGTAAATTATTCAAAAAATAATTTTCAACTGTCACAAATTTTAATTGCGCCAGGGATTGACTTTTCTATAGTAAATTATTCAAAAACTAATTTTATACTGTCGCAAATTTTAAATATCCCAGGGATTGACTTTTCTATAGTAAATTATTCAAAAACTAATTTTATACTGTCACAAATTTTAAATATCCCAGGGATTGACTTTTCTATAGTAAATTATTCAAAAAATAATTTTATACTGTCACAAATTTTAATTGCGCCAGGGATTGACTTTTCTATAGTAAATTATTCAAAAACTAATTTTATACTGTCACAAATTTTAATTGCGCCAGGGATTGCCTTTTCTATAGTAAATTATTCAAAAACTAATTTTATACTGTCGCAAATTTTAAATATCCCAGGGATTGCCTTTTCTATAGTAAATTATTCAAAAAATAATTTTATACTGTCACAAATTTTAATTACGCCAGGGATTGACTTTTCTATAGTAAATTATTCAAAAAATAATTTTATACTGTCACAAATTTTAATTGCGCCAGGGATTGCCTTTTCTATAGTAAATTATTCAAAAACTAATTTTATACTGTCACAAATTTTAATTGCGCCAGGGATTGACTTTTCTATAGTAAATTATTCAAAAAATAATTTTATACTGTCGCAAATTTTAAATATCCCAGGGATTGACTTTTCTATAGTAAATTATTCAAAAACTAATTTTCAACTGTCGCAAATTTTAAATATCCCAGGGATTGACTTTTCTATAGTAAATTATTCAAAAACTAATTTTATACTGTCGCAAATTTTAAATATCCCAGGGATTGCCTTTTCTATAGTAAATTATTCAAAAAATAATTTTATACTGTCGCAAATTTTAATTACGCCAGGGATTGCCTTTTCTATAGTAAATTATTCAAAAACTAATTTTCAACTGTCACAAATTTTAATTACGCCAGGGATTGACTTTTCTATAGTAAATTATTCAAAAACTAATTTTCAACTGTCGCAAATTTTAAATATCCCAGGGATTGACTTTTCTATAGTAAATTATTCAAAAACTAATTTTATACTGTCACAAATTTTAATTACGCCAGGGATTGACTTTTCTATAGTAAATTATTCAAAAAATAATTTTATACTGTCGCAAATTTTAAATATCCCAGGGATTGCCTTTTCTATAGTAAATTATTCAAAAAATAATTTTATACTGTCACAAATTTTAATTGCGCCAGGGATTGACTTTTCTATAGTAAATTATTCAAAAAATAATTTTATACTGTCGCAAATTTTAAATATCCCAGGGATTGCCTTTTCTATAATAAATTTTTCAAAAAATAATTTTATACTGTCACAAATTTTAATTGCGCCAGGGATTGACTTTTCTATAGTAAATTATTCAAAAAATAATTTTATACTGTCACAAATTTTAAATATCCCAGGGATTGACTTTTCTATAGTAAATTATTCAAAAACTAATTTTATACTGTCGCAAATTTTAAATATCCCAGGGATTGACTTTTCTATAGTAAATTATTCAAAAACTAATTTTATACTGTCACAAATTTTAATTGCGCCAGGGATTGACTTTTCTATAGTAAATTATTCAAAAAATAATTTTATACTGTCACAAATTTTAAATATCCCAGGGATTGACTTTTCTATAGTAAATTATTCAAAAACTAATTTTATACTGTCACAAATTTTAATTGCGCCAGGGATTGACTTTTCTATAGTAAATTATTCAAAAAATAATTTTATACTGTCGCAAATTTTAAATATCCCAGGGATTGCCTTTTCTATAGTAAATTTTTCAAAAAATAATTTTCAACTGTCACAAATTTTAAATATCCCAGGGATTGCCTTTTCTATAGTAAATTATTCAAAAAATAATTTTATACTGTCGCAAATTTTAATTACGCCAGGGATTGCCTTTTCTATAGTAAATTATTCAAAAACTAATTTTCAACTGTCACAAATTTTAATTACGCCAGGGATTGACTTTTCTATAGTAAATTATTCAAAAACTAATTTTATACTGTCACAAATTTTAATTACGCCAGGGATTGACTTTTCTATAGTAAATTATTCAAAAACTAATTTTCAACTGTCACAAATTTTAATTACGCCAGGGATTGACTTTTCTATAGTAAATTATTCAAAAAATAATTTTATACTGTCACAAATTTTAAATATCCCAGGGATTGACTTTTCTATAGTAAATTATTCAAAAACTAATTTTATACTGTCGCAAATTTTAAATATCCCAGGGATTAACTTTTCTATAGTAAATTATTCAAAAACTAATTTTATACTGTCACAAATTTTAATTACGCCAGGGATTGACTTTTCTATAGTAAATTATTCAAAAAATAATTTTATACTGTCGCAAATTTTAAATATCCCAGGGATTGCCTTTTCTATAGTAAATTATTCAAAAAATAATTTTATACTGTCGCAAATTTTAAATATCCCAGGGATTGCCTTTTCTATAATAAATTTTTCAAAAAATAATTTTATACTGTCACAAATTTTAATTGCGCCAGGGATTGACTTTTCTATAGTAAATTATTCAAAAAATAATTTTATACTGTCACAAATTTTAAATATCCCAGGGATTGACTTTTCTATAGTAAATTATTCAAAAAATAATTTTCAACTGTCACAAATTTTAATTTCGCCAGGGATTGCCTTTTCTATAATAAATTTTTCAAAAAATAATTTTATACTGTCACAAATTTTAATTGCGCCAGGGATTGCCTTTTCTATAATAAATTTTTCAAAAAATAATTTTATACTGTCACAAATTTTAATTGCGCCAGGGATTGACTTTTCTATAGTAAATTATTCAAAAAATAATTTTATACTGTCACAAATTTTAATTGCGCCAGGGATTGACTTTTCTATAGTAAATTATTCAAAAAATAATTTTATACTGTCGCAAATTTTAAATATCCCAGGGATTGACTTTTCTATAGTAAATTATTGAAAAACTAATTTTCAACTGTCACAAATTTTAATTACGCCAGGGATTGACTTTTCTATAGTAAATTATTCAAAAACTAATTTTATACTGTCACAAATTTTAATTGCGCCAGGGATTGACTTTTCTATAGTAAATTATTCAAAAACTAATTTTATACTGTCACAAATTTTAAATATCCCAGGGATTGACTTTTCTATAGTAAATTATTCAAAAACTAATTTTCAACTGTCGCAAATTTTAAATATCCCAGGGATTGCCTTTTCTATAGTAAATTATTCAAAAAATAATTTTATACTGTCGCAAATTTTAATTACGCCAGGGATTGCCTTTTCTATAGTAAATTATTCAAAAACTAATTTTCAACTGTCACAAATTTTAATTACGCCAGGGATTGACTTTTCTATAGTAAATTATTCAAAAACTAATTTTATACTGTCGCAAATTTTAAATATCCCAGGGATTGCCTTTTCTATAGTAAATTATTCAAAAAATAATTTTATACTGTCGCAAATTTTAAATATCCCAGGGATTGCCTTTTCTATAATAAATTTTTCAAAAAATAATTTTCAACTGTCACAAATTTTAATTGCGCCAGGGATTGACTTTTCTATAGTAAATTATTCAAAAAATAATTTTATACTGTCACAAATTTTAATTGCGCCAGGGATTGACTTTTCTATAGTAAATTATTCAAAAAATAATTTTATACTGTCGCAAATTTTAATTACGCCAGGGATTGCCTTTTCTATAGTAAATTATTCAAAAACTAATTTTATACTGTCACAAATTTTAATTACGCCAGGGATTGACTTTTCTATAGTAAATTATTCAAAAAATAATTTTATACTGTCGCAAATTTTAAATATCCCAGGGATTGCCTTTTCTATAGTAAATTATTCAAAAAATAATTTTATACTGTCGCAAATTTTAATTGCGCCAGGGATTGCCTTTTCTATAGTAAATTATTCAAAAACTAATTTTATACTGTCACAAATTTTAATTGCGCCAGGGATTGACTTTTCTATAGTAAATTATTCAAAAACTAATTTTATACTGTCACAAATTTTAATTGCGCCAGGGATTGACTTTTCTATAGTAAATTATTCAAAAAATAATTTTATACTGTCGCAAATTTTAAATATCCCAGGGACTGACTTTTCTATAGTAAATTATTCAAAAACTAATTTTCAACTGTCACAAATTTTAATTACGCCAGGGATTGACTTTTCTATAGTAAATTATTCAAAAACTAATTTTATACTGTCACAAATTTTAATTGCGCCAGGGATTGACTTTTCTATAGTAAATTATTCAAAAACTAATTTTATACTGTCACAAATTTTAATTGCGCCAGGGATTGACTTTTCTATAGTAAATTATTCAAAAACTAATTTTCAACTGTCGCAAATTTTAAATATCCCAGGGATTGACTTTTCTATAGTAAATTATTCAAAAACTAATTTTATACTGTCGCAAATTTTAAATATCCCAGGGATTGCCTTTTCTATAGTAAATTATTCAAAAACTAATTTTATACTGTCACAAATTTTAATTGCGCCAGGGATTGACTTTTCTATAGTAAATTATTCAAAAACTAATTTTCAACTGTCACAAATTTTAATTACGCCAGGGATTGACTTTTCTATAGTAAATTATTCAAAAACTAATTTTCAACTGTCACAAATTTTAATTACGCCAGGGATTGACTTTTCTATAGTAAATTATTCAAAAACTAATTTTATACTGTCACAAATTTTAATTGCGCCAGGGATTGACTTTTCTATAGTAAATTATTCAAAAACTAATTTTATACTGTCACAAATTTTAATTGCGCCAGGGATTGACTTTTCTATAGTAAATTATTCAAAAACTAATTTTATACTGTCACAAATTTTAATTGCGCCAGGGATTGACTATTCTATAGTAAATTATTCAAAAACTAATTTTATACTGTCACAAATTTTAAATATCCCAGGGATTGACTTTTCTATAGTAAATTATTCAAAAACTAATTTTATACTGTCGCAAATTTTAAATATCCCAGGGATTGCCTTTTCTATAATAAATTTTTCAAAAAATAATTTTCAACTGTCACAAATTTTAATTGCGCCAGGGATTGACTTTTCTATAGTAAATTATTCAAAAAATAATTTTATACTGTCACAAATTTTAATTGCGCCAGGGATTGACTTTTCTATAGTAAATTATTCAAAAAATAATTTTATACTGTCGCAAATTTTAATTACGCCAGGGATTGCCTTTTCTATAGTAAATTATTCAAAAACTAATTTTATACTGTCACAAATTTTAATTACGCCAGGGATTGACTTTTCTATAGTAAATTATTCAAAAAATAATTTTATACTGTCGCAAATTTTAAATATCCCAGGGATTGCCTTTTCTATAGTAAATTATTCAAAAAATAATTTTATACTGTCGCAAATTTTAATTACGCCAGGGATTGCCTTTTCTATAGTAAATTATTCAAAAACTAATTTTCAACTGTCACAAATTTTAATTACGCCAGGGATTGACTTTTCTATAGTAAATTATTCAAAAACTAATTTTATACTGTCGCAAATTTTAAATATCCCAGGGATTGCCTTTTCTATAGTAAATTATTCAAAAAATAATTTTATACTGTCACAAATTTTAATTGCGCCAGGGATTGACTTTTCTATAGTAAATTATTCAAAAACTAATTTTATACTGTCACAAATTTTAATTGCGCCAGGGATTGACTTTTCTATAGTAAATTATTCAAAAAATAATTTTATACTGTCGCAAATTTTAAATATCCCAGGGATTGCCTTTTCTATAGTAAATTTTTCAAAAAATAATTTTCAACTGTCACAAATTTTAATTGCGCCAGGGATTGACTTTTCTATAGTAAATTTTTCAAAAACTAATTTTATACTGTCACAAATTTTAAATATCCCAGGGATTGACTTTTCTATAGTAAATTATTCAAAAACTAATTTTCAACTGTCGCAAATTTTAAATATCCCAGGGATTGCCTTTTCTATAGTAAATTATTCAAAAAATAATTTTATACTGTCGCAAATTTTAATTACGCCAGGGATTGCCTTTTCTATAGTAAATTATTCAAAAACTAATTTTCAACTGTCACAAATTTTAATTACGCCAGGGATTGACTTTTCTATAGTAAATTATTCAAAAACTAATTTTATACTGTCGCAAATTTTAAATATCCCAGGGATTGCCTTTTCTATAGTAAATTATTCAAAAAATAATTTTATACTGTCACAAATTTTAAATATCCCAGGGATTGACTTTTCTATAGTAAATTATTCAAAAAATAATTTTCAACTGTCACAAATTTTAATTGCGCCAGGGATTGACTTTTCTATAGTAAATTATTCAAAAACTAATTTTATACTGTCACAAATTTTAATTGCGCCAGGGATTGACTTTTCTATAGTAAATTATTCAAAAACTAATTTTCAACTGTCGCAAATTTTAAATATCCCAGGGATTGACTTTTCTATAGTAAATTATTCAAAAACTAATTTTATACTGTCACAAATTTTAAATATCCCAGGGATTGACTTTTCTATAGTAAATTATTCAAAAACTAATTTTATACTGTCAAAATTTTAATTGCGCCAGGGATTGACTTTTCTATAGTAAATTATTCAAAAAATAATTTTATACTGTCGCAAATTTTAAATATCCCAGGGATTGCCTTTTCTATAGTAAATTTTTCAAAAAATAATTTTCAACTGTCACAAATTTTAATTGCGCCAGGGATTGACTTTTCTATAGTAAATTATTCAAAAACTAATTTTATACTGTCGCAAATTTTAAATATCCCAGGGATTGCCTTTTCTATAGTAAATTATTCAAAAAATAATTTTATACTGTCACAAATTTTAAATATCCCAGGGATTGACTTTTCTATAGTAAATTATTCAAAAAATAATTTTCAACTGTCACAAATTTTAATTGCGCCAGGGATTGCCTTTTCTATAATAAATTTTTCAAAAAATAATTTTATACTGTCACAAATTTTAATTGCGCCAGGGATTGACTTTTCTATAGTAAATTATTCAAAAAATAATTTTATACTGTCACAAATTTTAAATATCCCAGGGATTGACTTTTCTATAGTAAATTATTCAAAAAATAATTTTATACTGTCACAAATTTTAATTACGCCAGGGATTGCCTTTTCTATAGTAAATTTTTCAAAAAATAATTTTCAACTGTCACAAATTTTAATTGCGCCAGGGATTGACTTTTCTATAGTAAATTATTCAAAAAATAATTTTATACTGTCGCAAATTTTAAATATCCCAGGGATTGCCTTTTCTATAATAAATTTTTCAAAAAATAATTTTATACTGTCACAAATTTTAATTGCGCCAGGGATTGACTTTTCTATAGTAAATTATTCAAAAAATAATTTTATACTGTCACAAATTTTAAATATCCCAGGGATTGACTTTTCTATAGTAAATTATTCAAAAAATAATTTTCAACTGTCACAAATTTTAATTGCGCCAGGGATTGCCTTTTCTATAATAAATTTTTCAAAAAATAATTTTATACTGTCACAAATTTTAATTGCGCCAGGGATTGCCTTTTCTATAATAAATTTTTCAAAAAATAATTTTATACTGTCACAAATTTTAATTGCGCCAGGGATTGACTTTTCTATAGTAAATTATTCAAAAAATAATTTTATACTGTCACAAATTTTAATTGCGCCAGGGATTGACTTTTCTATAGTAAATTATTCAAAAAATAATTTTATACTGTCGCAAATTTTAAATATCCCAGGGATTGACTTTTCTATAGTAAATTATTCAAAAACTAATTTTCAACTGTCACAAATTTTAATTACGCCAGGGATTGACTTTTCTATAGTAAATTATTCAAAAACTAATTTTATACTGTCACAAATTTTAATTGCGCCAGGGATTGACTTTTCTATAGTAAATTATTCAAAAACTAATTTTATACTGTCACAAATTTTAATTGCGCTAGGGATTGACTTTTCTATAGTAAATTATTCAAAAACTAATTTTCAACTGTCGCAAATTTTAAATATCCCAGGGATTGACTTTTCTATAGTAAATTATTCAAAAACTAATTTTATACTGTCGCAAATTTTAAATATCCCAGGGATTGCCTTTTCTATAGTAAATTATTCAAAAACTAATTTTATACTGTCGCAAATTTTAAATATCCCAGGGATTGCCTTTTCTATAGTAAATTATTCAAAAAATAATTTTATACTGTCACAAATTTTAATTGCGCCAGGGATTGACTTTTCTATAGTAAATTATTCAAAAAATAATTTTATACTGTCGCAAATTTTAATTACGCCAGGGATTGCCTTTTCTATAGTAAATTATTCAAAAACTAATTTTCAACTGTCACAAATTTTAATTACGAAAGGGATTGACTTTTCTATAGTAAATTATTCAAAAAATAATTTTATACTGTCGCAAATTTTAAATATCCCAGGGATTGCCTTTTCTATAGTAAATTATTCAAAAACTAATTTTATACTGTCGCAAATTTTAAATATCCCAGGGATTGCCTTTTCTATAGTAAATTATTCAAAAACTAATTTTATACTGTCGCAAATTTTAAATATCCCAGGGATTGACTTTTCTATAGTAAATTATTCAAAAACTAATTTTATACTGTCGCAAATTTTAATTGCGCCAGGGATTGACTTTTCTATAGTAAATTATTCAAAAACTAATTTTATACTGTCGCAAATTTTAAATATCCCAGGGATTGCCTTTTCTATAATAAATTTTTCAAAAAATAATTTTCAACTGTCACAAATTTTAATTGCGCCAGGGATTGACTTTTCTATAGTAAATTATTCAAAAAATAATTTTATACTGTCACAAATTTTAATTGCGCCAGGGATTGACTTTTCTATAGTAAATTATTCAAAAAATAATTTTATACTGTCGCAAATTTTAAATATCCCAGGGATTGCCTTTTCTATAGTAAATTATTCAAAAAATAATTTTATACTGTCACAAATTTTAAATATCCCAGGGATTGACTTTTCTATAGTAAATTATTCAAAAACTAATTTTATACTGTCACAAATTTTAATTGCGCCAGGGATTGACTTTTCTATAGTAAATTATTCAAAAACTAATTTTATACTGTCGCAAATTTTAAATATCCCAGGGATTGCCTTTTCTATAGTAAATTATTCAAAAAATAATTTTATACTGTCGCAAATTTTAAATATCCCAGGGATTGACTTTTCTATAGTAAATTATTCAAAAACTAATTTTATACTGTCGCAAATTTTAAATATCCCAGGGATTGCCTTTTCTATAGTAAATTATTCAAAAACTAATTTTATACTGTCACAAATTTTAATTGCGCCAGGGATTGACTTTTCTATAGTAAATTATTCAAAAACTAATTTTCAACTGTCACAAATTTTAATTACGCCAGGGATTGACTTTTCTATAGTAAATTATTCAAAAACTAATTTTCAACTGTCACAAATTTTAATTACGCCAGGGATTGACTTTTCTATAGTAAATTATTCAAAAACTAATTTTATACTGTCACAAATTTTAATTGCGCCAGGGATTGACTTTTCTATAGTAAATTATTCAAAAAATAATTTTATACTGTCACAAATTTTAATTGCGCCAGGGATTGACTTTTCTATAGTAAATTATTCAAAAACTAATTTTATACTGTCACAAATTTTAATTGCGCCAGGGATTGACTTTTCTATAGTAAATTATTCAAAAACTAATTTTATACTGTCACAAATTTTAAATATCCCAGGGATTGCCTTTTCTATAGTAAATTATTCAAAAAATAATTTTATACTGTCACAAATTTTAATTGCGCCAGGGATTGACTTTTCTATAGTAAATTATTCAAAAAATAATTTTATACTGTCGCAAATTTTAATTACGCCAGGGATTGCCTTTTCTATAGTAAATTATTCAAAAACTAATTTTCAACTGTCGCAAATTTTAAATATCCCAGGGATTGACTTTTCTATAGTAAATTATTCAAAAACTAATTTTATACTGTCGCAAATTTTAATTACGCCAGGGATTGCCTTTTCTATAGTAAATTATTCAAAAACTAATTTTCAACTGTCGCAAATTTTAAATATCCCAGGGATTGACTTTTCTATAGTAAATTATTCAAAAACTAATTTTATACTGTCGCAAATTTTAAATATCCCAGGGATTGCCTTTTCTATAGTAAATTATTCAAAAAATAATTTTCAACTGTCACAAATTTTAATTGCGCCAGGGATTGACTTTTCTATAGTAAATTATTCAAAAACTAATTTTATACTGTCACAAATTTTAAATATCCCAGGGATTGACTTTTCTATAGTAAATTATTCAAAAACTAATTTTATACTGTCGCAAATTTTAAATATCCCAGGGATTGACTTTTCTATAGTAAATTATTCAAAAACTAATTTTCAACTGTCACAAATTTTAATTACGCCAGGGATTGACTTTTCTATAGTAAATTATTCAAAAACTAATTTTATACTGTCACAAATTTTAATTGCGCCAGGGATTGACTTTTCTATAGTAAATTATTCAAAAACTAATTTTATACTGTCACAAATTTTAATTGCGCCAGGGATTGACTTTTCTATAGTAAATTATTCAAAAACTAATTTTCAACTGTCGCAAATTTTAAATATCCCAGGGATTGACTTTTCTATAGTAAATTATTCAAAAACTAATTTTATACTGTCGCAAATTTTAAATATCCCAGGGATTGCCTTTTCTATAGTAAATTATTCAAAAACTAATTTTATACTGTCGCAAATTTTAAATATCCCAGGGATTGCCTTTTCTATAGTAAATTATTCAAAAAATAATTTTATACTGTCACAAATTTTAATTGCGCCAGGGATTGACTTTTCTATAGTAAATTATTCAAAAAATAATTTTATACTGTCGCAAATTTTAATTACGCCAGGGATTGCCTTTTCTATAGTAAATTATTCAAAAACTAATTTTCAACTGTCACAAATTTTAATTATATCCCAGGGATTGACTTTTCTATAGTAAATTATTCAAAAACTAATTTTATACTGTCACAAATTTTAATTACGCCAGGGATTGCCTTTTCTATAGTAAATTTTTCAAAAAATAATTTTATACTGTCGCAAATTTTAAATATCCCAGGGATTGCCTTTTCTATAGTAAATTATTCAAAAAATAATTTTATACTGTCACAAATTTTAATTGCGCCAGGGATTGACTTTTCTATAGTAAATTATTCAAAAACTAATTTTATACTGTCACAAATTTTAATTGCGCCAGGGATTGACTTTTCTATAGTAAATTATTCAAAAACTAATTTTATACTGTCGCAAATTTTAAATATCCCAGGGATTGCCTTTTCTATAGTAAATTATTCAAAAACTAATTTTATACTGTCACAAATTTTAATTGCGCCAGGGATTGACTTTTCTATAGTAAATTATTCAAAAACTAATTTTATACTGTCGCAAATTTTAAATATCCAGGGATTGCCTTTTCTATAGTAAATTATTCAAAAAATAATTTTATACTGTCGCAAATTTTAAATATCCCAGGGATTGCCTTTTCTATAGTAAATTATTCAAAAAATAATTTTATACTGTCGCAAATTTTAAATATCCCAGGGATTGACTTTTCTATAGTAAATTATTCAAAAACTAATTTTATACTGTCGCAAATTTTAAATATCCCAGGGATTGACTTTTCTATAGTAAATTATTCAAAAACTAATTTTATACTGTCGCAAATTTTAAATATCCCAGGGATTGACTTTTCTATAGTAAATTATTCAAAAAATAATTTTCAACTGTCACAAATTTTAATTACGCCAGGGATTGACTTTTCTATAGTAAATTATTCAAAAACTAATTTTATACTGTCGCAAATTTTAAATATCCCAGGGATTGCCTTTTCTATAGTAAATTATTCAAAAACTAATTTTATACTGTCGCAAATTTTAAATATCCCAGGGATTGCCTTTTCTATAGTAAATTATTCAAAAACTAATTTTATACTGTCACAAATTTTAATTGCGCCAGGGATTGACTTTTCTATAGTAAATTATTCAAAAACTAATTTTCAACTGTCGCAAATTTTAAATATCCCAGGGATTGACTTTTCTATAGTAAATTATTCAAAAACTAATTTTATACTGTCGCAAATTTTAATTACGCCAGGGATTGACTTTTCTATAGTAAATTATTCAAAAACTAATTTTATACTGTCGCAAATTTTAAATATCCCAGGGATTGCCTTTTCTATAGTAAATTATTCAAAAAATAATTTTATACTGTCACAAATTTTAATTGCGCCAGGGATTTGACTTTTCTATAGTAAATTATTCAAAAACTAATTTTATACTGTCACAAATTTTAAATATCCCAGGGATTGACTTTTCTATAGTAAATTATTCAAAAACTAATTTTCAACTGTCGCAAATTTTAAATATCCCAGGGATTGCCTTTTCTATAGTAAATTATTCAAAAACTAATTTTATACTGTCACAAATTTTAATTGCGCCAGGGATTGACTTTTCTATAGTAAATTATTCAAAAACTAATTTTATACTGTCGCAAATTTTAATTGCGCCAGGGATTGACTTTTCTATAGTAAATTATTCAAAAATAATTTTATACTGTCGCAAATTTTAAATATCCCAGGGATTGACTTTTCTATAGTAAATTATTCAAAAACTAATTTTATACTGTCGCAAATTTTAATTACGCCAGGGATTGACTTTTCTATAGTAAATTATTCAAAAACTAATTTTATACTGTCGCAAATTTTAAATATCCCAGGGATTGCCTTTTCTATAGTAAATTATTCAAAAAATAATTTTATACTGTCGCAAATTTTAAATATCCCAGGGATTGCCTTTTCTATAGTAAATTATTCAAAAACTAATTTTATACTGTCACAAATTTTAATTGCGCCAGGGATTGACTTTTCTATAGTAAATTATTCAAAAAATAATTTTATACTGTCGCAAATTTTAAATATCCCAGGGATTGACTTTTCTATAGTAAATTATTCAAAAACTAATTTTATACTGTCGCAAATTTTAAATATCCCAGGGATTGCCTTTTCTATAATAAATTTTTCAAAAAATAATTTTATACTGTCACAAATTTTAATTGCGCCAGGGATTGACTTTTCTATAGTAAATTATTCAAAAACTAATTTTATACTGTCGCAAATTTTAAATATCCCAGGGATTGCCTTTTCTATAGTAAATTATTCAAAAACTAATTTTATACTGTCACAAATTTTAAATATCCCAGGGATTGACTTTTCTATAGTAAATTATTCAAAAACTAATTTTATACTGTCGCAAATTTTAATTACGCCAGGGATTGACTTTTCTATAGTAAATTATTCAAAAACTAATTTTATACTGTCGCAAATTTTAAATATCCCAGGGATTGCCTTTTCTATAGTAAATTATTCAAAAAATAATTTTATACTGTCACAAATTTTAATTGCGCCAGGGATTGACTTTTCTATAGTAAATTATTCAAAAAATAATTTTATACTGTCGCAAATTTTAAATATCCCAGGGATTGCCTTTTCTATAGTAAATTATTCAAAAAATAATTTTCAACTGTCACAAATTTTAAATATCCCAGGGATTGCCTTTTCTATAGTAAATTATTCAAAAACTAATTTTATACTGTCACAAATTTTAAATATCCCAGGGATTGACTTTTCTATAGTAAATTATTCAAAAACTAATTTTATACTGTCGCAAATTTTAATTACGCCAGGGATTGACTTTTCTATAGTAAATTATTCAAAAACTAATTTTATACTGTCGCAAATTTTAAATATCCCAGGGATTGCCTTTTCTATAGTAAATTATTCAAAAAATAATTTTATACTGTCACAAATTTTAATTGCGCCAGGGATTGACTTTTCTATAGTAAATTATTCAAAAAATAATTTTATACTGTCGCAAATTTTAATTACGCCAGGGATTGCCTTTTCTATAGTAAATTATTCAAAAACTAATTTTCAACTGTCACAAATTTTAATTACGCCAGGGATTGACTTTTCTATAGTAAATTATTCAAAAAATAATTTTATACTGTCGCAAATTTTAAATATCCCAGGGATTGCCTTTTCTATAGTAAATTATTCAAAAAATAATTTTATACTGTCACAAATTTTAATTGCGCCAGGGATTGACTTTTCTATAGTAAATTATTCAAAAACTAATTTTATACTGTCGCAAATTTTAAATATCCCAGGGATTGACTTTTCTATAGTAAATTATTCAAAAACTAATTTTATACTGTCACAAATTTTAATTGCGCCAGGGATTGACTTTTCTATAGTAAATTATTCAAAAACTAATTTTATACTGTCGCAAATTTTAATTGCGCCAGGGATTGACTTTTCTATAGAAAATTATTCAAAAACTAATTTTATACTGTCGCAAATTTTAAATATCCCAGGGATTGCCTTTTCTATAATAAATTTTTCAAAAAATAATTTTCAACTGTCACAAATTTTAATTACGCCAGGGATTGCCTTTTCTATAGTAAATTATTCAAAAAATAATTTTATACTGTCACAAATTTTAAATATCCCAGGGATTGACTTTTCTATAGTAAATTATTCAAAAACTAATTTTATACTGTCGCAAATTTTAAATATCCCAGGGATTGCCTTTTCTATAGTAAATTATTCAAAAACTAATTTTATACTGTCACAAATTTTAATTGCGCCAGGGATTGACTTTTCTATAGTAAATTATTCAAAAACTAATTTTATACTGTCACAAATTTTAATTGCGCCAGGGATTGACTTTTCTATAGTAAATTATTCAAAAACTAATTTTATACTGTCACAAATTTTAAATATCCCAGGGATTGACTTTTCTATAGTAAATTATTCAAAAAATAATTTTATACTGTCACAAATTTTAATTGCGCCAGGGATTGACTTTTCTATAGTAAATTATTCAAAAAATAATTTTATACTGTCACAAATTTTAATTGCGCCAGGGATTGACTTTTCTATAGTAAATTATTCAAAAAATAATTTTATACTGTCGCAAATTTTAATTACGCCAGGGATTGCCTTTTCTATAGTAAATTATTCAAAAACTAATTTTATACTGTCACAAATTTTAATTACGCCAGGGATTGACTTTTCTATAGTAAATTATTCAAAAAATAATTTTATACTGTCGCAAATTTTAAATATCCCAGGGATTGCCTTTTCTATAGTAAATTATTCAAAAAATAATTTTATACTGTCGCAAATTTTAAATATCCCAGGGATTGCCTTTTCTATAGTAAATTATTCAAAAACTAATTTTATACTGTCACAAATTTTAATTGCGCCAGGGATTGACTTTTCTATAGTAAATTATTCAAAAACTAATTTTATACTGTCACAAATTTTAATTGCGCCAGGGATTGCCTTTTCTATAGTAAATTATTCAAAAAATAATTTTATACTGTCACAAATTTTAATTACGCCAGGGATTGACTTTTCTATAGTAAATTATTCAAAAAACAATTTTATACTGTCGCAAATTTTAAATATCCCAGGGATTGCCTTTTCTATAGTAAATTATTCAAAAAATAATTTTATACTGTCGCAAATTTTAAATATCCCAGGGATTGCCTTTTCTATAGTAAATTATTCAAAAACTAATTTTATACTGTCACAAATTTTAAATATCCCAGGGATTGACTTTTCTATAGTAAATTATTCAAAAAATAATTTTATACTGTCGCAAATTTTAATTACGCCAGGGATTGCCTTTTCTATAGTAAATTATTCAAAAACTAATTTTCAACTGTCACAAATTTTAATTGCGCCAGGGATTGACTTTTCTATAGTAAATTATTCAAAAACTAATTTTATACTGTCACAAATTTTAATTGCGCCAGGGATTGCCTTTTCTATAGTAAATTATTCAAAAAATAATTTTATACTGTCGCAAATTTTAAATATCCCAGGGATTGCCTTTTCTATAGTAAATTATTCAAAAAATAATTTTATACTGTCGCAAATTTTAAATATCCCAGGGATTGACTTTTCTATAGTAAATTATTCAAAAAATAATTTTATACTGTCGCAAATTTTAATTACGCCAGGGATTGCCTTTTCTATAGTAAATTATTCAAAAACTAATTTTCAACTGTCACAAATTTTAATTACGCCAGGGATTGACTTTTCTATAGTAAATTATTCAAAAAATAATTTTATACTGTCGCAAATTTTAATTACGCCAGGGATTGCCTTTTCTATAGTAAATTATTCAAAAACTAATTTTCAACTGTCACAAATTTTAATTGCGCCAGGGATTGACTTTTCTATAGTAAATTATTCAAAAACTAATTTTATACTGTCACAAATTTTAATTGCGCCAGGGATTGACTTTTCTATAGTAAATTATTCAAAAAATAATTTTCAACTGTCACAAATTTTAAATATCCCAGGGATTGCCTTTTCTATAGTAAATTATTCAAAAAATAATTTTATACTGTCGCAAATTTTAAATATCCCAGGGATTGCCTTTTCTATAGTAAATTATTCAAAAAATAATTTTATACTGTCACAAATTTTAAATATCCCAGGGATTGACTTTTCTATAGTAAATTATTCAAAAAATAATTTTCAACTGTCACAAATTTTAATTGCGCCAGGGATTGACTTTTCTATAGTAAATTATTCAAAAAATAATTTTATACTGTCGCAAATTTTAATTGCGCCAGGGATTGACTTTTCTATAGTAAATTATTCAAAAAATAATTTTATACTGTCGCAAATTTTAAATATCCCAGGGATTGACTTTTCTATAGTAAATTATTCAAAAAATAATTTTCAACTGTCACAAATTTTAATTGCGCCAGGGCTTGCCTTTTCTATAGTAAATTATTCAAAAAATAATTTTATACTGTCGCAAATTTTAATTACGCCAGGGATTGCCTTTTCTATAGTAAATTTTTCAAAAACTAATTTTATACTGTCACAAATTTTAAATATCCCAGGGATTGCCTTTTCTATAGTAAATTATTCAAAAAATAATTTTATACTGTCGCAAATTTTAAATATCCCAGGGATTGACTTTTCTATAGTAAATTATTCAAAAAATAATTTTCAACTGTCACAAATTTAAATTGCGCCAGGGATTGACTTTTCTATAGTAAATTATTCAAAAAATAATTTTCAACTGTCACAAATTTTAATTGCGCCAGGGATTGCCTTTTCTATAGTAAATTATTCAAAAACTAATTTTATACTGTCGCAAATTTTAATTACGCCAGGGATTGCCTTTTCTATAGTAAATTTTTCAAAAACTAATTTTATACTGTCACAAATTTTAAATATCCCAGGGATTGACTTTTCTATAGTAAATTATTCAAAAAATAATTTTCAACTGTCGCAAATTTTAAATATCCCAGGGATTGACTTTTCTATAGTAAATTATTCAAAAACTAATTTTATACTGTCGCAAATTTTAAATATCCCAGGGATTGCCTTTTCTATAGTAAATTATTCAAAAACTAATTTTATACTGTCACAAATTTTAATTACGCCAGGGATTGCCTTTTCTATAGTAAATTATTCAAAAACTAATTTTCAACTGTCGCAAATTTTAATTACGCCAGGGATTGCCTTTTCTATAGTAAATTTTTCAAAAACTAATTTTATACTGTCACAAATTTTAAATATCCCAGGGATTGACTTTTCTATAGTAAATTATTCAAAAAATAATTTTCAACTGTCACAAATTTTAAATATCCCAGGGATTGCCTTTTCTATAGTAAATTATTCAAAAAATAATTTTCAACTGTCACAAATTTTAATTGCGCCAGGGATTGCCTTTTCTATAGTAAATTATTCAAAAAATAATTTTATACTGTCGCAAATTTTAATTACGCCAGGGATTGCCTTTTCTATAGTAAATTTTTCAAAAACTAATTTTATACTGTCACAAATTTTAAATATCCCAGGGATTGACTTTTCTATAGTAAATTATTCAAAAAATAATTTTCAACTGTCACAAATTTTAAATATCCCAGGGATTGCCTTTTCTATAGTAAATTATTCAAAAACTAATTTTATACTGTCACAAATTTTAATTACGCCAGGGATTGACTTTTCTATAGTAAATTATTCAAAAAATAATTTTATACTGTCGCAAATTTTAAATATCCCAGGGATTGCCTTTTCTATAGTAAATTATTCAAAAAATAATTTTATACTGTCACAAATTTTAAATATCCCAGGGATTGACTTTTCTATAGTAAATTATTCAAAAAATAATTTTATACTGTCGCAAATTTTAAATATCCCAGGGATTGCCTTTTCTATAGTAAATTATTCAAAAAATAATTTTATACTGTCACAAATTTTAAATATCCCAGGGATTGACTTTTCTATAGTAAATTATTCAAAAACTAATTTTCAACTGTCACAAATTTTAATTACGCCAGGGATTGCCTTTTCTATAGTAAATTTTTCAAAAACTAATTTTATACTGTCACAAATTTTAATTACGCCAGGGATTGACTTTTCTATAGTAAATTATTCAAAAAATAATTTTATACTGTCGCAAATTTTAAATATCCCAGGGATTGCCTTTTCTATAGTAAATTATTCAAAAAATAATTTTATACTGTCGCAAATTTTAAATATCCCAGGGATTGCCTTTTCTATAGTAAATTATTCAAAAAATAATTTTATACTGTCACAAATTTTAAATATCCCAGGGATTGACTTTTCTATAGTAAATTTTTCAAAAACTAATTTTATACTGTCGCAAATTTTAATTGCGCCAGGGATTGACTTTTCTATAGTAAATTATTCAAAAACTAATTTTATACTGTCGCAAATTTTAATTGCGCCAGGGATTGACTTTTCTATAGTAAATTAATCAAAAACTAATTTTATACTGTCGCAAATTTTAATTGCGCCAGGGATTGACTTTTCTATAGTAAATTATTCAAAAAATAATTTTCAACTGTCACAAATTTTAATTACGCCAGGGATTGACTTTTCTATAGTAAATTATTCAAAAAATAATTTTATACTGTCACAAATTTTAAATATCCCAGGGATTGACTTTTCTATAGTAAATTATTCAAAAAATAATTTTATACTGTCACAAATTTTAAATATCCCAGGGATTGACTTTTCTATAGTAAATTTTTCAAAAACTAATTTTATACTGTCACAAATTTTAATTACGCCAGGGATTGACTTTTCTATAGTAAATTATTCAAAAAATAATTTTATACTGTCGCAAATTTTAAATATCCCAGGGATTGCCTTTTCTATAGTAAATTATTCAAAAAATAATTTTATACTGTCACAAATTTTAAATATCCCAGGGATTGACTTTTCTATAGTAAATTTTTCAAAAACTAATTTTATACTGTCGCAAATTTTAATTGCGCCAGGGATTGACTTTTCTATAGTAAATTATTCAAAAACTAATTTTATACTGTCGCAAATTTTAATTGCGCCAGGGATTGACTTTTCTATAGTAAATTATTCAAAAAATAATTTTCAACTGTCACAAATTTTAATTACGCCAGGGATTGACTTTTCTATAGTAAATTATTCAAAAAATAATTTTATACTGTCACAAATTTTAAATATCCCAGGGATTGACTTTTCTATAGTAAATTATTCAAAAAATAATTTTATACTGTCGCAAATTTTAATTGCGCCAGGGATTGACTTTTCTATAGTAAATTATTCAAAAACTAATTTACTATAGAAAAGGCAATCCCTGGGATATTTAAAATTTGCGACAGTATAAAATTAGTTTTTGAATAATTTACTATAGAAAAGTCAATCCCTGGGATATTTAAAATTTGCGACAGTATAAAATTAGTTTTTGAATAATTTACTATAGAAAAGTCAATCCCTGGGATATTTAAAATTTGCGACAGTATAAAATTATTTTTTCTATAGTAAATTATTCAAAAAATAATTTTATACTGTCACAAATTTTAAATATCCCAGGGATTGACTTTTCTATAGTAAATTATTCAAAAAATAATTTTATACTGTCGCAAATTTTAATTGCGCCAGGGATTGACTTTTCTATAGTAAATTATTCAAAAACTAATTTACTATAGAAAAGGCAATCCCTGGGATATTTAAAATTTGCGACAGTATAAAATTAGTTTTTGAATAATTTACTATAGAAAAGTCAATCCCTGGGATATTTAAAATTTGCGACAGTATAAAATTAGTTTTTGAATAATTTACTATAGAAAAGTCAATCCCTGGGATATTTAAAATTTGCGACAGTATAAAATTATTTTTTGAATAATTTACTATAGAAAAGTCAATCCCTGGCGCAATTAAAATTTGTGACAGTATAAAATTAGTTTTTGAATAATTTTATACTGTCACAAATTTTAAATATCCCAGGGATTGACTTTTCTATAGTAAATTATTCAAAAAATAATTTTCAACTGTCACAAATTTTAAATATCCCAGGGATTGCCTTTTCTATAGTAAATTATTCAAAAAATAATTTTATACTGTCACAAATTTTAAATATCCCAGGGATTGCCTTTTCTATAGTAAATTATTCAAAAAATAATTTTATACTGTCACAAATTTTAATTGCGCCAGGGATTGACTTTTCTATAGTAAATTATTCAAAAACTAATTTTATACTTTTCTATAGTAAATTATTCAAAAACTAATTTTATACTGTCACAAATTTTAAATATCCCAGGGATTGACTTTTCTATAGTAAATTATTCAAAAACTAATTTTATACTGTCGCAAATTTTAAATATCCCAGGGATTGCCTTTTCTATAGTAAATTATTCAAAAACTAATTTTATACTGTCACAAATTTTAAATATCCCAGGGATTGACTTTTCTATAGTAAATTATTCAAAAAATAATTTTCAACTGTCACAAATTTTAATTACGCCAGGGATTGCCTTTTCTATAGTAAATTTTTCAAAAAATAATTTTATACTGTCACAAATTTTAAATATCCCAGGGATTGCCTTTTCTATAGTAAATTATTCAAAAAATAATTAGTTTTTGAATAATTTACTATAGAAAAGGCAATCCCTGGGATATTTAAAATTTGCGACAGTATAAATTTTAAATATCCCAGGGATTGCCTTTTCTATAGTAAATTATTCAAAAAATAATTTTATACTGTCGCAAATTTTAAATATCCCAGGGATTGACTTTTCTATAGTAAATTATTCAAAAACTAATTTTATACTGTCGCAAATTTTAAATATCCCAGGGATTGACTTTTCTATAGTAAATTTTTCAAAAACTAATTTTATACTGTCACAAATTTTAAATATCCCAGGGATTGACTTTTCTATAGTAAATTATTCAAAAAATAATTTTCAACTGTCACAAATTTTAAATATCCCAGGGATTGCCTTTTCTATAGTAAATTATTCAAAAAATAATTTTCAACTGTCACAAATTTTAATTGCGCCAGGGATTGACTTTTCTATAGTAAATTATTCAAAAAATAATTTTCAACTGTCACAAATTTTAATTGCGCCAGGGATTGCCTTTTCTATAGTAAATTATTCAAAAACTAATTTTATACTGTCGCAAATTTTAATTACGCCAGGGATTGCCTTTTCTATAGTAAATTTTTCAAAAACAAATTTTATACTGTCACAAATTTTAAATATCCCAGGGATTGACTTTTCTATAGTAAATTATTCAAAAAATAATTTTCAACTGTCGCAAATTTTAAATATCCCAGGGATTGCCTTTTCTATAGTAAATTATTCAAAAACTAATTTTATACTGTCGCAAATTTTAAATATCCCAGGGATTGCCTTTTCTATAGTAAATTATTCAAAAACTAATTTTATACTGTCACAAATTTTAATTACGCCAGGGATTGCCTTTTCTATAGAAAATTATTCAAAAACTAATTTTCAACTGTCGCAAATTTTAATTACGCCAGGGATTGCCTTTTCTATAGTAAATTTTTCAAAAACTAATTTTATACTGTCACAAATTTTAAATATCCCAGGGATTGACTTTTCTATAGTAAATTATTCAAAAAATAATTTTCAACTGTCACAAATTTTAAATATCCCAGGGATTGCCTTTTCTATAGTAAATTATTCAAAAAATAATTTTCAACTGTCACAAATTTTAATTGCGCCAGGGATTGCCTTTTCTATAGTAAATTATTCAAAAAATAATTTTATACTGTCGCAAATTTTAATTACGCCAGGGATTGCCTTTTCTATAGTAAATTATTCAAAAACTAATTTTATACTGTCGCAAATTTTAAATATCCCAGGGATTGCCTTTTCTATAGTAAATTATTCAAAAACTAATTTTATACTGTCACAAATTTTAATTGCGCCAGGGATTGACTTTTCTATAGTAAATTATTCAAAAAATAATTTTATACTGTCGCAAATTTTAATTACGCCAGGGTTTGCCTTTTCTATAGTAAATTTTTCAAAAACTAATTTTATACTGTCACAAATTTTAAATATCCCAGGGATTGCCTTTTCTATAGTAAATTATTCAAAAAATAATTTTATACTGTCGCAAATTTTAAATATCCCAGGGATTGACTTTTCTATAGTAAATTATTCAAAAAATAATTTTCAACTGTCACAAATTTTAATTGCGCCAGGGATTGACTTTTCTATAGTAAATTATTCAAAAAATAATTTTCAACTGTCACAAATTTTAATTGCGCCAGGGATTGCCTTTTCTATAGTAAATTATTCAAAAACTAATTTTATACTGTCACAAATTTTAATTGCGCCAGGGATTGACTTTTCTATAGTAAATTATTCAAAAACTAATTTTATACTGTCGCAAATTTTAAATACGCCAGGGATTGACTTTTCTATAGTAAATTATTCAAAAAATAATTTTATACTGTCGCAAATTTTAAATATCCCAGGGATTGCCTTTTCTATAGTAAATTATTCAAAAAATAATTTTATACTGTCACAAATTTTAAATATCCCAGGGATTGACTTTTCTATAGTAAATTATTCAAAAAATAATTTTATACTGTCGCAAATTTTAAATACGCCAGGGATTGACTTTTCTATAGTAAATTATTCAAAAAATAATTTTATACTGTCGCAAATTTTAAATATCCCAGGGATTGCCTTTTCTATAGTAAATTATTCAAAAAATAATTTTATACTGTCACAAATTTTAAATATCCCAGGGATTGACTTTTCTATAGTAAATTATTCAAAAAATAATTTTCAACTGTCACAAATTTTAATTGCGCCAGGGATTGACTTTTCTATAGTAAATTATTCAAAAAATAATTTTATACTGTCGCAAATTTTAATTGCGCCAGGGATTGACTTTTCTATAGTAAATTATTCAAAAAATAATTTTATACTGTCGCAAATTTTAAATATCCCAGGGATTGACTTTTCTATAGTAAATTATTCAAAAAATAATTTTATACTGTCGCAAATTTTAAATATCCCAGGGATTGCCTTTTCTATAGTAAATTATTCAAAAAATAATTTTATACTGTCGCAAATTTTAAATATCCCAGGGATTGCCTTTTCTATAGTAAATTATTCAAAAACTAATTTCATACTGTCACAAATTTTAATTGCGCCAGGGATTGACTTTTCTATAGTAAATTATTCAAAAACTAATTTTATACTGTCGCAAATTTTAAATATCCCAGGGATTGACTTTTCTATAGTAAATTATTCAAAAACTAATTTTATACTGTCGCAAATTTTAATTGCGCCAGGGATTGACTTTTCTATAGTAAATTATTCAAAAACTAATTTTATACTGTCGCAAATTTTAATTGCGCCAGGGATTGACTTTTCTATAGTAAATTATTCAAAAAATAATTTTATACTGTCGCAAATTTTAAATATCCCAGGGATTGACTTTTCTATAGTAAATTATTCAAAAAATAATTTTATACTGTCGCAAATTTTAAATATCCCAGGGATTGACTTTTCTATAGTAAATTATTCAAAAAATAATTTTATACTGTCGCAAATTTTAAATATCCCAGGGATTGCCTTTTCTATAGTAAATTATTCAAAAAATAATTTTATACTGTCGCAAATTTTAAATATCCCAGGGATTGCCTTTTCTATAGTAAATTATTCAAAAACTAATTTTATACTGTCACAAATTTTAATTGCGCCAGGGATTGACTTTTCTATAGTAAATTATTCAAAAACTAATTTTATACTGTCGCAAATTTTAAATATCCCAGGGATTGCCTTTTCTATAGTAAATTATTCAAAAAATAATTTTATACTGTCGCAAATTTTAAATATCCCAGGGATTGACTTTTCTATAGTAAATTATTCAAAAACTAATTTTATACTGTCACAAATTTTAATTGCGCCAGGGATTGACTTTTCTATAGTAAATTATTCAAAAACTAATTTTATACTGTCGCAAATTTTAATTGCGCCAGGGATTGACTTTTCTATAGTAAATTATTCAAAAAATAATTTTCAACTGTCACAAATTTTAAATATCCCAGGGATTGCCTTTTCTATAGTAAATTATTCAAAAACTAATTTTATACTGTCACAAATTTTAATTACGCCAGGGATTGCCTTTTCTATAGTAAATTATTCAAAAACTAATTTTCAACTGTCGCAAATTTTAATTACGCCAGGGATTGCCTTTTCTATAGTAAATTTTTCAAAAACTAATTTTATACTGTCACAAATTTTAAATATCCCAGGGATTGACTTTTCTATAGTAAATTATTCAAAAAATAATTTTCAACTGTCACAAATTTTAAATATCCCAGGGATTGCCTTTTCTATAGTAAATTATTCAAAAAATAATTTTCAACTGTCACAAATTTTAATTGCGCCAGGGATTGCCTTTTCTATAGTAAATTATTCAAAAAATAATTTTATACTGTCGCAAATTTTAAATATCCCAGGGATTGCCTTTTCTATAGTAAATTATTCAAAAAATAATTTTATACTGTCGCAAATTTTAAATATCCCAGGGATTGCCTTTTCTATAGTAAATTATTCAAAAAATAATTTTATACTGTCGCAAATTTTAAATATCCCAGGGATTGCCTTTTCTATAGTAAATTATTCAAAAAATAATTTTATACTGTCACAAATTTTAAATATCCCAGGGATTGACTTTTCTATAGTAAATTATTCAAAAACTAATTTTCAACTGTCACAAATTTTAATTACGCCAGGGATTGACTTTTCTATAGTAAATTATTCAAAAAATAATTTTATACTGTCGCAAATTTTAAATATCCCAGGGATTGCCTTTTCTATAGTAAATTATTCAAAAAATAATTTTATACTGTCACAAATTTTAAATATCCCAGGGATTGACTTTTCTATAGTAAATTATTCAAAAAATAATTTTCAACTGTCACAAATTTTACTATAGAAAAGGCAATCCCTGGGATATTTAAAATTTGCGACAGTATAAAATTATTTTTTGAATAATTTACTATAGAAAAGGCAATCCCTGGGATACTTAAAATTTGTGACAGTATAAAATTATTTTTTGAAAAATTTACTATAGAAAAGGCAATCCCTGGCGTAATTAAAATTTGTGACAGTTGAAAATTATTTTTTGAATAATTTACTATAGAAAAGTCAATCCCTGGGATATTTAAAATTTGTGACAGTATAAAATTAGTTTTTGAATAATTTACTATAGAAAAGGCAATCCCTGGGATATTTAAAATTTTTTGAATAATTTACTATAGAAAAGGCAATCCCTGGGATATTTAAAATTTGTGACAGTATAAAATTATTTTTTGAAAAATTTACTATAGAAAAGGCAATCCCTGGCGTAATTAAAATTTGTGACAGTTGAAAATTATTTTTTGAATAATTTACTATAGAAAAGTCAATCCCTGGGATATTTAAAATTTGTGACAGTATAAAATTAGTTTTTGAATAATTTACTATAGAAAAGGCAATCCCTGGGATATTTAAAATTTGCGACAGTATAAAATTAGTTTTTGAATAATTTACTATAGAAAAGTCAATCCCTGGGATATTTAAAATTTGTGACAGTATAAAATTAGTTTTTGAATAATTTACTATAGAAAAGTATAAAATTAGTTTTTGAATAATTTACTATAGAAAAGTCAATCCCTGGCGCAATTAAAATTTGTGACAGTATAAAATTATTTTTTGAATAATTTACTATAGAAAAGGCAATCCCTGGGATATTTAAAATTTGTGACAGTATAAAATTATTTTTTGAATAATTTACTATAGAAAAGGCAATCACTGGGATATTTAAAATTTGTGACAGTTGAAAATTATTTTTTGAATAATTTACTATAGAAAAGTCAATCCCTGGGATATTTAAAATTTGTGACAGTATAAAATTATTCAAAAACTAATTTTATACTGTCACAAATTTTAATTGCGCCAGGGATTGACTTTTCTATAGTAAATTATTCAAAAAATAATTTTATACTGTCGCAAATTTTAAATATCCCAGGGATTGCCTTTTCTATAGTAAATTATTCAAAAAATAATTTTATACTGTCACAAATTTTAAATATCCCAGGGATTGACTTTTCTATAGTAAATTATTCAAAAAATAATTTTCAACTGTCACAAATTTTAATTGCGCCAGGGATTGACTTTTCTATAGTAAATTATTCAAAAACTAATTTTATACTGTCACAAATTTTAATTGCGCCAGGGATTGACTTTTCTATAGTAAATTATTCAAAAACTAATTTTATACTGTCACAAATTTTAATTGCGCCAGGGATTGCCTTTTCTATAGTAAATTATTCAAAAACTAATTTTATACTGTCACAAATTTTAAATATCCCAGGGATTGCCTTTTCTATAGTAAATTATTCAAAAAATAATTTTATACTGTCGCAAATTTTAATTACGCCAGGGATTGCCTTTTCTATAGTAAATTATTCAAAAACTAATTTTATACTGTCGCAAATTTTAATTACGCCAGGGATTGCCTTTTCTATAGTAAATTATTCAAAAAATAATTTTCAACTGTCACAAATTTTAATTGCGCCAGGGATTGACTTTTCTATAGTAAATTATTCAAAAACTAATTTTATACTGTCACAAATTTTAATTGCGCCAGGGATTGACTTTTCTATAGTAAATTATTCAAAAACTAATTTTATACTGTCGCAAATTTTAAATATCCCAGGGATTGCCTTTTCTATAGTAAATTATTCAAAAAATAATTTTATACTGTCACAAATTTTAATTACGCCAGGGATTGACTTTTCTATAGTAAATTATTCAAAAACTAATTTTATACTGTCACAAATTTTAATTGCGCCAGGGATTGACTTTTCTATAGTAAATTATTCAAAAACTAATTTTATACTGTCACAAATTTTAATTACGCCAGGGATTGACTTTTCTATAGTAAATTATTCAAAAACTAATTTTATACTGTCACAAATTTTAATTGCGCCAGGGATTGACTTTTCTATAGTAAATTATTCAAAAAATAATTTTCAACTGTCACAAATTTTAAATATCCCAGGGATTGCCTTTTCTATAGTAAATTATTCAAAAACTAATTTTATACTGTCACAAATTTTAATTGCGCCAGGGATTGCCTTTTCTATAGTAAATTATTCAAAAAATAATTTTATACTGTCACAAATTTTAATTGCGCCAGGGATTGCCTTTTCTATAGTAAATTATTCAAAAAATAATTTTATACTGTCGCAAATTTTAATTACGCCAGGGATTGACTTTTCTATAGTAAATTATTCAAAAACTAATTTTCAACTGTCACAAATTTTAATTACGCCAGGGATTGCCTTTTCTATAGTAAATTATTCAAAAACTAATTTTATACTGTCGCAAATTTTAAATATCCCAGGGATTGACTTTTCTATAGTAAATTATTCAAAAACTAATTTTATACTGTCACAAATTTTAATTGCGCCAGGGATTGCCTTTTCTATAGTAAATTATTCAAAAACTAATTTTATACTGTCGCAAATTTTATGTGCGCCAGGGATTGCCTTTTCTATAGTAAATTATTCAAAAAATAATTTTATACTGTCACAAATTTTAATTACGCCAGGGATTGACTTTTCTATAGTAAATTATTCAAAAAATAATTTTATACTGTCGCAAATTTTAAATATCCCAGGGATTGCCTTTTCTATAGTAAATTATTCAAAAACTAATTTTATACTGTCACAAATTTTAATTGCGCCAGGGATTGCCTTTTCTATAGTAAATTATTCAAAAAATAATTTTATACTGTCACAAATTTTAATTGCGCCAGGGATTGCCTTTTCTATAGTAAATTATTCAAAAAATAATTTTATACTGTCACAAATTTTAATTACGCCAGGGATTGACTTTTCTATAGTAAATTATTCAAAAACTAATTTTCAACTGTCACAAATTTTAATTACGCCAGGGATTGCCTTTTCTATAGTAAATTATTCAAAAACTAATTTTATACTGTCGCAAATTTTAAATATCCCAGGGATTGACTTTTCTATAGTAAATTATTCAAAAACTAATTTTATACTGTCACAAATTTTAATTGCGCCAGGGATTGACTTTTCTATAGTAAATTATTCAAAAAATAATTTTCAACTGTCACAAATTTTAAATATCCCAGGGATTGCCTTTTCTATAGTAAATTATTCAAAAACTAATTTTATACTGTCACAAATTTTAATTGCGCCAGGGATTGCCTTTTCTATAGTAAATTATTCAAAAAATAATTTTATACTGTCACAAATTTTAATTACGCCAGGGATTGACTTTTCTATAGTAAATTATTCAAAAAATAATTTTATACTGTCGCAAATTTTAAATATCCCAGGGATTGCCTTTTCTATAGTAAATTATTCAAAAACTAATTTTATACTGTCACAAATTTTAATTGCGCCAGGGATTGACTTTTCTATAGTAAATTATTCAAAAAATAATTTTCAACTGTCACAAATTTTAAATATCCCAGGGATTGCCTTTTCTATAGTAAATTATTCAAAAACTAATTTTATACTGTCGCAAATTTTATGTGCGCCAGGGATTGCCTTTTCTATAGTAAATTATTCAAAAAATAATTTTATACTGTCACAAATTTTAATTACGCCAGGGATTGACTTTTCTATAGTAAATTATTCAAAAAATAATTTTATACTGTCACAAATTTTAATTACGCCAGGGATTGACTTTTCTATAGTAAATTATTCAAAAACTAATTTTCAACTGTCACAAATTTTAATTACGCCAGGGATTGCCTTTTCTATAGTAAATTATTCAAAAACTAATTTTATACTGTCACAAATTTTAATTGCGCCAGGGATTGACTTTTCTATAGTAAATTATTCAAAAACTAATTTTATACTGTCGCAAATTTTAAATATCCCAGGGATTGCCTTTTCTATAGTAAATTATTCAAAAACTAATTTTATACTGTCGCAAATTTTATGTGCGCCAGGGATTGCCTTTTCTATAGTAAATTATTCAAAAAATAATTTTATACTGTCACAAATTTTAATTACGCCAGGGATTGACTTTTCTATAGTAAATTATTCAAAAAATAATTTTATACTGTCGCAAATTTTAAATATCCCAGGGATTGCCTTTTCTATAGTAAATTATTCAAAAACTAATTTTATACTGTCACAAATTTTAATTGCGCCAGGGATTGCCTTTTCTATAGTAAATTATTCAAAAAATAATTTTATACTGTCACAAATTTTAATTGCGCCAGGGATTGCCTTTTCTATAGTAAATTATTCAAAAAATAATTTTATACTGTCACAAATTTTAATTACGCCAGGGATTGACTTTTCTATAGTAAATTATTCAAAAACTAATTTTCAACTGTCACAAATTTTAATTACGCCAGGGATTGCCTTTTCTATAGTAAATTATTCAAAAACTAATTTTCAACTGTCGCAAATTTTAAATATCCCAGGGATTGCCTTTTCTATAGTAAATTATTCAAAAACTAATTTTATACTGTCGCAAATTTTAAATACGCCAGGGATTGACTTTTCTATAGTAAATTATTCAAAAAATAATTTTATACTGTCGCAAATTTTAAATATCCCAGGGATTGCCTTTTCTATAGTAAATTATTCAAAAAATAATTTTATACTGTCACAAATTTTAATTGCGCCAGGGATTGACTTTTCTATAGTAAATTATTCAAAAAATAATTTTATACTGTCGCAAATTTTAATTACGCCAGGGATTGCCTTTTCTATAGTAAATTATTCAAAAAATAATTTTCAACTGTCACAAATTTTAATTACGCCAGGGATTGACTTTTCTATAGTAAATTATTCAAAAACTAATTTTATACTGTCACAAATTTTAATTGCGCCAGGGATTGACTTTTCTATAGTAAATTATTCAAAAACTAATTTTATACTGTCGCAAATTTTAAATATCCCAGGGATTGACTTTTCTATAGTAAATTATTCAAAAACTAATTTTATACTGTCACAAATTTTAATTGCGCCAGGGATTGACTTTTCTATAGTAAATTATTCAAAAACTAATTTTATACTGTCGCAAATTTTAAATATCCCAGGGATTGCCTTTTCTATAGTAAATTATTCAAAAAATAATTTTCAACTGTCACAAATTTTAATTACGCCAGGGATTGACTTTTCTATAGTAAATTATTCAAAAACTAATTTTATACTGTCACAAATTTTAATTGCGCCAGGGATTGACTTTTCTATAGTAAATTATTCAAAAACTAATTTTATACTGTCGCAAATTTTAAATATCCCAGGGATTGACTTTTCTATAGTAAATTATTCAAAAACTAATTTTATCCCTGGGATATTTAAAATTTGTGACAGTATAAAATTAGTTTTTGAATAATTTACTATAGAAAAGTCAATCCCTGGCGTAATTAAAATTTGTGACAGTTGAAAATTATTTTTTGAATAATTTACTATAGAAAAGGCAATCCCTGGCGCAATTAAAATTTGTGACAGTATAAAATTAGTTTTTGAATAATTTACTATAGAAAAGTCAATCCCTGGCGCAATTAAAATTTGTGACAGTTGAAAATTAGTTTTTGAATAATTTACTATAGAAAAGTCAATCCCTGGCGCAATTAAAATTTGTGACAGTTGAAAATTATTTTTTGAATAATTTACTAGAGAAAAGGCAATCCCTGGCGTAATTAAAATTTGTGACAGTTGAAAATTAGTTTTTGAATAATTTACTATAGAAAAGGCAATCCCTGGCGTAATTAAAATTTGTGACAGTTGAAAATTATTTTTTGAATAATTTACTATAGAAAAGGCAATCCCTGGCGCAATTAAAATTTGTGACAGTATAAAATTAGTTTTTGAATAATTTACTATAGAAAAGTCAATACCTGGGATATTTAAAATTTGCGACAGTATAAAATTAGTTTTTGAATAATTTACTATAGAAAAGTCAATCCCTGGTGTAATTAAAATTTGTGACAGTTGAAAATTATTTTTTGAATAATTTACTATAGAAAAGTCAATCCCTGGTGTAATTAAAATTTGTGACAGTTGAAAATTATTTTTTGAAAAATTTACTATAGAAAAGTCAATCCCTGGCGCAATTAAAATTTGTGACAGTTGAAAATTATTTTTTGAATAATTTACTATAGAAAAGTCAATCCCTGGGATATTTAAAATTTGCGACAGTATAAAATTAGTTTTTGAATAATTTACTATAGAAAAGTCAATCCCTGGCGCAATTAAAATTTGCGACAGTATAAAATTAGTTTTTGAATAATTTACTATAGAAAAGTCAATCCCTGGTGTAATTAAAATTTGTGACAGTTGAAAATTATTTTTTGAATAATTTACTATAGAAAAGGCAATCCCTGGGATATTTAAAATTTGCGACAGTATAAAATTAGTTTTTGAATAATTTACTATAGAAAAGTCAATCCCTGGCGCAATTAAAATTTGTGACAGTTGAAAATTATTTTTTGAATAATTTACTATAGAAAAGTCAATCCCTGGCGCAATTAAAATTTGTGACAGTATAAAATTAGTTTTTGAATAATTTACTATAGAAAAGTCAATCCCTGGCGCAATTAAAATTTGTGACAGTTGAAAATTATTTTTTGAAAAATTTACTATAGAAATGGCAATCCCTGGCGCAATTAAAATTTGTGACAGTTGAAAATTATTTTTTGAAAAATTTACTATAGAAAAGTCAATCCCTGGCGTAATTAAAATTTGCGACAGTATAAAATTATTTTTTGAATAATTTACTATAGAAAAGGCAATCCCTGGGATATTTAAAATTTGCGACAGTATAAAATTAGTTTTTGAATAATTTACTATAGAAAAGTCAATCCCTGGCGCAATTAAAATTTGTGACAGTTGAAAATTATTTTTTGAATAATTTACTATAGAAAAGGCAATCCCTGGGATATTTAAAATTTGCGACAGTATAAAATTAGTTTTTGAATAATTTACTATAGAAAAGTCAATCCCTGGCGTAATTAAAATTTGTGACAGTATAAAATTAGTTTTTGAAAAATTTACTATAGAAAAGGCAATCCCTGGGATATTTAAAATTTGCGACAGTATAAAATTATTTTTTGAATAATTTACTATAGAAAAGTCAATCCCAAATGTGACATTACGCCAGGGATTGACTTTTCTATAGTAAATTATTCAAAAACTAATTTTATACTGTCGCAAATTTTAAATATCCCAGGGATTGCCTTTTCTATAGTAAATTATTCAAAAAATAATTTTATACTGTCGCAAATTTTAATTACGCCAGGGATTGCCTTTTCTATAGTAAATTATTCAAAAAATAATTTTATACTGTCACAAATTTTAATTGCGCCAGGGATTGACTTTTCTATAGTAAATTATTCAAAAACTAATTTTCAACTGTCGCAAATTTTAAATATCCCAGGGATTGACTTTTCTATAGTAAATTATTCAAAAACTAATTTTATACTGTCACAAATTTTAATTACGCCAGGGATTGACTTTTCTATAGTAAATTATTCAAAAAATAATTTTATACTGTCGCAAATTTTAATTGCGCCAGGGATTGACTTTTCTATAGTAAATTATTCAAAAACTAATTTTATACTGTCGCAAATTTTAAATATCCCAGGGATTGACTTTTCTATAGTAAATTATTCAAAAAATAATTTTCAACTGTCACAAATTTTAATTGCGCCAGGGATTGACTTTTCTATAGTAAATTATTCAAAAAATAATTTTATACTGTCACAAATTTTAATTGCGCCAGGGATTGCCTTTTCTATAGTAAATTATTCAAAAAATAATTTTCAACTGTCACAAATTTTAATTGCGCCAGGGATTGACTTTTCTATAGTAAATTATTCAAAAAATAATTTTATACTGTCACAAATTTTAATTGCGCCAGGGATTGACTTTTCTATAGTAAATTATTCAAAAACTAATTTTATACTGTCACAAATTTTAAATATCCCAGGGATTGACTTTTCTATAGTAAATTATTCAAAAACTAATTTTATACTGTCGCAAATTTTAATTGCGCCAGGGATTGCCTTTTCTATAGTAAATTTTTCAAAAAATAATTTTCAACTGTCACAAATTTTAATTGCGCCAGGGATTGACTTTTCTATAGTAAATTATTCAAAAACTAATTTTATACTGTCGCAAATTTTAATTGCGCCAGGGATTGCCTTTTCTATAGTAAATTATTCAAAAACTAATTTTATACTGTCACAAATTTTAAATATCCCAGGGATTGCCTTTTCTATAGTAAATTATTCAAAAAATAATTTTATACTGTCGCAAATTTTAATTACGCCAGGGATTGCCTTTTCTATAGTAAATTATTCAAAAAATAATTTTATACTGTCGCAAATTTTAAATATCCCAGGGATTGACTTTTCTATAGTAAATTATTCAAAAACTAATTTTATACTGTCACAAATTTTAATTGCGCCAGGGATTGACTTTTCTATAGTAAATTATTCAAAAAATAATTTTATACTGTCACAAATTTTAATTACGCCAGGGATTGACTTTTCTATAGTAAATTATTCAAAAAATAATTTTCAACTGTCACAAATTTTAATTGCGCCAGGGATTGACTTTTCTATAGTAAATTTTTCAAAAAATAATTTTCAACTGTCACAAATTTTAATTGCGCCAGGGATTGACTTTTCTATAGTAAATTATTCAAAAAATAATTTTATACTGTCACAAATTTTAATTACGCCAGGGATTGACTTTTCTATAGTAAATTATTCAAAAAATAATTTTCAACTGTCACAAATTTTAATTGCGCCAGGGATTGACTTTTCTATAGTAAATTATTCAAAAAATAATTTTATACTGTCACAAATTTTAATTGCGCCAGGGATTGACTTTTCTATAGTAAATTATTCAAAAACTAATTTTATACTGTCACAAATTTTAAATATCCCAGGGATTGACTTTTCTATAGTAAATTATTCAAAAAATAATTTTATACTGTCGCAAATTTTAATTACGCCAGGGATTGCCTTTTCTATAGTAAATTATTCAAAAACTAATTTTCAACTGTCACAAATTTTAATTACGCCAGGGATTGCCTTTTCTATAGTAAATTATTCAAAAACTAATTTTCAACTGTCACAAATTTTAATTACGCCAGGGATTGCCTTTTCTATAGTAAATTATTCAAAAAATAATTTTCAACTGTCACAAATTTTAATTACGCCAGGGATTGCCTTTTCTATAGTAAATTATTCAAAAAATAATTTTCAACTGTCACAAATTTTAATTACACCAGGGATTGACTTTTCTATAGTAAATTATTCAAAAAATAATTTTCAACTGTCACAAATTTTAATTGCGCCAGGGATTGACTTTTCTATAGTAAATTATTCAAAAAATAATTTTCAACTGTCACAAATTTTAATTACGCCAGGGATTGACTTTTCTATAGTAAATTATTCAAAAAATAATTTTATACTGTCGCAAATTTTAAATATCCCAGGGATTGCCTTTTCTATAGTAAATTTTTCAAAAACTAATTTTATACTCTCACAAATTTTAATTACGCCAGGGATTGACTTTTCTATAGTAAATTATTCAAAAAATAATTTTATACTGTCGCAAATTTTAAATATCCCAGGGATTGACTTTTCTATAGTAAATTATTCAAAAACTAATTTTATACTGTCGCAAATTTTAATTGCGCCAGGGATTGACTTTTCTATAGTAAATTATTCAAAAAATAATTTTCAACTGTCACAAATTTTAATTGCGCCAGGGATTGACTTTTCTATAGTAAATTATTCAAAAAATAATTTTCAACTGTCACAAATTTTAATTGCGCCAGGGATTGCCTTTTCTATAGTAAATTATTCAAAAACTAATTTTATACTGTCGCAAATTTTAAATATCCCAGGGATTGACTTTTCTATAGTAAATTATTCAAAAAATAATTTTCAACTGTCACAAATTTTAATTGCGCCAGGGATTGACTTTTCTATAGTAAATTATTCAAAAAATAATTTTCAACTGTCACAAATTTTAATTGCGCCAGGGATTGACTTTTCTATAGTAAATTATTCAAAAAATAATTTTCAACTGTCACAAATTTTAATTGCGCCAGGGATTGCCTTTTCTATAGTAAATTATTCAAAAACTAATTTTATACTGTCGCAAATTTTAAATATCCCAGGGATTGACTTTTCTATAGTAAATTATTCAAAAAATAATTTTCAACTGTCACAAATTTTAATTGCGCCAGGGATTGACTTTTCTATAGTAAATTATTCAAAAAATAATTTTCAACTGTCACAAATTTTAATTGCGCCAGGGATTGACTTTTCTATAGTAAATTATTCAAAAAATAATTTTCAACTGTCACAAATTTTAATTGCGCCAGGGATTGCCTTTTCTATAGTAAATTATTCAAAAACTAATTTTATACTGTCGCAAATTTTAAATATCCCAGGGATTGCCTTTTCTATAGTAAATTATTCAAAAAATAATTTTCAACTGTCACAAATTTTAATTGCGCCAGGGATTGACTTTTCTATAGTAAATTATTCAAAAAATAATTTTCAACTGTCACAAATTTTAATTACGCCAGGGATTGACTTTTCTATAGTAAATTATTCAAAAACTAATTTTATACTGTCGCAAATTTTAATTACGCCAGGGATTGCCTTTTCTATAGTAAATTATTCAAAAACTAATTTTATACTGTCACAAATTTTAATTACGCCAGGGATTGACTTTTCTATAGTAAATTTTTCAAAAAATAATTTTATACTGTCACAAATTTTAATTGCGCCAGGGATTGCCTTTTCTATAGTAAATTATTCAAAAACTAATTTTATACTGTCGCAAATTTTAATTGCGCCAGGGATTGCCTTTTCTATAGTAAATTATTCAAAAAATAATTTTCAACTGTCACAAATTTTAATTACGCCAGGGATTGACTTTTCTATAGTAAATTATTCAAAAACTAATTTTCAACTGTCACAAATTTTAATTGCGCCAGGGATTGACTTTTCTATAGTAAATTATTCAAAAAATAATTTTCAACTGTCACAAATTTTAATTACGCCAGGGATTGACTTTTCTATAGTAAATTATTCAAAAACTAATTTTATACTGTCACAAATTTTAATTACGCCAGGGATTGCCTTTTCTATAGTAAATTATTCAAAAACTAATTTTCAACTGTCACAAATTTTAATTACGCCAGGGATTGCCTTTTCTATAGTAAATTATTCAAAAAATAATTTTCAACTGTCACAAATTTTAATTGCGCCAGGGATTGACTT
Source organism: Dioctria linearis (assembly GCA_963930735.1). NCBI lineage: Eukaryota > Metazoa > Arthropoda > Insecta > Diptera > Asilidae > Dioctria > Dioctria linearis. The sequence continues at coordinate 181,032 of CAWVNZ010002323.1, read as the reverse complement.
TTCTATAGTAAATTATTCAAAAAATAATTTTCAACTGTCACAAATTTTAATTACGCCAGGGATTGACTTTTCTATAGTAAATTATTCAAAAAATAATTTTATACTGTCGCAAATTTTAATTACGCCAGGGATTGACTTTTCTATAGTAAATTATTCAAAAAATAATTTTATACTGTCGCAAATTTTAAATATCCCAGGGATTGCCTTTTCTATAGTAAATTATTCAAAAACTAATTTTCAACTGTCACAAATTTTAATTGCGCCAGGGATTGGCTTTTCTATAGTAAATTATTCAAAAACTAATTTTATACTGTCGCAAATTTTAATTACGCCAGGGATTGCCTTTTCTATAGTAAATTATTCAAAAACTAATTTTCAACTGTCACAAATTTTAATTGCGCCAGGGATTGCCTTTTCTATAGTAAATTATTCAAAAACTAATTTTATACTGTCGCAAATTTTAATTACGCCAGGGATTGCCTTTTCTATAGTAAATTATTCAAAAAATAATTTTATACTGTCGCAAATTTTAATTACGCCAGGGATTGCCTTTTCTATAGTAAATTATTCAAAAACTAATTTTCAACTGTCACAAATTTTAATTACGCCAGGGATTGCCTTTTCTATAGTAAATTATTCAAAAACTAATTTTCAACTGTCACAAATTTTAATTACGCCAGGGATTGCCTTTTCTATAGTAAATTATTCAAAAACTAATTTTATACTGTCGCAAATTTTAATTACGCCAGGGATTGCCTTTTCTATAGTAAATTATTCAAAAACTAATTTTATACTGTCACAAATTTTAATTGCGCCAGGGATTGACTTTTCTATAGTAAATTATTCAAAAAATAATTTTCAACTGTCACAAATTTTAATTGCGCCAGGGATTGACTTTTCTATAGTAAATTATTCAAAAAATAATTTTATACTGTCGCAAATTTTAATTACGCCAGGGATTGCCTTTTCTATAGTAAATTATTCAAAAACTAATTTTCAACTGTCACAAATTTTAATTACGCCAGGGATTGCCTTTTCTATAGTAAATTATTCAAAAACTAATTTTCAACTGTCACAAATTTTAATTACGCCAGGGATTGCCTTTTCTATAGTAAATTATTCAAAAAATAATTTTCAACTGTCACAAATTTTAATTACGCCAGGGATTGACTTTTCTATAGTAAATTATTCAAAAAATAATTTTCAACTGTCACAAATTTTAATTACGCCAGGGATTGCCTTTTCTATAGTAAATTATTCAAAAACTAATTTTATACTGTCACAAATTTTAATTGCGTCAGGGATTGCCTTTTCTATAGTAAATTATTCAAAAAATAATTTTCAACTGTCACAAATTTTAATTACGCCAGGGATTGACTTTTCTATAGTAAATTATTCAAAAACTAATTTTATACTGTCGCAAATTTTAATTACGCCAGGGATTGCCTTTTCTATAGTAAATTATTCAAAAACTAATTTTATACTGTCACAAATTTTAATTACGCCAGGGATTGACTTTTCTATAGTAAATTATTCAAAAAATAATTTTCAACTGTCACAAATTTTAATTACGCCAGGGATTGACTTTTCTATAGTAAATTATTCAAAAACTAATTTTATACTGTCGCAAATTTTAAATATCCCAGGTATTGCCTTTTCTATAGTAAATTATTCAAAAAATAATTTTATACTGTCACAAATTTTAATTGCGCCAGGGATTGACTTTTCTATAGTAAATTATTCAAAAAATAATTTTCAACTGTCACAAATTTTAATTGCGCCAGGGATTGACTTTTCTATAGTAAATTATTCAAAAAATAATTTTCAACTGTCACAAATTTTAATTGCGCCAGGGATTGCCTTTTCTATAGTAAATTATTCAAAAACTAATTTTATACTGTCGCAAATTTTAATTACGCCAGGGATTGACTTTTCTATAGTAAATTATTCAAAAACTAATTTTATACTGTCGCAAATTTTAAATATCCCAGGGATTGCCTTTTCTATAGTAAATTATTCAAAAAATAATTTTATACTGTCACAAATTTTAATTGCGCCAGGGATTGACTTTTCTATAGTAAATTATTCAAAAAATAATTTTCAACTGTCACAAATTTTAATTGCGCCAGGGATTGACTTTTCTATAGTAAATTATTCAAAAAATAATTTTCAACTGTCACAAATTTTAATTGCGCCAGGGATTGACTTTTTCTAATAGTTAAATTATTCAAAAAATAATTTTATACTGTCACAAATTTTAATTGCGCCAGGGATTGACTTTTCTATAGTAAAATATTCAAAAACTAATTTTATACTGTCGCAAATTTTAAATATCCCAGGGATTGCCTTTTCTATAGTAAATTATTCAAAAAATAATTTTATACTGTCACAAATTTTAATTGCGCCAGGGATTGACTTTTCTATAGTAAATTATTCAAAAAATAATTTTCAACTGTCACAAATTTTAATTGCGCCAGGGATTGACTTTTCTATAGTAAATTATTCAAAAAATAATTTTCAACTGTCACAAATTTTAATTGCGCCAGGGATTGCCTTTTCTATAGTAAATTATTCAAAAACTAATTTTATACTGTCGCAAATTTTAATTACGCCAGGGATTGCCTTTTCTATAGTAAATTATTCAAAAATAATTTTATACTGTCGCAAATTTTAATTACGCCAGGGATTGCCTTTTCTATAGTAAATTATTCAAAAAATAATTTTCAACTGTCACAAATTTTAATTGCGCCAGGGATTGCCTTTTCTATAGTAAATTATTCAAAACTAATTTTATACTGTCGCAAATTTTAAATATCCCAGGGATTGACTTTTCTATAGTAAATTATTCAAAAACTAATTTTATACTGTCGCAAATTTTAAATATCCCAGGGATTGACTTTTCTATAGTAAATTATTCAAAAACTAATTTTCAACTGTCACAAATTTTAATTACGCCAGGGATTGCCTTTTCTATAGTAAATTATTCAAAAACTAATTTTCAACTGTCACAAATTTTAATTGCGCCAGGGATTGACTTTTCTATAGTAAATTATTCAAAAAATAATTTTCAACTGTCACAAATTTTAATTGCGCCAGGGATTGCCTTTTCTATAGTAAATTTTTCAAAAATAATTTTCAACTGTCACAAATTTTAATTGCGCCAGGGATTGACTTTTCTATAGTAAATTATTCAAAAACTAATTTTATACTGTCGCAAATTTTAAATATCCCAGGGATTGACTTTTCTATAGTAAATTATTCAAAAACTAATTTCAACTGTCACAAATTTTAATTGCGCCAGGGATTGACTTTTCTATAGTAAATTATTCAAAAAATAATTTTATACTGTCACAAATTTTAATTGCGCCAGGGATTGACTTTTCTATAGTAAATTATTCAAAAAATAATTTTCAACTGTCACAAATTTTAATTGCGCCAGGGATTGCCTTTTCTATAGTAAATTTTTCAAAAAATAATTTTCAACTGTCACAAATTTTAATTGCGCCAGGGATTGACTTTTCTATAGTAAATTATTCAAAAAATAATTTTCAACTGTCACAAATTTTAATTGCGCCAGGGATTGACTTTTCTATAGTAAATTATTCAAAAACTAATTTTATACTGTCACAAATTTTAATTGCGCCAGGGATTGACTTTTCTATAGTAAATTATTCAAAAAATAATTTTCAACTGTCACAAATTTTAATTGCGCCAGGGATTGACTTTTCTATAGTAAATTATTCAAAAACTAATTTTATACTGTCACAAATTTTAATTGCGCCAGGGATTGCCTTTTCTATAGTAAATTTTTCAAAAAATAATTTTCAACTGTCACAAATTTTAATTGCGCCAGGGATTGACTTTTCTATAGTAAATTATTCAAAAAATAATTTTCAACTGTCACAAATTTTAATTGCGCCAGGGATTGACTTTTCTATAGTAAATTATTCAAAAAATAATTTTCAACTGTCACAAATTTTAATTACGCCAGGGATTGACTTTTCTATAGTAAATTATTCAAAAACTAATTTTATACTGTCACAAATTTTAATTGCGCCAGGGATTGCCTTTTCTATAGTAAATTTTTCAAAAAATAATTTTCAACTGTCACAAATTTTAATTACGCCAGGGATTGACTTTTCTATAGTAAATTATTCAAAAACTAATTTTATACTGTCACAAATTTTAATTACGCCAGGGATTGCCTTTTCTATAGTAAATTATTCAAAAACTAATTTTATACTGTCGCAAATTTTAATTACGCCAGGGATTGCCTTTTCTATAGTAAATTATTCAAAAAATAATTTTATACTGTCGCAAATTTTAATTACGCCAGGGATTGCCTTTTCTATAGTAAATTATTCAAAAAATAATTTTCAACTGTCACAAATTTTAATTACGCCAGGGATTGACTTTTCTATAGTAAATTATTCAAAAACTAATTTTATACTGTCACAAATTTTAATTACGCCAGGGATTGCCTTTTCTATAGTAAATTATTCAAAAACTAATTTTATACTGTCACAAATTTTAATTGCGCCAGGGATTGCCTTTTCTATAGTAAATTTTTCAAAAAATAATTTTCAACTGTCACAAATTTTAATTGCGCCAGGGATTGCCTTTTCTATAGTAAATTATTCAAAAAATAATTTTCAACTGTCACAAATTTTAATTGCGCCAGGGATTGCCTTTTCTATAGTAAATTATTCAAAAAATAATTTTATACTGTCACAAATTTTAATTGCGCCAGGGATTGCCTTTTCTATAGTAAATTATTCAAAAACTAATTTTATACTGTCACAAATTTTAATTGCGCCAGGGATTGCCTTTTCTATAGTAAATTTTTCAAAAAATAATTTTCAACTGTCACAAATTTTAATTGCGCCAGGGATTGACTTTTCTATAGTAAATTATTCAAAAACTAATTTTATACTGTCACAAATTTTAATTACGCCAGGGATTGCCTTTTCTATAGTAAATTATTCAAAAACTAATTTTATACTGTCGCAAATTTTAATTACGCCAGGGATTGCCTTTTCTATAGTAAATTTTTCAAAAACTAATTTTATACTGTCACAAATTTTAATTACGCCAGGGATTGACTTTTCTATAGTAAATTATTCAAAAAATAATTTTATACTGTCACAAATTTTAATTGCGCCAGGGATTGACTTTTCTATAGTAAATTATTCAAAAAATAATTTTATACTGTCACAAATTTTAATTGCGCCAGGGATTGACTTTTCTATAGTAAATTATTCAAAAACTAATTTTATACTGTCACAAATTTTAATTGCGCCAGGGATTGCCTTTTCTATAGTAAATTTTTCAAAAAATAATTTTCAACTGTCACAAATTTTAATTGCGCCAGGGATTGCCTTTTCTATAGTAAATTATTCAAAAAATAATTTTCAACTGTCACAAATTTTAATTGCGCCAGGGATTGCCTTTTCTATAGTAAATTATTCAAAAAATAATTTTATACTGTCACAAATTTTAATTGCGCCAGGGATTGCCTTTTCTATAGTAAATTATTCAAAAACTAATTTTATACTGTCGCAAATTTTAATTACGCCAGGGATTGCCTTTTCTATAGTAAATTTTTCAAAAAATAATTTTCAACTGTCACAAATTTTAATTGCGCCAGGGATTGACTTTTCTATAGTAAATTATTCAAAAAATAATTTTCAACTGTCACAAATTTTAATTGCGCCAGGGATTGACTTTTCTATAGTAAATTATTCAAAAAATAATTTTCAACTGTCACAAATTTTAATTGCGCCAGGGATTGACTTTTCTATAGTAAATTATTCAAAAAATAATTTTATACTGTCGCAAATTTTAATTGCGCCAGGGATTGACTTTTCTATAGTAAATTATTCAAAAACTAATTTTATACTGTCACAAATTTTAATTGCGCCAGGGATTGCCTTTTCTATAGTAAATTATTCAAAAAATAATTTTCAACTGTCGCAAATTTTAAATATCCCAGGGATTGCCTTTTCTATAGTAAATTTTTCAAAAACTAATTTTATACTGTCACAAATTTTAATTACACCAGGGATTGACTTTTCTATAGTAAATTATTCAAAAAATAATTTTATACTGTCGCAAATTTTAAATATCCCAGGGATTGCCTTTTCTATAGTAAATTATTCAAAAACTAATTTTATACTGTCGCAAATTTTAATTACGCCAGGGATTGCCTTTTCTATAGTAAATTATTCAAAAACTAATTTTATACTGTCACAAATTTTAATTGCGCCAGGGATTGCCTTTTCTATAGTAAATTTTTCAAAAAATAATTTTATACTGTCACAAATTTTAATTGCGCCAGGGATTGACTTTTCTATAGTAAATTATTCAAAAACTAATTTTATACTGTCACAAATTTTAATTGCGCCAGGGATTGCCTTTTCTATAGTAAATTATTCAAAAAATAATTTTATACTGTCGCAAATTTTAAATATCCCAGGGATTGACTTTTCTATAGTAAATTATTCAAAAACTAATTTTATACTGTCGCAAATTTTAAATATCCCAGGGATTGCCTTTTCTATAGTAAATTATTCAAAAACTAATTTTATACTGTCACAAATTTTAATTACGCCAGGGATTGACTTTTCTATAGTAAATTATTCAAAAACTAATTTTATACTGTCGCAAATTTTAATTGCGCCAGGGATTGACTTTTCTATAGTAAATTATTCAAAAAATAATTTTATACTGTCACAAATTTTAATTGCGCCAGGGATTGACTTTTCTATAGTAAATTTTTCAAAAAATAATTTTATACTGTCACAAATTTTAATTGCGCCAGGGATTGACTTTTCTATAGTAAATTATTCAAAAAATAATTTTCAACTGTCACAAATTTTAATTGCGCCAGGGATTGACTTTTCTATAGTAAATTATTCAAAAAATAATTTTCAACTGTCACAAATTTTAATTGCGCCAGGGATTGACTTTTCTATAGTAAATTATTCAAAAACTAATTTTATACTGTCGCAAATTTTAATTACGCCAGGGATTGCCTTTTCTATAGTAAATTTTTCAAAAAATAATTTTATACTGTCGCAAATTTTAATTGCGCCAGGGATTGACTTTTCTATAGTAAATTATTCAAAAACTAATTTTATACTGTCACAAATTTTAATTGCGCCAGGGATTGCCTTTTCTATAGTAAATTATTCAAAAAATAATTTTCAACTGTCGCAAATTTTAAATATCCCAGGGATTGCCTTTTCTATAGTAAATTTTTCAAAAACTAATTTTATACTGTCACAAATTTTAATTGCGCCAGGGATTGCCTTTTCTATAGTAAATTATTCAAAAAATAATTTTATACTGTCGCAAATTTTAAATATCCCAGGGATTGACTTTTCTATAGTAAATTATTCAAAAACTAATTTTATACTGTCGCAAATTTTAAATATCCCAGGGATTGCCTTTTCTATAGTAAATTATTCAAAAACTAATTTTATACTGTCACAAATTTTAATTACGCCAGGGATTGACTTTTCTATAGTAAATTATTCAAAAACTAATTTTATACTGTCGCAAATTTTAATTGCGCCAGGGATTGACTTTTCTATAGTAAATTATTCAAAAAATAATTTTATACTGTCACAAATTTTAATTGCGCCAGGGATTGACTTTTCTATAGTAAATTTTTCAAAAAATAATTTTATACTGTCACAAATTTTAATTGCGCCAGGGATTGACTTTTCTATAGTAAATTATTCAAAAAATAATTTTCAACTGTCACAAATTTTAATTGCGCCAGGGATTGACTTTTCTATAGTAAATTATTCAAAAAATAATTTTCAACTGTCACAAATTTTAATTGCGCCAGGGATTGACTTTTCTATAGTAAATTATTCAAAAACTAATTTTATACTGTCGCAAATTTTAATTACGCCAGGGATTGCCTTTTCTATAGTAAATTTTTCAAAAAATAATTTTATACTGTCGCAAATTTTAATTGCGCCAGGGATTGACTTTTCTATAGTAAATTATTCAAAAACTAATTTTATACTGTCACAAATTTTAATTGCGCCAGGGATTGCCTTTTCTATAGTAAATTATTCAAAAAATAATTTTCAACTGTCGCAAATTTTAAATATCCCAGGGATTGCCTTTTCTATAGTAAATTTTTCAAAAACTAATTTTATACTGTCACAAATTTTAATTACACCAGGGATTGCCTTTTCTATAGTAAATTATTCAAAAAATAATTTTATACTGTCGCAAATTTTAATTACACCAGGGATTGACTTTTCTATAGTAAATTATTCAAAAAATAATTTTCAACTGTCACAAATTTTAATTGCGCCAGGGATTGACTTTTCTATAGTAAATTATTCAAAAAATAATTTTCAACTGTCACAAATTTTAATTGCGCCAGGGATTGACTTTTCTATAGTAAATTATTCAAAAAATAATTTTCAACTGTCACAAATTTTAATTACGCCAGGGATTGACTTTTCTATAGTAAATTATTCAAAAACTAATTTTATACTGTCGCAAATTTTAATTACGCCAGGGATTGACTTTTCTATAGTAAATTTTTCAAAAACTAATTTTATACTGTCACAAATTTTAATTACACCAGGGATTGACTTTTCTATAGTAAATTATTCAAAAAATAATTTTATACTGTCGCAAATTTTAAATATCCCAGGGATTGCCTTTTCTATAGTAAATTATTCAAAAAATAATTTTATACTGTCGCAAATTTTAATTGCGCCAGGGATTGACTTTTCTATATTAAATTATTCAAAAAATAATTTTCAACTGTCACAAATTTTAATTACGCCAGGGATTGCCTTTTCTATAGTAAATTATTCAAAAAATAATTTTCAACTGTCACAAATTTTAATTGCGCCAGGGATTGCCTTTTCTATAGTAAATTATTCAAAAAATAATTTTCAACTGTCACAAATTTTAATTGCGCCAGGGATTGCCTTTTCTATAGTAAATTATTCAAAAAATAATTTTATACTGTCACAAATTTTAATTGCGCCAGGGATTGCCTTTTCTATAGTAAATTATTCAAAAACTAATTTTATACTGTCGCAAATTTTAATTACGCCAGGGATTGCCTTTTCTATAGTAAATTATTCAAAAAATAATTTTATACTGTCACAAATTTTAATTGCGCCAGGGATTGCCTTTTCTATAGTAAATTATTCAAAAAATAATTTTCAACTGTCACAAATTTTAATTGCGCCAGGGATTGCCTTTTCTATAGTAAATTTTTCAAAAAATAATTTTCAACTGTCACAAATTTTAATTGCGCCAGGGATTGACTTTTCTATAGTAAATTATTCAAAAAATAATTTTCAACTGTCACAAATTTTAATTGCGCCAGGGATTGACTTTTCTATAGTAAATTATTCAAAAAATAATTTTCAACTGTCACAAATTTTAATTGCGCCAGGGATTGCCTTTTCTATAGTAAATTATTCAAAAAATAATTTTCAACTGTCACAAATTTTAATTGCGCCAGGGATTGCCTTTTCTATAGTAAATTATTCAAAAACTAATTTTATACTGTCGCAAATTTTAAATATCCCAGGGATTGCCTTTTCTATAGTAAATTATTCAAAAAATAATTTTCAACTGTCGCAAATTTTAAATATCCCAGGGATTGACTTTTCTATAGTAAATTATTCAAAAAATAATTTTCAACTGTCACAAATTTTAATTGCGCCAGGGATTGACTTTTCTATAGTAAATTATTCAAAAAATAATTTTATACTGTCACAAATTTTAAATATCCCAGGGATTGACTTTTCTATAGTAAATTATTCAAAAACTAATTTTATACTGTCACAAATTTTAATTGCGCCAGGGATTGACTTTTCTATAGTAAATTATTCAAAAAATAATTTTCAACTGTCACAAATTTTAATTGCGCCAGGGATTGCCTTTTCTATAGTAAATTATTCAAAAACTAATTTTATACTGTCACAAATTTTAATTGCGCCAGGGATTGCCTTTTCTATAGTAAATTATTCAAAAAATAATTTTCAACTGTCACAAATTTTAATTGCGCCAGGGATTGACTTTTCTATAGTAAATTATTCAAAAAATAATTTTCAACTGTCACAAATTTTAATTGCGCCAGGGATTGACTTTTCTATAGTAAATTATTCAAAAAATAATTTTCAACTGTCACAAATTTTAATTGCGCCAGGGATTGACTTTTCTATAGTAAATTATTCAAAAAATAATTTTCAACTGTCACAAATTTTAATTGCGCCAGGGATTGACTTTTCTATAGTAAATTATTCAAAAAATAATTTTCAACTGTCACAAATTTTAATTGCGCCAGGGATTGACTTTTCTATAGTAAATTATTCAAAAACTAATTTTATACTGTCGCAAATTTTAAATATCCCAGGGATTGACTTTTCTATAGTAAATTATTCAAAAACTAATTTTATACTGTCACAAATTTTAATTGCGCCAGGGATTGACTTTTCTATAGTAAATTATTCAAAAAATAATTTTCAACTGTCACAAATTTTAATTGCGCCAGGGATTGACTTTTCTATAGTAAATTATTCAAAAACTAATTTTATACTGTCACAAATTTTAATTACGCCAGGGATTGACTTTTCTATAGTAAATTATTCAAAAACTAATTTTATACTGTCACAAATTTTAATTGCGCCAGGGATTGACTTTTCTATAGTAAATTATTCAAAAAATAATTTTCAACTGTCACAAATTTTAATTGCGCCAGGGATTGACTTTTCTATAGTAAATTATTCAAAAACTAATTTTATACTGTCGCAAATTTTAATTACGCCAGGGATTGCCTTTTCTATAGTAAATTATTCAAAAAATAATTTTATACTGTCACAAATTTTAATTACGCCAGGGATTGCCTTTTCTATAGTAAATTATTCAAAAACTAATTTTATACTGTCGCAAATTTTAAATATCCCAGGGATTGCCTTTTCTATAGTAAATTTTTCAAAAACTAATTTTATACTGTCACAAATTTTAATTACGCCAGGGATTGACTTTTCTATAGTAAATTATTCAAAAAATAATTTTCAACTGTCACAAATTTTAATTGCGCCAGGGATTGACTTTTCTATAGTAAATTATTCAAAAAATAATTTTCAACTGTCACAAATTTTAATTACGCCAGGGATTGACTTTTCTATAGTAAATTATTCAAAAACTAATTTTATACTGTCACAAATTTTAATTGCGCCAGGGATTGACTTTTCTATAGTAAATTATTCAAAAAATAATTTTCAACTGTCACAAATTTTAATTGCGCCAGGGATTGACTTTTCTATAGTAAATTATTCAAAAACTAATTTTATACTGTCACAAATTTTAAATATCCCAGGGATTGCCTTTTCTATAGTAAATTATTCAAAAAATAATTTTATACTGTCACAAATTTTAATTGCGCCAGGGATTGACTTTTCTATAGTAAATTATTCAAAAAATAATTTTCAACTGTCACAAATTTTAATTGCGCCAGGGATTGCCTTTTCTATAGTAAATTTTTCAAAAAATAATTTTCAACTGTCACAAATTTTAATTGCGCCAGGGATTGACTTTTCTATAGTAAATTATTCAAAAAATAATTTTCAACTGTCACAAATTTTAATTACGCCAGGGATTGACTTTTCTATAGTAAATTATTCAAAAACTAATTTTATACTGTCACAAATTTTAATTGCGCCAGGGATTGCCTTTTCTATAGTAAATTATTCAAAAAATAATTTTCAACTGTCACAAATTTTAATTGCGCCAGGGATTGCCTTTTCTATAGTAAATTTTTCAAAAAATAATTTTCAACTGTCACAAATTTTAATTACGCCAGGGATTGCCTTTTCTATAGTAAATTATTAAAAAAAAAATTTTCAACTGTCACAAATTTTAATTGCGCCAGGGATTGACTTTTCTATAGTAAATTATTCAAAAAATAATTTTCAACTGTCACAAATTTTAATTACGCCAGGGATTGCCTTTTCTATAGTAAATTATTCAAAAAATAATTTTCAACTGTCACAAATTTTAATTGCGCCAGGGATTGACTTTTCTATAGTAAATTATTCAAAAAATAATTTTCAACTGTCACAAATTTTAATTACGCCAGGGATTGACTTTTCTATAGTAAATTATTCAAAAACTAATTTTATACTGTCACAAATTTTAATTGCGCCAGGGATTGACTTTTCTATAGTAAATTATTCAAAAAATAATTTTCAACTGTCACAAATTTTAATTGCGCCAGGGATTGACTTTTCTATAGTAAATTATTCAAAAACTAATTTTATACTGTCGCAAATTTTAAATATCCCAGGGATTGACTTTTCTATAGTAAATTATTCAAAAACTAATTTTATACTGTCACAAATTTTAATTGCGCCAGGGATTGACTTTTCTATAGTAAATTATTCAAAAACTAATTTTATACTGTCGCAAATTTTAATTACGCCAGGGATTGCCTTTTCTATAGTAAATTATTCAAAAAATAATTTTATACTGTCGCAAATTTTAAATATCCCAGGGATTGCCTTTTCTATAGTAAATTATTCAAAAAATAATTTTCAACTGTCACAAATTTTAATTGCGCCAGGGATTGCCTTTTCTATAGTAAATTTTTCAAAAAATAATTTTCAACTGTCACAAATTTTAATTGCGCCAGGGATTGCCTTTTCTATAGTAAATTTTTCAAAAAATAATTTTCAACTGTCACAAATTTTAATTACGCCAGGGATTGCCTTTTCTATAGTAAATTATTCAAAAACTAATTTTATACTGTCGCAAATTTTAAATATCCCAGGGATTGACTTTTCTATAGTAAATTATTCAAAAAATAATTTTATACTGTCACAAATTTTAATTGCGCCAGGGATTGCCTTTTCTATAGTAAATTATTCAAAAACTAATTTTATACTGTCACAAATTTTAATTGCGCCAGGGATTGACTTTTCTATAGTAAATTATTCAAAAAATAATTTTCAACTGTCACAAATTTTAATTGCGCCAGGGATTGACTTTTCTATAGTAAATTATTCAAAAACTAATTTTATACTGTCGCAAATTTTAATTACGCCAGGGATTGCCTTTTCTATAGTAAATTATTCAAAAAATAATTTTATACTGTCACAAATTTTAATTACGCCAGGGATTGCCTTTTCTATAGTAAATTATTCAAAAACTAATTTTATACTGTCGCAAATTTTAAATATCCCAGGGATTGCCTTTTCTATAGTAAATTTTTCAAAAACTAATTTTATACTGTCACAAATTTTAATTACGCCAGGGATTGACTTTTCTATATTAAATTATTCAAAAAATAATTTTATACTGTCACAAATTTTAATTGCGCCAGGGATTGACTTTTCTATAGTAAATTATTCAAAAAATAATTTTCAACTGTCACAAATTTTAATTGCGCCAGGGATTGACTTTTCTATAGTAAATTATTCAAAAAATAATTTTCAACTGTCACAAATTTTAATTGCGCCAGGGATTGACTTTTCTATAGTAAATTATTCAAAAAATAATTTTCAACTGTCACAAATTTTAATTGCGCCAGGGATTGACTTTTCTATAGTAAATTATTCAAAAAATAATTTTCAACTGTCACAAATTTTAATTACGCCAGGGATTGACTTTTCTATAGTAAATTATTCAAAAACTAATTTTATACTGTCACAAATTTTAATTGCGCCAGGGATTGCCTTTTCTATAGTAAATTATTCAAAAAATAATTTTCAACTGTCACAAATTTTAAGCCTTTTCTATAGTAAATTTTTCAAAAAATAATTTTCAACTGTCACAAATTTTAATTGCGCCAGGGATTGACTTTTCTATAGTAAATTATTCAAAAAATAATTTTCAACTGTCACAAATTTTAATTGCGCCAGGGATTGACTTTTCTATAGTAAATTATTCAAAAAATAATTTTCAACTGTCACAAATTTTAATTGCGCCAGGGATTGCCTTTTCTATAGTAAATTATTCAAAAAATAATTTTCAACTGTCACAAATTTTAATTGCGCCAGGGATTGACTTTTCTATAGTAAATTATTCAAAAACTAATTTTATACTGTCGCAAATTTTAAATATCCCAGGGATTGACTTTTCTATAGTAAATTATTCAAAAACTAATTTTATACTGTCGCAAATTTTAAATATCCCAGGGATTGACTTTTCTATAGTAAATTATTCAAAAACTAATTTTATACTGTCGAAAATTTTAATTACGCCAGGGATTGCCTTTTCTATAGTAAATTATTCAAAAACTAATTTTATACTGTCGCAAATTTTAAATATCCCAGGGATTGACTTTTCTATAGTAAATTATTCAAAAACTAATTTTATACTGTCGCAAATTTTAAATATCCCAGGGATTGCCTTTTCTATAGTAAATTATTCAAAAAATAATGTTCAACTGTCACAAATTTTAATTGCGCCAGGGATTGACTTTTCTATAGTAAATTATTCAAAAAATAATTTTCAACTGTCACAAATTTTAATTGCGCCAGGGATTGCCTTTTCTATAGTAAATTATTCAAAAACTAATTTTATACTGTCGCAAATTTTAAATATCCCAGGGATTGCCTTTTCTATAGTAAATTATTCAAAAACTAATTTTATACTGTCGCAAATTTTAATTACGCCAGGGATTGCCTTTTCTATAGTAAATTAGTCAAAAAATAATTTTATACTGTCGCAAATTTTAATTACGCCAGGGATTGCCTTTTCTATAGTAAATTATTCAAAAAATAATTTTATACTGTCACAAATTTTAATTGCGCCAGGGATTGCCTTTTCTATAGTAAATTTTTCAAAAAATAATTTTCAACTGTCACAAATTTTAATTGCGCCAGGGATTGACTTTTCTATAGTAAATTATTCAAAAAATAATTTTCAACTGTCACAAATTTTAATTACGCCAGGGATTGACTTTTCTATAGTAAATTATTCAAAAACTAATTTTATACTGTCACAAATTTTAATTGCGCCAGGGATTGACTTTTCTATAGTAAATTATTCAAAAAATAATTTTCAACTGTCACAAATTTTAATTGCGCCAGGGATTGACTTTTCTATAGTAAATTATTCAAAAACTAATTTTATACTGTCGCAAATTTTAAATATCCCAGGGATTGACTTTTCTATAGTAAATTATTCAAAAACTAATTTTATACTGTCACAAATTTTAATTGCGCCAGGGATTGCCTTTTCTATAGTAAATTATTCAAAAACTAATTTTATACTGTCGCAAATTTTAAATATCCCAGGGATTGCCTTTTCTATAGTAAATTATTCAAAAAATAATTTTATACTGTCGCAAATTTTAAATATCCCAGGGATTGCCTTTTCTATAGTAAATTATTCAAAAAATAATTTTATACTGTCACAAATTTTAATTGCGCCAGGGATTGCCTTTTCTATAGTAAATTTTTCAAAAAATAATTTTCAACTGTCACAAATTTTAATTGCGCCAGGGATTGACTTTTCTATAGTAAATTATTCAAAAACTAATTTTATACTGTCACAAATTTTAATTGCGCCAGGGATTGACTTTTCTATAGTAAATTATTCAAAAAATAATTTTCAACTGTCACAAATTTTAATTGCGCCAGGGATTGACTTTTCTATAGTAAATTATTCAAAAAATAATTTTCAACTGTCACAAATTTTAATTGCGCCAGGGATTGCCTTTTCTATAGTAAATTTTTCAAAAAATAATTTTCAACTGTCACAAATTTTAATTGCGCCAGGGATTGACTTTTCTATAGTAAATTATTCAAAAAATAATTTTCAACTGTCACAAATTTTAATTACGCCAGGGATTGACTTTTCTATAGTAAATTATTCAAAAACTAATTTTATACTGTCACAAATTTTAATTGCGCCAGGGATTGACTTTTCTATAGTAAATTATTCAAAAAATAATTTTCAACTGTCACAAATTTTAATTACGCCAGGGATTGACTTTTCTATAGTAAATTATTCAAAAACTAATTTTATACTGTCGCAAATTTTAAATATCCCAGGGATTGACTTTTTCTATAGTAAATTATTCAAAAACTAATTTTATACTGTCACAAATTTTAATTGCGCCAGGGATTGCCTTTTCTATAGTAAATTATTCAAAAACTAATTTTATACTGTCGCAAATTTTAAATATCCCAGGGATTGCCTTTTCTATAGTAAATTATTCAAAAAATAATTTTATACTGTCGCAAATTTTAAATATCCCAGGGATTGCCTTTTCTATAGTAAATTATTCAAAAAATAATTTTATACTGTCACAAATTTTAATTGCGCCAGGGATTGCCTTTTCTATAGTAAATTTTTCAAAAAATAATTTTCAACTGTCACAAATTTTTAATTGCGCCAGGGATTGACTTTTCTATAGTAAATTATTCAAAAACTAATTTTATACTGTCACAAATTTTAATTGCGCCAGGGATTGACTTTTCTATAGTAAATTATTCAAAAAAATAATTTTCAACTGTCACAAATTTTTAATTGCGCCAGGGATTGACTTTTCTATAGTAAATTATTCAAAAAATAATTTTATACTGTCACAAATTTTAATTGCGCCAGGGATTGACTTTTCTATAGTAAATTATTCAAAAAATAATTTTCAACTGTCACAAATTTTAATTACGCCAGGGATTGACTTTTCTATAGTAAATTATTCAAAAACTAATTTTATACTGTCACAAATTTTAATTGCGCCAGGGATTGACTTTTCTATAGTAAATTATTCAAAAAATAATTTTCAACTGTCACAAATTTTAATTGCGCCAGGGATTGACTTTTCTATAGTAAATTATTCAAAAAATAATTTTCAACTGTCACAAATTTTAATTACGCCAGGGATTGACTTTTCTATAGTAAATTATTCAAAAACTAATTTTATACTGTCACAATTTTAATTGCGCCAGGGATTGCCTTTTCTATAGTAAATTTTTCAAAAAATAATTTTCAACTGTCACAAATTTTAATTGCGCCAGGGATTGCCTTTTCTATAGTAAATTTTTCAAAAAATAATTTTCAACTGTCACAAATTTTAATTGCGCCAGGGATTGACTTTTCTATAGTAAATTATTCAAAAAATAATTTTCAACTGTCACAAATTTTAATTGCGCCAGGGATTGCCTTTTCTATAGTAAATTATTCAAAAAATAATTTTCAACTGTCACAAATTTTAATTGCGCCAGGGATTGCCTTTTCTATAGTAAATTATTCAAAAACTAATTTTATACTGTCGCAAATTTTAATTACGCCAGGGATTGACTTTTCTATAGTAAATTATTCAAAAACTAATTTTATACTGTCACAAATTTTAATTGCGCCAGGGATTGACTTTTCTATAGTAAATTATTCAAAAACTAATTTTATACTGTCGCAAATTTTAATTGCGCCAGGGATTGCCTTTTCTATAGTAAATTTTTCAAAAAATAATTTTATACTGTCACAAATTTTAATTACGCCAGGGATTGACTTTTCTATAGTAAATTATTCAAAAAATAATTTTCAACTGTCACAAATTTTAATTGCGCCAGGGATTGACTTTTCTATAGTAAATTATTCAAAAACTAATTTTATACTGTCGCAAATTTTAATTACGCCAGGGATTGCCTTTTCTATAGTAAATTATTCAAAAACTAATTTTATACTGTCGCAAATTTTAATTACGCCAGGGATTGCCTTTTCTATAGTAAATTATTCAAAAAATAATTTTATACTGTCGCAAATTTTAATTACGCCAGGGATTGCCTTTTCTATAGTAAATTATTCAAAAACTAATTTTATACTGTCGCAAATTTTAATTACGCCAGGGATTGCCTTTTCTATAGTAAATTATTCAAAAACTAATTTTATACTGTCGCAAATTTTAAATATCCCAGGGATTGCCTTTTTCTATAGTAAATTATTCAAAAAATAATTTTATACTGTCACAAATTTTAATTACGCCAGGGATTGCCTTTTATATAGTAAATTTTTCAAAAACTAATTTTATACTGTCACAAATTTTAATTGCGCCAGGGATTGACTTTTCTATAGTAAATTATTCAAAAACTAATTTTATACTGTCGCAAATTTTAAATATCCCAGGGATTGCCTTTTCTATAGTAAATTATTCAAAAAATAATTTTATACTGTCACAAATTTTAATTGCGCCAGGGATTGACTTTTCTATAGTAAATTATTCAAAAAATAATTTTCAACTGTCACAAATTTTAATTGCGCCAGGGATTGACTTTTCTATAGTAAATTATTCAAAAAATAATTTTCAACTGTCACAAATTTTAATTGCGCCAGGGATTGACTTTTCTATAGTAAATTATTCAAAAAAATAATTTTCAACTGTCACAAATTTTAATTGCGCCAGGGATTGACTTTTCTATAGTAAATTATTCAAAAAATAATTTTATACTGTCACAAATTTTAATTGCGCCAGGGATTGACTTTTCTATAGTAAATTATTCAAAAACTAATTTTATACTGTCGCAAATTTTAAATATCCCAGGGATTGCCTTTTCTATAGTAAATTATTCAAAAAATAATTTTATACTGTCACAAATTTTAATTGCGCCAGGGATTGACTTTTCTATAGTAAATTATTCAAAAAATAATTTTCAACTGTCACAAATTTTAATTACGCCAGGGATTGACTTTTCTATAGTAAATTATTCAAAAACTAATTTTATACTGTCACAAATTTTAATTGCGCCAGGGATTGACTTTTCTATAGTAAATTATTCAAAAAACTAATTTTATACTGTCGCAAATTTTAAATATCCCAGGGATTGCCTTTTCTATAGTAAATTATATTCAAAAAATAATTTTCAACTGTCACAAATTTTAATTGCGCCAGGGATTGACTTTTCTATAGTAAATTATTCAAAAAATAATTTTCAACTGTCACAAATTTTAATTACGCCAGGGATTGCCTTTTCTATAGTAAATTATTCAAAAAATAATTTTCAACTGTCACAAATTTTAATTGCGCCAGGGATTGCCTTTTCTATAGTAAATTTTTCAAAAAATAATTTTCAACTGTCACAAATTTTAATTGCGCCAGGGATTGACTTTTCTATAGTAAATTATTCAAAAACTAATTTTATACTGTCGCAAATTTTAAATATCCCAGGGATTGACTTTTCTATAGTAAATTATTCAAAAACTAATTTTATACTGTCGCAAATTTTAAATATCCCAGGGATTGACTTTTCTATAGTAAATTATTCAAAAACTAATTTTATACTGTCGCAAATTTTAATTACGCCAGGGATTGCCTTTTCTATAGTAAATTATTCAAAAACTAATTTTATACTGTCGCAAATTTTAAATATCCCAGGGATTGACTTTTCTATAGTAAATTATTCAAAAACTAATTTTATACTGTCGCAAATTTTAAATATCCCAGGGATTGACTTTTCTATAGTAAATTATTCAAAAACTAATTTTATACTGTCACAAATTTTAATTGCGCCAGGGATTGACTTTTCTATAGTAAATTATTCAAAAAACTAATTTTATACTGTCGCAAATTTTAAATATCCCAGGGATTGCCTTTTCTATAGTAAATTATTCAAAAAAATAATTTTCAACTGTCACAAATTTTTAATTGCGCCAGGGATTGACTTTTCTATAGTAAATTATTCAAAAAATAATTTTCAACTGTCACAAATTTTAATTACGCCAGGGATTGCCTTTTCTATAGTAAATTATTCAAAAAATAATTTTCAACTGTCACAAATTTTAATTGCGCCAGGGATTGCCTTTTCTATAGTAAATTTTTCAAAAAATAATTTTCAACTGTCACAAATTTTAATTGCGCCAGGGATTGACTTTTCTATAGTAAATTATTCAAAAACTAATTTTATACTGTCGCAAATTTTAAATATCCCAGGGATTGACTTTTCTATAGTAAATTATTCAAAAAACTAATTTTATACTGTCACAAATTTTAATTGCGCCAGGGATTGACTTTTCTATAGTAAATTATTCAAAAACTAATTTTATACTGTCGCAAATTTTAATTACGCCAGGGATTGCCTTTTCTATAGTAAATTATTCAAAAACTAATTTTATACTGTCGCAAATTTTAATTACGCCAGGGATTGCCTTTTCTATAGTAAATTATTCAAAAAATAATTTTATACTGTCGCAAATTTTAATTACGCCAGGGATTGCCTTTTCTATAGTAAATTATTCAAAAACTAATTTTATACTGTCGCAAATTTTAATTACGCCAGGGATTGCCTTTTCTATAGTAAATTATTCAAAAACTAATTTTATACTGTCGCAAATTTTAAATATCCCAGGGATTGCCTTTTCTATAGTAAATTATTCAAAAAATAATTTTATACTGTCACAAATTTTAATTACGCCAGGGATTGCCTTTTATATAGTAAATTTTTCAAAAACTAATTTTATACTGTCACAAATTTTAATTGCGCCAGGGATTGACTTTTTCTATAGTAAATTATTCAAAAACTAATTTTATACTGTCGCAAATTTTAAATATCCCAGGGATTGCCTTTTCTATAGTAAATTTTTCAAAAAATAATTTTCAACTGTCACAAATTTTAATTGCGCCAGGGATTGCCTTTTCTATAGTAAATTATTCAAAAAATAATTTTATACTGTCGCAAATTTTAATTACGCCAGGGATTGACTTTTCTATAGTAAATTATTCAAAAAATAATTTTCAACTGTCACAAATTTTAATTGCGCCAGGGATTGACTTTTCTATAGTAAATTATTCAAAAAATAATTTTCAACTGTCACAAATTTTAATTGCGCCAGGGATTGACTTTTCTATAGTAAATTATTCAAAAAATAATTTTCAACTGTCACAAATTTTAATTGCGCCAGGGATTGACTTTTCTATAGTAAATTATTCAAAAAATAATTTTCAACTGTCACAAATTTTAATTAACCCAGGGATTGACTTTTCTATAGTAAATTATTCAAAAACTAATTTTATACTGTCACAAATTTTAATTGCGCCAGGGATTGCCTTTTCTATAGTAAATTTTTCAAAAAATAATTTTCAACTGTCACAAATTTTAATTGCGCCAGGGATTGCCTTTTCTATAGTAAATTATTCAAAAAATAATTTTATACTGTCGCAAATTTTAATTACGCCAGGGATTGACTTTTCTATAGTAAATTATTCAAAAAAATAATTTTCAACTGTCACAAATTTTAATTACGCCAGGGATTGCCTTTTCTATAGTAAATTATTCAAAAAATAATTTTCAACTGTCACAAATTTTAATTGCGCCAGGGATTGACTTTTCTATAGTAAATTATTCAAAAATAATTTTCAACTGTCACAAATTTTAATTGCGCCAGGGATTGACTTTTCTATAGTAAATTATTCAAAAAATTAAACAGGGATTGACTTTTCTATAGTAAATTATTCAAAAAATAATTTTATACTGTCGCAAATTTTAATTACGCCAGGGATTGACTTTTCTATAGTAAATTATTCAAAAAATAATTTTCAACTGTCACAAATTTTAATTACGCCAGGGATTGCCTTTTCTATAGTAAATTATTCAAAAAATAATTTTATATTTTAAATTTTAAATATCCCAGGGATTGACTTTTCTATAGTAAATTATTCAAAAAAATAATTTTCAACTGTCACAAATTTTAATTACGCCAGGGATTGCCTTTTCTATAGTAAATTATTCAAAAACTAATTTTATACTGTCGCAAATTTTAAATATCCCAGGGATTGCCTTTTCTATAGTAAATTATTCAAAAAATAATTTTATACTGTCGCAAATTTTAAATATCCCAGGGATTGCCTTTTCTATAGTAAATTATTCAAAAAATAATTTTCAACTGTCACAAATTTTAATTGCGCCAGGGATTGACTTTTCTATAGTAAATTATTCAAAAAATAATTTTATACTGTCACAAATTTTAATTGCGCCAGGGATTGACTTTTCTATAGTAAATTATTCAAAAAACTAATTTTATACTGTCGCAAATTTTAAATATCCCAGGGATTGACTTTTCTATAGTAAATTATTCAAAAACTAATTTTATACTGTCACAAATTTTAATTGCGCCAGGGATTGACTTTTCTATAGTAAATTTTTCAAAAACTAATTTTATACTGTCACAAATTTTAATTACGCCAGGGATTGCCTTTTCTATAGTAAATTATTCAAAAAATAATTTTATACTGTCGCAAATTTTAAATATCCCAGGGATTGCCTTTTCTATAGTAAATTATTCAAAAACTAATTTTATACTGTCACAAATTTTAATTACGCCAGGGATTGACTTTTCTATAGTAAAGTATTCAAAAAATAATTTTATACTGTCACAAATTTTAATTACGCCAGGGATTGCCTTTTCTATAGTAAATTATTCAAAAACTAATTTTATACTGTCACAAATTTTAAATATCCCAGGGATTGACTTTTCTATAGTAAATTATTCAAAAACTAATTTTATACTGTCACAAATTTTAATTGCGCCAGGGATTGACTTTTCTATAGTAAATTATTCAAAAACTAATTTTATACTGTCACAAATTTTAATTGCGCCAGGGATTGCCTTTTCTATAGTAAATTTTTCAAAAAATAATTTTATACTGTCACAAATTTTAATTGCGCCAGGGATTGACTTTTCTATAGTAAATTATTCAAAAAATAATTTTCAACTGTCGCAAATTTTAATTGCGCCAGGGATTGACTTTTCTATAGTAAATTATTCAAAAACTAATTTTATAACTGTCGCAAATTTTAAATATCCCAGGGATTGACTTTTCTATAGTAAATTATTCAAAAACTAATTTTATACTGTCGCAAATTTTAAATATCCCAGGGATTGCCTTTTCTATAGTAAATTATTCAAAAACTAATTTTATACTGTCACAAATTTTAATTACGCCAGGGATTGACTTTTCTATAGTAAATTATTCAAAAAATAATTTTATACTGTCACAAATTTTAATTGCGCCAGGGATTGACTTTTCTATAGTAAATTATTCAAAAAATAATTTTCAACTGTCACAAATTTTAATTACGCCAGGGATTGCCTTTTCTATAGTAAATTATTCAAAAAATAATTTTCAACTGTCACAAATTTTAATTGCGCCAGGGATTGACTTTTCTATAGTAAATTATTCAAAAACTAATTTTATACTGTCGCAAATTTTAATTACGCCAGGGATTGCCTTTTCTATAGTAAATTATTCAAAAACTAATTTTATACTGTCGCAAATTTTAATTACGCCAGGGATTGCCTTTTCTATAGTAAATTATTCAAAAAATAATTTTCAACTGTCACAAATTTTAATTACGCAGGGATTGCCTTTTCTATAGTAAATTATTCAAAAAATAATTTTCAACTGTCACAAATTTTAATTGCGCCAGGGATTGACTTTTCTATAGTAAATTATTCAAAAAATAATTTTATACTGTCACAAATTTTAATTGCGCCAGGGATTGCCTTTTCTATAGTAAATTATTCAAAAAATAATTTTATACTGTCACAAATTTTAATTGCGCCAGGGATTGACTCTTCTATAGTAAATTATTCAAAAAATAATTTTCAACTGTCACAAATTTTAATTGCGCCAGGGATTGACTTTTCTATAGTAAATTATAAAAAATAATTTTATACTGTCACAAATTTTAATTGCGCCAGGGATTGACTTTTCTATAGTAAATTATTCAAAAACTAATTTTATACTGTCGCAAATTTTAAATATCCCAGGGATTGACTTTTCTATAGTAAATTATTCAAAAAATAATTTTCAACTGTCACAAATTTTAATTGCGCCAGGGATTGACTTTTCTATAGTAAATTATTCAAAAAATAATTTTCAACTGTCACAAAATTTTAATTACGCCAGGGATTGCCTTTTCTATAGTAAATTATTCAAAAAATAATTTCAACTGTCACAAATTTTAATTGCGCCAGGGATTGCCTTTTCTATAGTAAATTATTCAAAAAATAATTTTCAACTGTCACAAATTTTAATTGCGCCAGGGATTGCCTTTTCTATAGTAAATTATTCAAAAACTAATTTACTTATACTGGTTTGCAAATTTTAAATATCCCAGGGATTGCCTTTTCTATAGTAAATTATTCAAAAAATAATTTTCAACTGTCGCAAATTTTAAATATCCCAGGGATTGACTTTTCTATAGTAAATTATTCAAAAACTAATTTTATACTGTCACAAATTTTAATTACGCCAGGGATTGACTTTTCTATAGTAAATTATTCAAAAAATAATTTTCAACTGTCACAAATTTTAATTGCGCCAGGGATTGACTTTTCTATAGTAAATTATTCAAAAAATAATTTTATACTGTCACAAATTTTAATTGCGCCAGGGATTGCCTTTTCTATAGTAAATAATTCAAAAAATAATTTTATACTGTCACAAATTTTAATTACGCCAGGGATTGCCTTTTCTATAGTAAATTATTCAAAAAATAATTTTCAACTGTCACAAATTTTAATTGCGCCAGGGATTGCCTTTTCTATAGTAAATTATTCAAAAAATAATTTTCTACTGTCACAAATTTTAATTGCGCCAGGGATTGACTTTTCTATAGTAAATTATTCAAAAACTAATTTTATACTGTCGCAAATTTTAATTACGCCAGGGATTGCCTTTTCTATAGTAAATTATTCAAAAACTAATTTTATACTGTCGCAAATTTTAATTACGCCAGGGATTGCCTTTTCTATAGTAAATTATTCAAAAAATAATTTTCAACTGTCACAAATTTTAATTACGCCAGGGATTGCCTTTTCTATAGTAAATTATTCAAAAAATAATTTTCAACTGTCACAAATTTTAATTGCGCCAGGGATTGACTTTTCTATAGTAAATTATTCAAAAAATAATTTTATACTGTCACAAATTTTAATTGCGCCAGGGATTGCCTTTTCTATAGTAAATTATTCAAAAATAATTTTATACTGTCACAAATTTTAATTGCGCCAGGGATTGACTTTTCTATAGTAAATTATTCAAAAAATAATTTTCAACTGTCACAAATTTTAATTGCGCCAGGGATTGACTTTTCTATAGTAAATTATTCAAAAAATAATTTTCAACTGTCACAAATTTTAATTGCGCCAGGGATTGACTTTTCTATAGTAAATTATTCAAAAACTAATTTTATACTGTCGCAAATTTTAAATATCCCAGGGATTGACTTTTCTATAGTAAATTATTCAAAAACTAATTTTATACTGTCACAAATTTTAATTGCGCCAGGGATTGACTTTTCTATAGTAAATTATTCAAAAAATAATTTTCAACTGTCGCAAATTTTAATTACGCCAGGGATTGCCTTTTCTATAGTAAATTATTCAAAAAATAATTTTCAACTGTCACAAATTTTAATTGCGCCAGGGATTGCCTTTTCTATAGTAAATTATTCAAAAAATAATTTATACTGTCGCAAATTTTAATTACGCCAGGGATTGCCTTTTCTATAGTAAATTATTCAAAAACTAATTTTATACTGTCGCAAATTTTAATTACGCCAGGGATTGCCTTTTCTATAGTAAATTATTCAAAAAATAATTTTCAACTGTCACAAATTTTAACTACGCCAGGGATTGCCTTTTCTATAGTAAATTATTAAAAAAAAATTTTCAACTGTCACAAATTTTAATTGCGCCAGGGATTGACTTTTCTATAGTAAATTATTCAAAAAATAATTTTCAACTGTCACAAATTTTAATTACGCCAGGGATTGCCTTTTCTATAGTAAATTATTCAAAAAATAATTTCAACTGTCACAAATTTTAATTGCGCCAGGGATTGCCTTTTCTATAGTAAATTATTCAAAAAATAATTTTCAACTGTCACAAATTTTAATTGCGCCAGGGATTGCCTTTTCTATAGTAAATTATTCAAAAACTAATTTTATACTGTCGCAAATTTTAAATATCCCAGGGATTGCCTTTTCTATAGTAAATTATTCAAAAAATAATTTTCAACTGTCGCAAATTTTAAATATCCCAGGGATTGACTTTTCTATAGTAAATTATTCAAAAACTAATTTTATACTGTCACAAATTTTAATTACGCCAGGGATTGACTTTTCTATAGTAAATTATTCAAAAAATAATTTTATACTGTCACAAATTTTAATTGCGCCAGGGATTGACTTTTCTATAGTAAATTATTCAAAAAATAATTTTATACTGTCGCAAATTTTAAATATCCCAGGGATTGCCTTTTCTATAGTAAATTTTTCAAAAACTAATTTTATACTGTCACAAATTTTAATTACGCCAGGGATTGACTTTTCTATAGTAAATTATTCAAAAAATAATTTTCAACTGTCACAAATTTTAATTGCGCCAGGGATTGCCTTTTCTATAGTAAATTATTCAAAAACTAATTTTATACTGTCGCAAATTTTAAATATCCCAGGGATTGCCTTTTCTATAGTAAATTATTCAAAAAATAATTTTCAACTGTCGCAAATTTTAAATATCCCAGGGATTGACTTTTCTATAGTAAATTATTCAAAAACTAATTTTCAACTGTCACAAATTTTAATTGCGCCAGGGATTGACTTTTCTATAGTAAATTATTCAAAAAATAATTTTCAACTGTCACAAATTTTAATTACACCAGGGATTGACTTTTCTATAGTAAATTATTCAAAAAATAATTTTATACTGTCGAAAATTTTAAATATCCCAGGGATTGCCTTTTCTATAGTAAATTTTTCAAAAACTAATTTTATACTGTCACAAATTTTAATTACGCCAGGGATTGACTTTTCTATAGTAAATTATTCAAAAACTAATTTTATACTGTCGCAAATTTTAATTGCGCCAGGGATTGCCTTTTCTATAGTAAATTATTCAAAAAATAATTTTCAACTGTCACAAATTTTAATTACGCCAGGGATTGCCTTTTCTATAGTAAATTATTCAAAAAATAATTTTATACTGTCACAAATTTTAATTGCGCCAGGGATTGACTTTTCTATAGTAAATTATTCAAAAAATAATTTTCAACTGTCACAAATTTTAATTGCGCCAGGGATTGACTTTTCTATAGTAAATTATTCAAAAAATAATTTTCAACTGTCACAAATTTTAATTGCGCCAGGGATTGACTTTTCTATAGTAAATTATTCAAAAAATAATTTTCAACTGTCACAAATTTTAATTGCGCCAGGGATTGCCTTTTCTATAGTAAATTATTCAAAAAATAATTTTCAACTGTCACAAATTTTAATTACGCCAGGGATTGACTTTTCTATAGTAAATTATTCAAAAACTAATTTTATACTGTCACAAATTTTAATTGCGCCAGGGATTGCCTTTTCTATAGTAAATTATTCAAAAAATAATTTTCAACTGTCACAAATTTTAATTGCGCCAGGGATTGCCTTTTCTATAGTAAATTTTTCAAAAATAATTTTCAACTGTCCACAAATTTTAATTGCGCCAGGGATTGACTTTTCTATAGTAAATTATTCCAAAAAATAATTTTCAACTGTCACAAATTTTAATTGCGCCAGGGATTGACTTTTCTATAGTAAATTATTCAAAAAATAATTTTCAACTGTCGCAAATTTTAAATATCCCAGGGATTGACTTTTCTATAGTAAATTATTCAAAAACTAATTTTCAACTGTCACAAATTTTAATTGCGCCAGGGATTGACTTTTCTATAGTAAATTATTCAAAAAATAATTTTCAACTGTCACAAATTTTAATTACACCAGGGATTGACTTTTCTATAGTAAATTATTCAAAAAATAATTTTATACTGTCGCAAATTTTAAATATCCCAGGGATTGCCTTTTCTATAGTAAATTTTTTCAAAAACTAATTTTATACTGTCACAAATTTTAATTACGCCAGGGATTGACTTTTCTATAGTAAATTATTCAAAAACTAATTTTATACTGTCGCAAATTTTAATTGCGCCAGGGATTGCCTTTTCTATAGTAAATTATTCAAAAAATAATTTTCAACTGTCACAAATTTTAATTACGCCAGGGATTGCCTTTTTCTTTTTAGTAAATTATTCAAAAAATAATTTTATACTGTCACAAATTTTAATTGCGCCAGGGATTGCCTTTTCTATAGTAAATTATTCAAAAACTAATTTTATACTGTCGCAAATTTTAAATATCCCAGGGATTGCCTTTTCTATAGTAAATTATTCAAAAAATAATTTTCAACTGTCACAAAATTTTAATTGCGCCAGGGATTGCCTTTTCTATAGTAAATTATTCAAAAACTAATTTTATACTGTCGCAAATTTTAATTGCGCCAGGGATTGCCTTTTCTATAGTAAATTATTCAAAAAATAATTTTCAACTGTCACAAATTTTAATTGCGCCAGGGATTGCCTTTTCTATAGTAAATTATTCAAAAACTAATTTTATACTGTCGCAAATTTTAATTACGCCAGGGATTGCCTTTTCTATAGTAAATTATTCAAAAAATAATTTTCAACTGTCACAAATTTTAATTGCGCCAGGGATTGACTTTTCTATAGTAAATTATTCAAAAACTAATTTTATACTGTCACAAAATTTTAATTACGCCAGGGATTGACTTTTCTATAGTAAATTATTCAAAAACTAATTTTATACTGTCGCAAATTTTAAATATCCCAGGGATTGCCTTTTCTATAGTAAATTATTCAAAAATAATTTTCAACTGTCGCAAATTTTAAATATCCCAGGGATTGACTTTTCTATAGTAAATTATTCAAAAACTAATTTTCAACTGTCACAAATTTTAATTGCGCCAGGGATTGACTTTTCTATAGTAAATTATTCAAAAAATAATTTTCAACTGTCACAAATTTTAATTACACCAGGGATTGACTTTTCTATAGTAAATTATTCAAAAATAATTTTATACTGTCGCAAATTTTAAATATCCCAGGGATT
Organism: Dioctria linearis; assembly: GCA_963930735.1. Taxonomy (NCBI): domain Eukaryota; kingdom Metazoa; phylum Arthropoda; class Insecta; order Diptera; family Asilidae; genus Dioctria; species Dioctria linearis. The sequence goes on along the minus strand of CAWVNZ010002323.1, from coordinate 152,083 downwards.
TGTGACAGTATAAAATTAGTTTTTGAATAATTTACTATAGAAAAGTCAATCCCTGGCGTAATTAAAATTTGTGACAGTATAAAATTAGTTTTTGAATAATTTACTATAGAAAAGTCAATCCCTGGCGCAATTAAAATTTGTGACAGTTGAAAATTATTTTTGAATAATTTACTATAGAAAAGTCAATCCCTGGGATATTTAAAATTTGTGACAGTTGAAAATTATTTTTTGAATAATTTACTATAGAAAAGTCAATCCCTGGCGCAATTAAAATTTGTGACAGTATAAAATTATTTTTTGAAAAATTTACTATAGAAAAGGCAATCCCTGGGATATTTAAAATTTGCGACAGTATAAAATTAGTTTTTGAATAATTTACTATAGAAAAGGCAATCCCTGGCGTAATTAAAATTTGTGACAGTATAAAATTATTTTTTGAATAATTTACTATAGAAAAGTCAATCCCTGGCGTAATTAAAATTTGTGACAGTTGAAAATTATTTTTTGAATAATTTACTATAGAAAAGTCAATCCCTGGTGTAATTAAAATTTGTGACAGTTGAAAATTATTTTTTGAATAATTTACTATAGAAAAGTCAATCCCTGGCGCAATTAAAATTTGTGACAGTTGAAAATTATTTTTTGAATAATTTACTATAGAAAAGTCAATCCCTGGCGCAATTAAAATTTGTGACAGTTGAAAATTATTTTTTGAATAATTTACTATAGAAAAGTCAATCCCTGGCGCAATTAAAAATTGTGACAGTTGAAAATTATTTTTTGAATAATTTACTATAGAAAAGTCAATCCCTGGTGTAATTAAAATTTGTGACAGTTGAAAATTATTTTTTGAATAATTTACTATAGAAAAGGCAATCCCTGGCGCAATTAAAATTTGTGACAGTATAAAATTATTTTTTGAATAATTTACTATAGAAAAGGCAATCCCTGGCGCAATTAAAATTTGTGACAGTTGAAAATTATTTTTTGAATAATTTACTATAGAAAAGGCAATCCCTGGCGCAATTAAAATTTGTGACAGTTGAAAATTATTTTTTGAAAAATTTACTATAGAAAAGGCAATCCCTGGCGCAATTAAAATTTGTGACAGTATAAAATTAGTTTTTGAATAATTTACTATAGAAAAGTCAATCCCTGGCGTAATTAAAATTTGTGACAGTTGAAAATTATTTTTTGAATAATTTACTATAGAAAAGGCAATCCCTGGCGCAATTAAAATTTGTGACAGTATAAAATTAGTTTTTGAATAATTTACTATAGAAAAGGCAATCCCTGGCGTAATTAAAATTTGCGACAGTATAAAATTAGTTTTTGAATAATTTACTATAGAAAAGGCAATCCCTGGCGTAATTAAAATTTGTGACAGTTGAAAATTAGTTTTTGAATAATTTACTATAGAAAAGGCAATCCCTGGCGTAATTAAAATTTGTGACAGTTGAAAATTATTTTTTGAATAATTTACTATAGAAAAGGCAATCCCTGGCGTAATTAAAATTTGCGACAGTATAAAATTATTTTTTGAATAATTTACTATAGAAAAGGCAATCCCTGGCGTAATTAAAATTTGCGACAGTATAAAATTATTTTTTGAATAATTTACTATAGAAAAGGCAATCCCTGGCGTAATTAAAATTTGCGACAGTATAAAATTAGTTTTTGAATAATTTACTATAGAAAAGGCAATCCCTGGCGTAATTAAAATTTGTGACAGTATAAAATTAGTTTTTGAATAATTTACTATAGAAAAGTCAATCCCTGGCGTAATTAAAATTTGTGACAGTTGAAAATTATTTTTTGAATAATTTACTATAGAAAAGTCAATCCCTGGCGCAATTAAAATTTGCGACAGTATAAAATTATTTTTTGAATAATTTACTATAGAAAAGGCAATCCCTGGCGTAATTAAAATTTGCGACAGTATAAAATTAGTTTTTGAATAATTTACTATAGAAAAGTCAATCCCTGGCGTAATTAAAATTTGTGACAGTTGAAAATTATTTTTTGAATAATTTACTATAGAAAAGTCAATCCCTGGCGCAATTAAAATTTGTGACAGTTGAAAATTATTTTTTGAAAAATTTACTATAGAAAAGGCAATCCCTGGCGCAATTAAAATTTGTGACAGTATAAAATTAGTTTTTGAATAATTTACTATAGAAAAGTCAATCCCTGGCGTAATTAAAATTTGTGACAGTTGAAAATTATTTTTTGAATAATTTACTATAGAAAAGGCAATCCCTGGCGCAATTAAAATTTGCGACAGTTGAAAATTATTTTTTGAATAATTTACTATAGAAAAGTCAATCCCTGGCGTAATTAAAATTTGTGACAGTATAAAATTAGTTTTTGAAAAATTTACTATAGAAAAGGCAATCCCTGGGATATTTAAAATTTGCGACAGTTGAAAATTATTTTTTGAATAATTTACTATAGAAAAGGCAATCCCTGGCGTAATTAAAATTTGCGACAGTATAAAATTATTTTTTGAAAAATTTACTATAGAAAAGGCAATCCCTGGCGTAATTAAAATTTGCGACAGTATAAAATTATTTTTTGAATAATTTACTATAGAAAAGTCAATCCCTGGCGCAATTAAAATTTGTGACAGTATAAAATTATTTTTTGAATAATTTACTATAGAAAAGTCAATCCCTGGCGCAATTAAAATTTGTGACAGTTGAAAATTATTTTTTGAATTATTTACTATAGAAAAGGCAATCCCTGGGATATTTAAAATTTGCGACAGTATAAAATTATTTTTTGAATAATTTACTATAGAAAAGTCAATCCCTGGCGTAATTAAAATTTGTGACAGTATAAAATTAGTTTTTGAATAATTTACTATAGAAAAGTCAATCCCTGGCGCAATTAAAATTTGTGACAGTTGAAAATTATTTTTTGAATAATTTACTATAGAAAAGTCAATCCCTGGCGCAATTAAAATTTGTGACAGTTGAAAATTATTTTTTGAATAATTTACTATAGAAAAGTCAATCCCTGGCGCAATTAAAATTTGTGACAGTTGAAAATTATTTTTTGAATAATTTACTATAGAAAAGTCAATCCCTGGCGCAATTAAAATTTGCGACAGTATAAAATTATTTTTTGAATAATTTACTATAGAAAAGTCAATCCCTGGCGCAATTAAAATTTGCGACAGTATAAAATTATTTTTTGAATAATTTACTATAGAAAAGGCAATCCCTGGCGTAATTAAAATTTGCGACAGTATAAAATTAGTTTTTGAATAATTTACTATAGAAAAGTCAATCCCTGGCGTAATTAAAATTTGTGACAGTTGAAAATTATTTTTTGAATAATTTACTATAGAAAAGTCAATCCCTGGCGTAATTAAAATTTGTGACAGTATAAAATTAGTTTTTGAATAATTTACTATAGAAAAGGCAATCCCTGGCGTAATTAAAATTTGCGACAGTATAAAATTAGTTTTTGAATAATTTACTATAGAAAAGTCAATCCCTGGCGTAATTAAAATTTGTGACAGTTGAAAATTATTTTTTGAATAATTTACTATAGAAAAGGCAATCCCTGGCGCAATTAAAATTTGTGACAGTATAAAATTAGTTTTTGAATAATTTACTATAGAAAAGGCAATCCCTGGCGTAATTAAAATTTGTGACAGTTGAAAATTATTTTTTGAATAATTTACTATAGAAAAGTCAATCCCTGGCGTAATTAAAATTTGCGACAGTATAAAATTAGTTTTTGAATAATTTACTATAGAAAAGTCAATCCCTGGCGTAATTAAAATTTGTGACAGTATAAAATTAGTTTTTGAATAATTTACTATAGAAAAGTCAATCCCTGGCGCAATTAAAATTTGTGACAGTATAAAATTATTTTTTGAATAATTTACTATAGAAAAGGCAATCCCTGGCGCAATTAAAATTTGTGACAGTTGAAAATTATTTTTTGAATAATTTACTATAGAAAAGGCAATCCCTGGCGCAATTAAAATTTGTGACAGTTGAAAATTATTTTTTGAATAATTTACTATAGAAAAGTCAATCCCTGGCGCAATTAAAATTTGTGACAGTTGAAAATTATTTTTTGAAAAATTTACTATAGAAAAGGCAATCCCTGGCGCAATTAAAATTTGTGACAGTATAAAATTAGTTTTTGAATAATTTACTATAGAAAAGTCAATCCCTGGCGTAATTAAAATTTGTGACAGTTGAAAATTATTTTTTGAATAATTTACTATAGAAAAGTCAATCCCTGGCGCAATTAAAATTTGCGACAGTATAAAATTAGTTTTTGAATAATTTACTATAGAAAAGGCAATCCCTGGGATATTTAAAATTTGCGACAGTATAAAATTATTTTTTGAATAATTTACTATAGAAAAGTCAATCCCTGGTGTAATTAAAATTTGTGACAGTTGAAAATTATTTTTTGAATAATTTACTATAGAAAAGTCAATCCCTGGCGCAATTAAAATTTGTGACAGTATAAAATTATTTTTTGAATAATTTACTATAGAAAAGGCAATCCCTGGCGCAATTAAAATTTGTGACAGTTGAAAATTAGTTTTTGAATAATTTACTATAGAAAAGGCAATCCCTGGCGTAATTAAAATTTGCGACAGTATAAAATTAGTTTTTGAATAATTTACTATAGAAAAGGCAATCCCTGGCGCAATTAAAATTTGTGACAGTTGAAAATTAGTTTTTGAATAATTTACTATAGAAAAGGCAATCCCTGGCGTAATTAAAATTTGCGACAGTATAAAATTATTTTTTGAATAATTTACTATAGAAAAGGCAATCCCTGGGATATTTAAAATTTGCGACAGTATAAAATTATTTTTTGAATAATTTACTATAGAAAAGGCAATCCCTGGCGCAATTAAAATTTGTGACAGTTGAAAATTAGTTTTTGAATAATTTACTATAGAAAAGGCAATCCCTGGCGTAATTAAAATTTGCGACAGTATAAAATTAGTTTTTGAATAATTTACTATAGAAAAGGCAATCCCTGGGATATTTAAAATTTGCGACAGTATAAAATTATTTTTTGAATAATTTACTATAGAAAAGTCAATCCCTGGTGTAATTAAAATTTGTGACAGTTGAAAATTATTTTTTGAATAATTTACTATAGAAAAGTCAATCCCTGGCGCAATTAAAATTTGTGACAGTATAAAATTATTTTTTGAATAATTTACTATAGAAAAGGCAATCCCTGGCGTAATTAAAATTTGCGACAGTATAAAATTAGTTTTTGAATAATTTACTATAGAAAAGGCAATCCCTGGCGCAATTAAAATTTGTGACAGTTGAAAATTATTTTTTGAATAATTTACTATAGAAAAGGCAATCCCTGGCGCAATTAAAATTTGTGACAGTTGAAAATTAGTTTTTGAATAATTTACTATAGAAAAGGCAATCCCTGGCGTAATTAAAATTTGCGACAGTATAAAATTAGTTTTTGAATAATTTACTATAGAAAAGGCAATCCCTGGGATATTTAAAATTTGCGACAGTATAAAATTATTTTTTGAATAATTTACTATAGAAAAGTCAATCCCTGGTGTAATTAAAATTTGCGACAGTATAAAATTAGTTTTTGAATAATTTACTATAGAAAAGTCAATCCCTGGCGTAATTAAAATTTGTGACAGTTGAAAATTATTTTTTGAATAATTTACTATAGAAAAGTCAATCCCTGGCGTAATTAAAATTTGTGACAGTATAAAATTAGTTTTTGAATAATTTACTATAGAAAAGGCAATCCCTGGCGTAATTAAAATTTGCGACAGTATAAAATTAGTTTTTGAATAATTTACTATAGAAAAGTCAATCCCTGGCGTAATTAAAATTTGTGACAGTTGAAAATTATTTTTTGAATAATTTACTATAGAAAAGTCAATCCCTGGCGCAATTAAAATTTGTGACAGTTGAAAATTATTTTTTGAATAATTTACTATAGAAAAGTCAATCCCTGGCGCAATTAAAATTTGTGACAGTATAAAATTATTTTTTGAATAATTTACTATAGAAAAGTCAATCCCTGGCGTAATTAAAATTTGTGACAGTATAAAATTAGTTTTTGAAAAATTTACTATAGAAAAGGCAATCCCTGGGATATTTAAAATTTGCGACAGTTGAAAATTATTTTTTGAATAATTTACTATAGAAAAGGCAATCCCTGGCGCAATTAAAATTTGTGACAGTATAAAATTAGTTTTTGAATAATTTACTATAGAAAAGTCAATCCCTGGCGTAATTAAAATTTGTGACAGTTGAAAATTATTTTTTGAATAATTTACTATAGAAAAGTCAATCCCTGGCGCAATTAAAATTTGTGACAGTATAAAATTATTTTTTGAATAATTTACTATAGAAAAGTCAATCCCTGGCGCAATTAAAATTTGTGACAGTTGAAAATTATTTTTTGAATAATTTACTATAGAAAAGTCAATCCCTGATGCAATTAAAATTTGTGACAGTTGAAAATTATTTTTTGAAAAATTTACTATAGAAAAGGCAATCCCTGGCGCAATTAAAATTTGTGACAGTATAAAATTATTTTTTGAATAATTTACTATAGAAAAGTCAATCCCTGGCGTAATTAAAATTTGTGACAGTTGAAAATTATTTTTTGAATAATTTACTATAGAAAAGTCAATCCCTGGCGTAATTAAAATTTGTGACAGTTGAAAATTATTTTTTGAATAATTTACTATAGAAAAGGCAATCCCTGGCGCAATTAAAATTTGCGACAGTATAAAATTAGTTTTTGAATAATTTACTATAGAAAAGTCAATCCCTGGGATATTTAAAATTTGCGACAGTATAAAATTATTTTTTGAATAATTTACTATAGAAAAGTCAATCCCTGGCGCAATTAAAATTTGTGACAGTATAAAATTATTTTTTGAATAATTTACTATAGAAAAGTCAATCCCTGGCGTAATTAAAATTTGTGACAGTATAAAATTAGTTTTTGAAAAATTTACTATAGAAAAGGCAATCCCTGGGATATTTAAAATTTGCGACAGTTGAAAATTATTTTTTGAATAATTTACTATAGAAAAGGCAATCCCTGGCGCAATTAAAATTTGTGACAGTATAAAATTAGTTTTTGAATAATTTACTATAGAAAAGTCAATCCCTGGCGTAATTAAAATTTGTGACAGTTGAAAATTATTTTTTGAATAATTTACTATAGAAAAGTCAATCCCTGGCGCAATTAAAATTTGCGACAGTATAAAATTATTTTTTGAATAATTTACTATAGAAAAGGCAATCCCTGGCGTAATTAAAATTTGCGACAGTATAAAATTAGTTTTTGAATAATTTACTATAGAAAAGTCAATCCCTGGCGTAATTAAAATTTGTGACAGTTGAAAATTATTTTTTGAATAATTTACTATAGAAAAGTCAATCCCTGGCGCAATTAAAATTTGTGACAGTTGAAAATTATTTTTTGAAAAATTTACTATAGAAAAGGCAATCCCTGGCGCAATTAAAATTTGTGACAGTATAAAATTAGTTTTTGAATAATTTACTATAGAAAAGTCAATCCCTGGCGTAATTAAAATTTGTGACAGTTGAAAATTATTTTTTGAATAATTTACTATAGAAAAGGCAATCCCTGGCGCAATTAAAATTTGCGACAGTTGAAAATTATTTTTTGAATAATTTACTATAGAAAAGGCAATCCCTGGCGTAATTAAAATTTGTGACAGTATAAAATTAGTTTTTGAATAATTTACTATAGAAAAGTCAATCCCTGGCGTAATTAAAATTTGTGACAGTTGAAAATTATTTTTTGAATAATTTACTATAGAAAAGGCAATCCCTGGCGTAATTAAAATTTGCGACAGTATAAAATTATTTTTTGAAAAATTTACTATAGAAAAGGCAATCCCTGGCGTAATTAAAATTTGCGACAGTATAAAATTATTTTTTGAATAATTTACTATAGAAAAGTCAATCCCTGGCGCAATTAAAATTTGTGACAGTATAAAATTATTTTTTGAATAATTTACTATAGAAAAGTCAATCCCTCGCGCAATTAAAATTTGTGACAGTTGAAAATTATTTTTTGAATAATTTACTATAGAAAAGGCAATCCCTGGGATATTTAAAATTTGCGACAGTATAAAATTATTTTTTGAATAATTTACTATAGAAAAGTCAATCCCTGGCGTAATTAAAATTTGTGACAGTATAAAATTAGTTTTTGAATAATTTACTATAGAAAAGTCAATCCCTGGCGCAATTAAAATTTGCGACAGTATAAAATTAGTTTTTGAATAATTTACTATAGAAAAGTCAATCCCTGGGATATTTAAAATTTGCGACAGTATAAAATTAGTTTTTGAATAATTTACTATAGAAAAGTCAATCCCTGGCGTAATTAAAATTTGTGACAGTTGAAAATTATTTTTTGAATAATTTACTATAGAAAAGGCAATCCCTGGGATATTTAAAATTTGTGACAGTTGAAAATTAGTTTTTGAATAATTTACTATAGAAAAGTCAATCCCTGGCGCAATTAAAATTTGCGACAGTATAAAATTAGTTTTTGAATAATTTACTATAGAAAAGTCAATCCCTGGGATATTTAAAATTTGCGACAGTATAAAATTATTTTTTGAATAATTTACTATAGAAAAGTCAATCCCTGGTGTAATTAAAATTTGTGACAGTATAAAATTAGTTTTTGAATAATTTACTATAGAAAAGGCAATCCCTGGCGCAATTAAAATTTGTGACAGTATAAAATTATTTTTTGAATAATTTACTATAGAAAAGTCAATCCCTGGCCCAATTAAAATTTGCGACAGTATAAAATTATTTTTTGAATAATTTACTATAGAAAAGGCAATCCCTGGCGTAATTAAAATTTGCGACAGTATAAAATTAGTTTTTGAATAATTTACTATAGAAAAGTCAATCCCTGGCGTAATTAAAATTTGTGACAGTTGAGAATTATTTTTTGAATAATTTACTATAGAAAAGTCAATCCCTGGGATATTTAAAATTTGCGACAGTATAAAATTAGTTTTTGAATAATTTACTATAGAAAAGGCAATCCCTGGCGCAATTAAAATTTGTGACAGTTGAAAATTATTTTTTGAATAATTTACTATAGAAAAGTCAATCCCTGGCGCAATTAAAATTTGTGACAGTTGAAAATTATTTTTTGAAAAATTTACTATAGAAAAGGCAATCCCTGGCGCAATTAAAATTTGTGACAGTATAAAATTAGTTTTTGAATAATTTACTATAGAAAAGGCAATCCCTGGCGCAATTAAAATTTGTGACAGTTGAAAATTATTTTTTGAATAATTTACTATAGAAAAGGCAATCCCTGGCGTAATTAAAATTTGCGACAGTATAAAATTAGTTTTTGAATAATTTACTATAGAAAAGTCAATCCCTGGCGTAATTAAAATTTGTGACAGTATAAAATTATTTTTTGAAAAATTTACTATAGAAAAGTCAATCCCTGGCGTAATTAAAATTTGTGACAGTATAAAATTATTTTTTGAATAATTTACTATAGAAAAGGCAATCCCTGGCGTAATTAAAATTTGCGACAGTATAAAATTAGTTTCTGAATAATTTACTATAGAAAAGTCAATCCCTGGCGTAATTAAAATTTGTGACAGTTGAAAATTATTTTTTGAATAATTTACTATAGAAAAGGCAATCCCTGGCGTAATTAAAATTTGCGACAGTATAAAATTATTTTTTGAAAAATTTACTATAGAAAAGGCAATCCCTGGCGTAATTAAAATTTGCGACAGTATAAAATTATTTTTTGAATAATTTACTATAGAAAAGGCAATCCCTGGCGCAATTAAAATTTGTGACAGTATAAAATTATTTTTTGAATAATTTACTATAGAAAAGTCAATCCCTGGGATATTTAAAATTTGCGACAGTATAAAATTATTTTTTGAATAATTTACTATAGAAAAGGCAATCCCTGGGATATTTAAAATTTGCGACAGTATAAAATTATTTTTTGAATAATTTACTATAGAAAAGTCAATCCCTGGTGTAATTAAAATTTGTGACAGTTGAAAATTAGTTTTTGAATAATTTACTATAGAAAAGTCAATCCCTGGTGTAATTAAAATTTGTGACAGTTGAAAATTATTTTTTGAATAATTTACTATAGAAAAGTCAATCCCTGGTGTAATTAAAATTTGTGACAGTTGAAAATTATTTTTTGAATAATTTACTATAGAAAAGGCAATCCCTGGCGCAATTAAAATTTGTGACAGTATAAAATTATTTTTTGAATAATTTACTATAGAAAAGTCAATCCCTGGCGTAATTAAAATTTGTGACAGTATAAAATTAGTTTTTGAAAAATTTACTATAGAAAAGGCAATCCCTGGGATATTTAAAATTTGCGACAGTATAAAATTAGTTTTTGAATAATTTACTATAGAAAAGGCAATCCCTGGCGCAATTAAAATTTGTGACAGTATAAAATTATTTTTTGAATAATTTACTATAGAAAAGTCAATCCCTGGGATATTTAAAATTTGCGACAGTATAAAATTATTTTTTGAATAATTTACTATAGAAAAGGCAATCCCTGGGATATTTAAAATTTGCGACAGTATAAAATTATTTTTTGAATAATTTACTATAGAAAAGTCAATCCCTGGTGTAATTAAAATTTGTGACAGTATAAAATTAGTTTTTGAAAAATTTACTATAGAAAAGGCAATCCCTGGGATATTTAAAATTTGCGACAGTTGAAAATTATTTTTTGAATAATTTACTATAGAAAAGGCAATCCCTGGCGCAATTAAAATTTGTGACAGTATAAAATTAGTTTTTGAATAATTTACTATAGAAAAGTCAATCCCTGGCGCAATTAAAATTTGCGACAGTATAAAATTATTTTTTGAAAAATTTACTATAGAAAAGGCAATCCCTGGCGCAATTAAAATTTGCGACAGTATAAAATTAGTTTTTGAATAATTTACTATAGAAAAGTCAATCCCTGGCGCAATTAAAATTTGTGACAGTTGAAAATTAGTTTTTGAATAATTTACTATAGAAAAGTCAATCCCTGGCGCAATTAAAATTTGTGACAGTATAAAATTAGTTTTTGAATAATTTACTATAGAAAAGTCAATCCCTGGCGCAATTAAAATTTGCGACAGTATAAAATTAGTTTTTGAATAATTTACTATAGAAAAGTCAATCCCTGGCGCAATTAAAATTTGTGACAGTTGAAAATTATTTTTTGAATAATTTACTATAGAAAAGTCAATCCCTGGCACAATTAAAATTTGTGACAGTATAAAATTATTTTTTGAATAATTTACTATAGAAAAGTCAATCCCTGGGATATTTAAAATTTGCGACAGTATAAAATTAGTTTTTGAATAATTTACTATAGAAAAGGCAATCCCTGGCGCAATTAAAATTTGTGACAGTATAAAATTATTTTTTGAATAATTTACTATAGAAAAGTCAATCCCTGGCGCAATTAAAATTTGTGACAGTATAAAATTAGTTTTTGAAAAATTTACTATAGAAAAGGCAATCCCTGGGATATTTAAAATTTGCGACAGTATAAAATTAGTTTTTGAATAATTTACTATAGAAAAGGCAATCCCTGGCGCAATTAAAATTTGTGACAGTATAAAATTATTTTTTGAATAATTTACTATAGAAAAGTCAATCCCTGGGATATTTAAAATTTGCGACAGTATAAAATTATTTTTTGAATAATTTACTATAGAAAAGGCAATCCCTGGGATATTTAAAATTTGCGACAGTATAAAATTATTTTTTGAATAATTTACTATAGAAAAGTCAATCCCTGGTGTAATTAAAATTTGTGACAGTTGAAAATTAGTTTTTGAATAATTTACTATAGAAAAGTCAATCCCTGGTGTAATTAAAATTTGTGACAGTTGAAAATTATTTTTTGAATAATTTACTATAGAAAAGTCAATCCCTGGCGTAATTAAAATTTGCGACAGTATAAAATTATTTTTTGAATAATTTACTATAGAAAAGGCAATCCCTGGGATATTTAAAATTTGCGACAGTATAAAATTAGTTTTTGAATAATTTACTATAGAAAAGGCAATCCCTGGCGTAATTAAAATTTGCGACAGTATAAAATTATTTTTTGAATAATTTACTATAGAAAAGTCAATCCCTGGCGTTATTAAAATTTGTGACAGTTGAAAATTATTTTTTGAATAATTTACTATAGAAAAGGCAATCCCTGGGATATTTAAAATTTGCGACAGTATAAAATTAGTTTTTGAATAATTTACTATAGAAAAGGCAATCCCTGGCGCAATTAAAATTTGTGACAGTATAAAATTAGTTTTTGAATAATTTACTATAGAAAAGTCAATCCCTGGGATATTTAAAATTTGCGACAGTATAAAATTAGTTTTTGAATAATTTACTATAGAAAAGTCAATCCCTGGCGCAATTAAAATTTGTGACAGTTGAAAATTATTTTTTGAATAATTTACTATAGAAAAGTCAATCCCTGGCGCAATTAAAATTTGTGACAGTATAAAATTAGTTTTTGAATAATTTACTATAGAAAAGTCAATCCCTGGCGCAATTAAAATTTGTGACAGTTGAAAATTATTTTTTGAAAAATTTACTATAGAAAAGTCAATCCCTGGCGTAATTAAAATTTGCGACAGTATAAAATTATTTTTTGAATAATTTACTATAGAAAAGGCAATCCCTGGGATATTTAAAATTTGCGACAGTATAAAATTAGTTTTTGAATAATTTACTATAGAAAAGGCAATCCCTGGCGCAATTAAAATTTGTGACAGTATAAAATTATTTTTTGAATAATTTACTATAGAAAAGTCAATCCCTGGGATATTTAAAATTTGCGACAGTATAAAATTATTTTTTGAATAATTTACTATAGAAAAGGCAATCCCTGGGATATTTAAAATTTGCGACAGTATAAAATTAGTTTTTGAATAATTTACTATAGAAAAGTCAATCCCTGGTGTAATTAAAATTTGTGACAGTTGAAAATTATTTTTTGAATAATTTACTATAGAAAAGTCAATCCCTGGCGCAATTAAAATTTGTGACAGTTGAAAATTATTTTTTGAATAATTTACTATAGAAAAGTCAATCCCTGGCGCAATTAAAATTTGTGACAGTTGAAAATTATTTTTTGAATAATTTACTATAGAAAAGTCAATCCCTGGCGCAATTAAAATTTGTGACAGTATAAAATTATTTTTTGAATAATTTACTATAGAAAAGTCAATCCCTGGCGTAATTAAAATTTGTGACAGTATAAAATTAGTTTTTGAATAATTTACTATAGAAAAGTCAATCCCTGGCGCAATTAAAATTTGTGACAGTATAAAATTATTTTTTGAATAATTTACTATAGAAAAGTCAATCCCTGGGATATTTAAAATTTGCGACAGTTGAAAATTATTTTTTGAATAATTTACTATAGAAAAGGCAATCCCTGGGATATTTAAAATTTGCGACAGTATAAAATTAGTTTTTGAATAATTTACTATAGAAAAGGCAATCCCTGGCGCAATTAAAATTTGTGACAGTTGAAAATTATTTTTTGAATAATTTACTATAGAAAAGTCAATCCCTGGCGCAATTAAAATTTGTGACAGTATAAAATTATTTTTTGAAAAATTTACTATAGAAAAGGCAATCCCTGGCGCAATTAAAATTTGCGACAGTATAAAATTAGTTTTTGAATAATTTACTATAGAAAAGTCAATCCCTGGCGCAATTAAAATTTGTGACAGTATAAAATTATTTTTTGAAAAATTTACTATAGAAAAGGCAATCCCTGGCGCAATTAAAATTTGCGACAGTATAAAATTAGTTTTTGAATAATTTACTATAGAAAAGTCAATCCCTGGCGCAATTAAAATTTGTGACAGTTGAAAATTATTTTTTGAATAATTTACTATAGAAAAGGCAATCCCTGGGATATTTAAAATATGCGACAGTATAAAATTAGTTTTTGAATAATTTACTATAGAAAAGTCAATCCCTGGTGTAATTAAAATTTGTGACAGTTGAAAATTATTTTTTGAATAATTTACTATAGAAAAGTCAATCCCTGGCGCAATTAAAATTTGTGACAGTTGAAAATTATTTTTTGAAAAATTTACTATAGAAAAGGCAATCCCTGGCGCAATTAAAGTTTGCGACAGTATAAAATTAGTTTTTGAATAATTTACTATAGAAAAGGCAATCCCTGGGATATTTAAAATTTGCGACAGTATAAAATTAGTTTTTGAATAATTTACTATAGAAAAGGCAATCCCTGGCGTAATTAAAATTTGCGACAGTATAAAATTAGTTTTTGAATAATTTACTATAGAAAAGGCAATCCCTGGCGTAATTAAAATTTGCGACAGTATAAAATTAGTTTTTGAATAATTTACTATAGAAAAGTCAATCCCTGGCGCAATTAAAATTTGTGACAGTATAAAATTATTTTTTGAATAATTTACTATAGAAAAGGCAATCCCTGGGATATTTAAAATTTGCGACAGTATAAAATTAGTTTTTGAATAATTTACTATAGAAAAGGCAATCCCTGGCGTAATTAAAATTTGCGACAGTATAAAATTATTTTTTGAATAATTTACTATAGAAAAGGCAATCCCTGGCGTAATTAAAATTTGCGACAGTATAAAATTATTTTTTGAATAATTTACTATAGAAAAGTCAATCCCTGGCGTAATTAAAATTTGTGACAGTATAAAATTAGTTTTTGAAAAATTTACTATAGAAAAGGCAATCCCTGGCGCAATTAAAATTTGTGACAGTTGAAAATTATTTTTTGAATAATTTACTATAGAAAAGGCAATCCCTGGCGCAATTAAAATTTGTGACAGTTGAAAATTATTTTTTGAATAATTTACTATAGAAAAGTCAATCCCTGGCGTAATTAAAATTTGTGACAGTTGAAAATTATTTTTTGAATAATTTACTATAGAAAAGTCAATCCCTGGCGCAATTAAAATTTGTGACAGTATAAAATTATTTTTTGAATAATTTACTATAGAAAAGTCAATCCCTGGCGCAATTAAAATTTGTGACAGTTGAAAATTATTTTTTGAATAATTTACTATAGAAAAGTCAATCCCTGGCGCAATTAAAATTTGTGACAGTTGAAAATTATTTTTTGAAAAATTTACTATAGAAAAGGCAATCCCTGGCGCAATTAAAATTTGTGACAGTTGAAAATTATTTTTTGAATAATTTACTATAGAAAAGTCAATCCCTGGCGCAATTAAAATTTGCAACAGTATAAAATTATTTTTTGAATAATTTACTATAGAAAAGGCAATCCCTGGCGCAATTAAAATTTGTGACAGTTGAAAATTATTTTTTGAATAATTTACTATAGAAAAGTCAATCCCTGGCGCAATTAAAATTTGTGACAGTATAAAATTATTTTTTGAATAATTTACTATAGAAAAGTCAATCCCTGGCGCAATTAAAATTTGTGACAGTATAAAATTATTTTTTGAATAATTTACTATAGAAAAGTCAATCCCTGGCGCAATTAAAATTTGTGACAGTATAAAATTATTTTTTGAATAATTTACTATAGAAAAGTCAATCCCTGGCGCAATTAAAATTTGTGACAGTTGAAAATTATTTTTTGAATAATTTACTATAGAAAAGTCAATCCCTGGCGCAATTAAAATTTGTGACAGTATAAAATTATTTTTTGAATAATTTACTATAGAAAAGGCAATCCCTGGCGTAATTAAAATTTGCGACAGTATAAAATTATTTTTTGAATAATTTACTATAGAAAAGGCAATCCCTGGCGCAATTAAAATTTGTGACAGTTGAAAATTATTTTTTGAATAATTTACTATAGAAAAGTCAATCCCTGGCGCAATTAAAATTTGTGACAGTTGAAAATTATTTTTTGAATAATTTACTATAGAAAAGTCAATCCCTGGCGTAATTAAAATTTGCGACAGTATAAAATTATTTTTTGAATAATTTACTATAGAAAAGTCAATCCCTGGCGCAATTAAAATTTGTGACAGTTGAAAATTATTTTTTGAATAATTTACTATAGAAAAGGCAATCCCTGGCGCAATTAAAATTTGTGACAGTTGAAAATTATTTTTTGAATAATTTACTATAGAAAAGGCAATCCCTGGCGTAATTAAAATTTGCGACAGTATAAAATTAGTTTTTGAATAATTTACTATAGAAAAGTCAATCCCTGGCGTAATTAAAATTTGTGACAGTATAAAATTAGTTTTTGAATAATTTACTATAGAAAAGGCAATCCCTGGGATATTTAAAATTTGCGACAGTATAAAATTATTTTTTGAATAATTTACTATAGAAAAGGCAATCCCTGGCGTAATTAAAATTTGCGACAGTATAAAATTATTTTTTGAATAATTTACTATAGAAAAGTCAATCCCTGGCGTAATTAAAATTTGTGACAGTATAAAATTAGTTTTTGAAAAATTTACTATAGAAAAGGCAATCCCTGGCGCAATTAAAATTTGTGACAGTTGAAAATTATTTTTTGAATAATTTACTATAGAAAAGGCAATCCCTGGCGCAATTAAAATTTGTGACAGTTGAAAATTATTTTTTGAATAATTTACTATAGAAAAGTCAATCCCTGGCGTAATTAAAATTTGTGACAGTTGAAAATTATTTTTTGAATAATTTACTATAGAAAAGTCAATCTCTGGCGCAATTAAAATTTGTGACAGTATAAAATTATTTTTTGAATAATTTACTATAGAAAAGTCAATCCCTGGCGCAATTAAAATTTGTGACAGTTGAAAATTATTTTTTGAATAATTTACTATAGAAAAGTCAATCCCTGGCGCAATTAAAATTTGTGACAGTTGAAAATTAGTTTTTGAATAATTTACTATAGAAAAGTCAATCCCTGGGATATTTAAAATTTGCGACAGTATAAAATTATTTTTTGAAAAATTTACTATAGAAAAGGCAATCCCTGGGATATTTAAAATTTGTGACAGTATAAAATTATTTTTTGAATAATTTACTATAGAAAAGTCAATCCCTGGCGCAATTAAAATTTGCGACAGTTGAAAATTATTTTTTGAATAATTTACTATAGAAAAGTCAATCCCTGGCGCAATTAAAATTTGTGACAGTATAAAATTATTTTTTGAATAATTTACTATAGAAAAGTCAATCCCTGGCGTAATTAAAATTTGTGACAGTATAAAATTATTTTTTGAATAATTTACTATAGAAAAGGCAATCCCTGGCGCAATTAAAATTTGTGACAGTATAAAATTATTTTTTGAATAATTTACTATAGAAAAGTCAATCCCTGGCGCAATTAAAATTTGTGACAGTTGAAAATTATTTTTTGAATAATTTACTATAGAAAAGGCAATCCCTGGCGTAATTAAAATTTGTGACAGTTGAAAATTATTTTTTGAATAATTTACTATAGAAAAGGCAATCCCTGGCGTAATTAAAATTTGCGACAGTATAAAATTAGTTTTTGAATAATTTACTATAGAAAAGGCAATCCCTGGCGTAATTAAAATTTGCGACAGTATAAAATTAGTTTTTGAATAATTTACTATAGAAAAGTCAATCCCTGGCGCAATTAAAATTTGTGACAGTTGAAAATTATTTTTTGAATAATTTACTATAGAAAAGGCAATCCCTGGCGTAATTAAAATTTGTGACAGTTGAAAATTATTTTTTGAATAATTTACTATAGAAAAGGCAATCCCTGGCGTAATTAAAATTTGCGACAGTATAAAATTAGTTTTTGAATAATTTACTATAGAAAAGTCAATCCCTGGCGCAATTAAAATTTGTGACAGTATAAAATTATTTTTTGAATAATTTACTATAGAAAAGTCAATCCCTGGCGCAATTAAAATTTGTGACAGTTGAAAATTATTTTTTGAAAAATTTACTATAGAAAAGGCAATCCCTGGCGCAATTAAAATTTGTGACAGTATAAAATTAGTTTTTGAATAATTTACTATAGAAAAGTCAATCCCTGGCGCAATTAAAATTTGTGACAGTTGAAAATTATTTTTTGAATAATTTACTATAGAAAAGTCAATCCCTGGCGCAATTAAAATTTGTGACAGTATAAAATTAGTTTTTGAATAATTTACTATAGAAAAGGCAATCCCTGGCGCAATTAAAATTTGTGACAGTTGAAAATTATTTTTTGAATAATTTACTATAGAAAAGGCAATCCCTGGCGTAATTAAAATTTGCGACAGTATAAAATTAGTTTTTGAATAATTTACTATAGAAAAGTCAATCCCTGGCGTAATTAAAATTTGTGACAGTATAAAATTAGTTTTTGAATAATTTACTATAGAAAAGTCAATCCCTGGCGCAATTAAAATTTGTGACAGTTGAAAATTATTTTTTGAAAAATTTACTATAGAAAAGGCAATCCCTGGCGCAATTAAAATTTGTGA
This sequence comes from Dioctria linearis, assembly GCA_963930735.1. Classification (NCBI taxonomy): domain Eukaryota; kingdom Metazoa; phylum Arthropoda; class Insecta; order Diptera; family Asilidae; genus Dioctria; species Dioctria linearis. The sequence continues at coordinate 133,587 of CAWVNZ010002323.1, read as the reverse complement.
CAGTTGAAAATTATTTTTTGAATAATTTACTATAGAAAAGTCAATCCCTGGCGCAATTAAAATTTGTGACAGTTGAAAATTATTTTTTGAAAAATTTACTATAGAAAAGGCAATCCCTGGCGCAATTAAAATTTGTGACAGTATAAAATTAGTTTTTGAATAATTTACTATAGAAAAGTCAATCCCTGGCGCAATTAAAATTTGTGACAGTTGAAAATTATTTTTTGAATAATTTACTATAGAAAAGTCAATCCCTGGCGCAATTAAAATTTGTGACAGTTGAAAATTATTTTTTGAAAAATTTACTATAGAAAAGTCAATCCCTGGCGCAATTAAAATTTGTGACAGTTGAAAATTATTTTTTGAAAAATTTACTATAGAAAAGGCAATCCCTGGCGCAATTAAAATTTGTGACAGTTGAAAATTATTTTTTGAATAATTTACTATAGAAAAGGCAATCCCTGGCGTAATTAAAATTTGCGACAGTATAAAATTAGTTTTTGAATAATTTACTATAGAAAAGTCAATCCCTGGCGTAATTAAAATTTGTGACAGTTGAAAATTATTTTTTGAATAATTTACTATAGAAAAGTCAATCCCTGGCGTAATTAAAATTTGTGACAGTATAAAATTAGTTTTTGAATAATTTACTATAGAAAAGTCAATCCCTGGCGCAATTAAAATTTGTGACAGTTGAAAATTATTTTTTGAATAATTTACTATAGAAAAGGCAATCCCTGGGATATTTAAAATTTGCGACAGTATAAAATTAGTTTTTGAATAATTTACTATAGAAAAGTCAATCCCTGGGATATTTAAAATTTGCGACAGTATAAAATTAGTTTTTGAATAATTTACTATAGAAAAGTCAATCCCTGGCGCAATTAAAATTTGTGACAGTATAAAATTATTTTTTGAATAATTTACTATAGAAAAGTCAATCCCTGGCGCAATTAAAATTTGTGACAGTTGAAAATTATTTTTTGAAAAATTTACTATAGAAAAGGCAATCCCTGGGATATTTAAAATTTGCGACAGTATAAAATTAGTTTTTGAATAATTTACTATAGAAAAGTCAATCCCTGGCGCAATTACAATTTGCGACAGTATAAAATTAGTTTTTGAATAATTTACTATAGAAAAGTCAATCCCTGGCGCAATTAAAATTTGTGACAGTTGAAAATTATTTTTTGAATAATTTACTATAGAAAAGTCAATCCCTGGCGTAATTAAAATTTGTGACAGTATAAAATTATTTTTTGAATAATTTACTATAGAAAAGGCAATCCCTGGGATATTTAAAATTTGCGACAGTATAAAATTAGTTTTTGAATAATTTACTATAGAAAAGTCAATCCCTGGGATATTTAAAATTTGCGACAGTATAAAATTAGTTTTTGAATAATTTACTATAGAAAAGGCAATCCCTGGCGCAATTAAAATTTGTGACAGTTGAAAATTATTTTTTGAATAATTTACTATAGAAAAGGCAATCCCTGGCGCAATTAAAATTTGTGACAGTTGAAAATTATTTTTTGAATAATTTACTATAGAAAAGTCAATCCCTGGCGCAATTAAAATTTGTGACAGTATAAAATTATTTTTTGAATAATTTACTATAGAAAAGTCAATCCCTGGCGTAATTAAAATTTGCGACAGTATAAAATTATTTTTTGAATAATTTACTATAGAAAAGTCAATCCCTGGCGCAATTAAAATTTGTGACAGTATAAAATTAGTTTTTGAAAAATTTACTATAGAAAAGGCAATCCCTGGCGCAATTAAAATTTGTGACAGTTGAAAATTATTTTTTGAATAATTTACTATAGAAAAGTCAATCCCTGGCGCAATTAAAATTTGTGACAGTTGAAAATTATTTTTTGAATAATTTACTATAGAAAAGTCAATCCCTGGCGCAATTAAAATTTGTGACAGTTGAAAATTAGTTTTTGAATAATTTACTATAGAAAAGTCAATCCCTGGGATATTTAAAATTTGCGACAGTATAAAATTATTTTTTGAAAAATTTACTATAGAAAAGGCAATCCCTGGGATATTTAAAATTTGTGACAGTATAAAATTATTTTTTGAATATTTTACTATAGAAAAGTCAATCCCTGGCGCAATTAAAATTTGCGACAGTTGAAAATTATTTTTTGAATAATTTACTATAGAAAAGTCAATCCCTGGCGCAATTAAAATTTGTGACAGTTGAAAATTATTTTTTGAATAATTTACTATAGAAAAGGCAATCCCTGGCGTAATTAAAATTTGTGACAGTTGAAAATTATTTTTTGAATAATTTACTATAGAAAAGGCAATCCCTGGCGTAATTAAAATTTGCGACAGTATAAAATTAGTTTTTGAATAATTTACTATAGAAAAGTCAATCCCTGGCGCAATTAAAATTTGTGACAGTATAAAATTATTTTTTGAATAATTTACTATAGAAAAGTCAATCCCTGGCGCAATTAAAATTTGTGACAGTTGAAAATTATTTTTTGAAAAATTTACTATAGAAAAGGCAATCCCTGGCGCAATTAAAATTTGTGACAGTATAAAATTAGTTTTTGAATAATTTACTATAGAAAAGTCAATCCCTGGCGCAATTAAAATTTGTGACAGTTGAAAATTATTTTTTGAATAATTTACTATAGAAAAGTCAATCCCTGGCGCAATTAAAATTTGTGACAGTATAAAATTAGTTTTTGAATAATTTACTATAGAAAAGGCAATCCCTGGCGCAATTAAAATTTGTGACAGTTGAAAATTATTTTTTGAATAATTTACTATAGAAAAGGCAATCCCTGGCGTAATTAAAATTTGCGACAGTATAAAATTAGTTTTTGAATAATTTACTATAGAAAAGTCAATCCCTGGCGTAATTAAAATTTGTGACAGTATAAAATTAGTTTTTGAATAATTTACTATAAAAAGTCAATCCCTGGCGCAATTAAAATTTGTGACAGTTGAAAATTATTTTTTGAAAAATTTACTATAGAAAAGGCAATCCCTGGCGCAATTAAAATTTGTGACAGTTGAAAATTATTTTTTGAATAATTTACTATAGAAAAGTCAATCCCTGGCGCAATTAAAATTTGTGACAGTTGAAAATTATTTTTTGAAAAATTTACTATAGAAAAGGCAATCCCTGGCGCAATTAAAATTTGTGACAGTATAAAATTAGTTTTTGAATAATTTACTATAGAAAAGTCAATCCCTGGCGCAATTAAAATTTGTGACAGTTGAAAATTATTTTTTGAATAATTTACTATAGAAAAGTCAATCCCTGGCGCAATTAAAATTTGTGACAGTTGAAAATTATTTTTTGAAAAATTTACTATAGAAAAGTCAATCCCTGGCGCAATTAAAATTTGTGACAGTTGAAAATTATTTTTTGAAAAATTTACTATAGAAAAGGCAATCCCTGGCGCAATTAAAATTTGTGACAGTTGAAAATTATTTTTTGAATAATTTACTATAGAAAAGGCAATCCCTGGCGTAATTAAAATTTGCGACAGTATAAAATTAGTTTTTGAATAATTTACTATAGAAAAGTCAATCCCTGGCGTAATTAAAATTTGTGACAGTTGAAAATTATTTTTTGAATAATTTACTATAGAAAAGTCAATCCCTGGCGTAATTAAAATTTGTGACAGTATAAAATTAGTTTTTGAATAATTTACTATAGAAAAGTCAATCCCTGGCGCAATTAAAATTTGTGACAGTTGAAAATTATTTTTTGAATAATTTACTATAGAAAAGGCAATCCCTGGGATATTTAAAATTTGCGACAGTATAAAATTAGTTTTTGAATAATTTACTATAGAAAAGTCAATCCCTGGGATATTTAAAATTTGCGACAGTATAAAATTAGTTTTTGAATAATTTACTATAGAAAAGTCAATCCCTGGCGCAATTAAAATTTGTGACAGTATAAAATTATTTTTTGAATAATTTACTATAGAAAAGTCAATCCCTGGCGCAATTAAAATTTGTGACAGTTGAAAATTATTTTTTGAAAAATTTACTATAGAAAAGGCAATCCCTGGGATATTTAAAATTTGCGACAGTATAAAATTAGTTTTTGAATAATTTACTATAGAAAAGTCAATCCCTGGCGCAATTAAAATTTGCGACAGTATAAAATTAGTTTTTGAATAATTTACTATAGAAAAGTCAATCCCTGGCGCAATTAAAATTTGTGACAGTTGAAAATTATTTTTTGAATAATTTACTATAGAAAAGTCAATCCCTGGCGTAATTAAAATTTGTGACAGTATAAAATTATTTTTTGAATAATTTACTATAGAAAAGGCAATCCCTGGGATATTTAAAATTTGCGACAGTATAAAATTAGTTTTTGAATAATTTACTATAGAAAAGTCAATCCCTGGGATATTTAAAATTTGCGACAGTATAAAATTAGTTTTTGAATAATTTACTATAGAAAAGGCAATCCCTGGCGCAATTAAAATTTGTGACAGTTGAAAATTATTTTTTGAATAATTTACTATAGAAAAGGCAATCCCTGGCGCAATTAAAATTTGTGACAGTTGAAAATTATTTTTTGAATAATTTACTATAGAAAAGTCAATCCCTGGCGCAATTAAAATTTGTGACAGTATAAAATTATTTTTTGAATAATTTACTATAGAAAAGTCAATCCCTGGCGTAATTAAAATTTGCGACAGTATAAAATTATTTTTTGAATAATTTACTATAGAAAAGTCAATCCCTGGCGCAATTAAAATTTGTGACAGTATAAAATTAGTTTTTGAAAAATTTACTATAGAAAAGGCAATCCCTGGCGCAATTAAAATTTGTGACAGTTGAAAATTATTTTTTGAATAATTTACTATAGAAAAGTCAATCCCTGGCGCAATTAAAATTTGTGACAGTTGAAAATTATTTTTTGAAAAATTTACTATAGAAAAGTCAATCCCTGGCGCAATTAAAATTTGTGACAGTTGAAAATTATTTTTTGAAAAATTTACTATAGAAAAGGCAATCCCTGGCGCAATTAAAATTTGTGACAGTTGAAAATTATTTTTTGAATAATTTACTATAGAAAAGGCAATCCCTGGCGTAATTAAAATTTGCGACAGTATAAAATTAGTTTTTGAATAATTTACTATAGAAAAGTCAATCCCTGGCGTAATTAAAATTTGTGACAGTTGAAAATTATTTTTTGAATAATTTACTATAGAAAAGTCAATCCCTGGCGTAATTAAAATTTGTGACAGTATAAAATTAGTTTTTGAATAATTTACTATAGAAAAGTCAATCCCTGGCGCAATTAAAATTTGTGACAGTTGAAAATTATTTTTTGAATAATTTACTATAGAAAAGGCAATCCCTGGGATATTTAAAATTTGCGACAGTATAAAATTAGTTTTTGAATAATTTACTATAGAAAAGTCAATCCCTGGGATATTTAAAATTTGCGACAGTATAAAATTAGTTTTTGAATAATTTACTATAGAAAAGTCAATCCCTGGCGCAATTAAAATTTGTGACAGTATAAAATTATTTTTTGAATAATTTACTATAGAAAAGTCAATCCCTGGCGCAATTAAAATTTGTGACAGTTGAAAATTATTTTTTGAAAAATTTACTATAGAAAAGGCAATCCCTGGGATATTTAAAATTTGCGACAGTATAAAATTAGTTTTTGAATAATTTACTATAGAAAAGTCAATCCCTGGCGCAATTAAAATTTGCGACAGTATAAAATTAGTTTTTGAATAATTTACTATAGAAAAGTCAATCCCTGGCGCAATTAAAATTTGTGACAGTTGAAAATTATTTTTTGAATAATTTACTATAGAAAAGTCAATCCCTGGCGTAATTAAAATTTGTGACAGTATAAAATTATTTTTTGAATAATTTACTATAGAAAAGGCAATCCCTGGGATATTTAGAATTTGCGACAGTATAAAATTAGTTTTTGAATAATTTACTATAGAAAAGTCAATCCCTGGGATATTTAAAATTTGCGACAGTATAAAATTAGTTTTTGAATAATTTACTATAGAAAAGGCAATCCCTGGCGCAATTAAAATTTGTGACAGTTGAAAATTATTTTTTGAATAATTTACTATAGAAAAGTCAATCCCTGGCGTAATTAAAATTTGCGACAGTATAAAATTATTTTTTGAATAATTTACTATAGAAAAGTCAATCCCTGGCGCAATTAAAATTTGTGACAGTATAAAATTAGTTTTTGAAAAATTTACTATAGAAAAGGCAATCCCTGGCGCAATTAAAATTTGTGACAGTTGAAAATTATTTTTTGAATAATTTACTATAGAAAAGTCAATCCCTGGCGCAATTAAAATTTGTGACAGTATAAAATTATTTTTTGAATAATTTACTATAGAAAAGTCAATCCCTGGCGCAATTAAAATTTGTGACAGTTGAAAATTATTTTTTGAATAATTTACTATAGAAAAGGCAATCCCTGGGATATTTAAAATTTGCGACAGTATAAAATTAGTTTTTGAATAATTTACTATAGAAAAGGCAATCCCTGGCGTAATTAAAATTTGCGACAGTATAAAATTAGTTTTTGAATAATTTACTATAGAAAAGTCAATCCCTGGCGCAATTAAAATTTGTGACAGTATAAAATTATTTTTTGAATAATTTACTATAGAAAAGTCAATCCCTGGCGCAATTAAAATTTGTGACAGTATAAAATTATTTTTTGAATAATTTACTATAGAAAAGTCAATCCCTGGCGCAATTAAAATTTGTGACAGTATAAAATTATTTTTTGAATAATTTACTATAGAAAAGGCAATCCCTGGCGTAATTAAAATTTGCGACAGTATAAAATTAGTTTTTGAATAATTTACTATAGAAAAGTCAATCCCTGGCGCAATTAAAATTTGTGACAGTATAAAATTATTTTTTGAATAATTTACTATAGAAAAGGCAATCCCTGGCGTAATTAAAATTTGTGACAGTATAAAATTAGTTTTTGAATAATTTACTATAGAAAAGTCAATCCCTGGCGCAATTAAAATTTGTGACAGTTGAAAATTATTTTTTGAAAAATTTACTATAGAAAAGGCAATCCCTGGGATATTTAAAATTTGTGACAGTATAAAATTATTTTTTGAATAATTTACTATAGAAAAGTCAATCCCTGGCGCAATTAAAATTTGCGACAGTATAAAATTATTTTTTGAATAATTTACTATAGAAAAGTCAATCCCTGGCGCAATTAAAATTTGTGACAGTATAAAATTATTTTTTGAATAATTTACTATAGAAAAGTCAATCCCTGGCGTAATTAAAATTTGTGACAGTATAAAATTATTTTTTGAATAATTTACTATAGAAAAGGCAATCCCTGGCGCAATTAAAATTTGTGACAGTATAAAATTATTTTTTGAATAATTTACTATAGAAAAGTCAATCCCTGGCGCAATTAAAATTTGTGACAGTTGAAAATTATTTTTTGAATAATTTACTATAGAAAAGGCAATCCCTGGCGTAATTAAAATTTGTGACAGTTGAAAATTATTTTTTCAATAATTTACTATAGAAAAGGCAATCCCTGGCGTAATTAAAATTTGCGACAGTATAAAATTAGTTTTTGAATAATTTACTATAGAAAAGGCAATCCCTGGCGTAATTAAAATTTGCGACAGTATAAAATTAGTTTTTGAATAATTTACTATAGAAAAGTCAATCCCTGGCGCAATTAAAATTTGTGACAGTTGAAAATTATTTTTTGAATAATTTACTATAGAAAAGGCAATCCCTGGCGTAATTAAAATTTGTGACAGTTGAAAATTATTTTTTGAATAATTTACTATAGAAAAGGCAATCCCTGGCGTAATTAAAATTTGCGACAGTATAAAATTAGTTTTTGAATAATTTACTATAGAAAAGTCAATCCCTGGCGCAATTAAAATTTGTGACAGTATAAAATTATTTTTTGAATAATTTACTATAGAAAAGTCAATCCCTGGCGCAATTAAAATTTGTGACAGTTGAAAATTATTTTTTGAATAATTTACTATAGAAAAGGCAATCCCTGGGATATTTAAAATTTGCGACAGTATAAAATTAGTTTTTGAATAATTTACTATAGAAAAGGCAATCCCTGGCGTAATTAAAATTTGCGACAGTATAAAATTAGTTTTTGAATAATTTACTATAGAAAAGTCAATCCCTGGCGCAATTAAAATTTGTGACAGTTGAAAATTATTTTTTGAATAATTTACTATAGAAAAGGCAATCCCTGGGATATTTAAAATTTGCGACAGTATGAAATTAGTTTTTGAATAATTTACTATAGAAAAGTCAATCCCTGGCGCAATTAAAATTTGTGACAGTATAAAATTATTTTTTGAATAATTTACTATAGAAAAGGCAATCCCTGGCGCAATTAAAATTTGTGACAGTTGAAAATTATTTTTTGAATAATTTACTATAGAAAAGTCAATCCCTGGCGCAATTAAAATTTGTGACAGTTGAAAATTATTTTTTGAAAAATTTACTATAGAAAAGGCAATCCCTGGCGCAATTAAAATTTGTGACAGTTGAAAATTATTTTTTGAATAATTTACTATAGAAAAGGCAATCCCTGGCGCAATTAAAATTTGTGACAGTTGAAAATTATTTTTTGAATAATTTACTATAGAAAAGTCAATCCCTGGCGCAATTAAAATTTGTGACAGTATAAAATTATTTTTTGAATAATTTACTATAGAAAAGTCAATCCCTGGCGCAATTAAAATTTGTGACAGTTGAAAATTATTTTTTGAATAATTTACTATAGAAAAGGCAATCCCTGGCGCAATTAAAATTTGTGACAGTTGAAAATTATTTTTTGAATAATTTACTATAGAAAAGGCAATCCCTGGGATATTTAAAATTTGCGACAGTATAAAATTAGTTTTTGAAAAATTTACTATAGAAAAGGCAATCCCTGGCGCAATTAAAATTTGTGACAGTTGAAAATTATTTTTTGAATAATTTACTATAGAAAAGGCAATCCCTGGGATATTTAAAATTTGCGACAGTATAAAATTATTTTTTGAATAATTTACTATAGAAAAGGCAATCCCTGGCGTAATTAAAATTTGCGACAGTATAAAATTATTTTTTGAATAATTTACTATAGAAAAGTCAATCCCTGGCGTAATTAAAATTTGTGACAGTATAAAATTATTTTTTGAATAATTTACTATAGAAAAGTCAATCCCTGGGATATTTAAAATTTGCGACAGTATAAAATTAGTTTTTGAATAATTTACTATAGAAAAGGCAATCCCTGGCGCAATTAAAATTTGTGACAGTTGAAAATTATTTTTTGAATAATTTACTATAGAAAAGGCAATCCCTGGCGCAATTAAAATTTGTGACAGTTGAAAATTATTTTTTGAATAATTTACTATAGAAAAGTCAATCCCTGGCGCAATTAAAATTTGTGACAGTATAAAATTATTTTTTGAATAATTTACTATAGAAAAGTCAATCCCTGGCGCAATTAAAATTTGTGACAGTATAAAATTATTTTTTGAATAATTTACTATAGAAAAGTCAATCCCTGGCGCAATTAAAATTTGTGACAGTTGAAAATTATTTTTTGAATAATTTACCATAGAAAAGTCAATCCCTGGCGTAATTAAAATTTGTGACAGTATAAAATTATTTTTTGAATAATTTACTATAGAAAAGGCAATCCCTGGCGTAATTAAAATTTGCGACAGTATAAAATTATTTTTTGAATAATTTACTATAGAAAAGTCAATCCCTGGCGTAATTAAAATTTGTGACAGTATAAAATTAGTTTTTGAAAAATTTACTATAGAAAAGGCAATCCCTGGCGCAATTAAAATTTGTGACAGTTGAAAATTATTTTTTGAATAATTTACTATAGAAAAGGCAATCCCTGGCGCAATTAAAATTTGTGACAGTTGAAAATTATTTTTTGAATAATTTACTATAGAAAAGGCAATCCCTGGCGCAATTAAAATTTGTGACAGTTGAAAATTATTTTTTGAATAATTTACTATAGAAAAGTCAATCCCTGGCGTAATTAAAATTTGTGACAGTATAAAATTAGTTTTTGAAAAATTTACTATAGAAAAGTCAATCCCTGGCGCAATTAAAATTTGTGACAGTATAAAATTATTTTTTGAATAATTTACTATAGAAAAGTCAATCCCTGGCGCAATTAAAATTTGTGACAGTATAAAATTATTTTTTGAATAATTTACTATAGAAAAGTCAATCCCTGGCGTAATTAAAATTTGTGACAGTATAAAATTATTTTTTGAATAATTTACTATAGAAAAGTCAATCCCTGGCGTAATTAAAATTTGTGACAGTATAAAATTATTTTTTGAATAATTTACTATAGAAAAGGCAATCCCTGGCGTAATTAAAATTTGCGACAGTATAAAATTATTTTTTGAATAATTTACTATAGAAAAGGCAATCCCTGGCGCAATTAAAATTTGTGACAGTTGAAAATTATTTTTTGAATAATTTACTATAGAAAAGTCAATCCCTGGCGCAATTAAAATTTGTGACAGTTGAAAATTATTTTTTGAATAATTTACTATAGAAAAGTCAATCCCTGGCGCAATTAAAATTTGTGACAGTATAAAATTATTTTTTGAATAATTTACTATAGAAAAGGCAATCCCTGGGATATTTAAAATTTGCGACAGTATAAAATTATTTTTTGAATAATTTACTATAGAAAAGGCAATCCCTGGCGTAATTAAAATTTGCGACAGTATAAAATTATTTTTTGAATAATTTACTATAGAAAAGTCAATCCCTGGCGTAATTAAAATTTGTGACAGTATAAAATTAGTTTTTGAAAAATTTACTATAGAAAAGGCAATCCCTGGCGCAATTAAAATTTGTGACAGTTGAAAATTATTTTTTGAATAATTTACTATAGAAAAGGCAATCCCTGGCGCAATTAAAATTTGTGACAGTTGAAAATTATTTTTTGAATAATTTACTATAGAAAAGTCAATCCCTGGCGTAATTAAAATTTGTGACAGTATAAAATTAGTTTTTGAAAAATTTACTATAGAAAAGTCAATCCCTGGCGCAATTAAAATTTGCGACAGTATAAAATTATTTTTTGAATAATTTACTATAGAAAAGGCAATCCCTGGCGCAATTAAAATTTGTGACAGTTGAAAATTATTTTTTGAATAATTTACTATAGAAAAGGCAATCCCTGGCGCAATTAAAATTTGTGACAGTTGAAAATTATTTTTTGAATAATTTACTATAGAAAAGGCAATCCCTGGGATATTTAAAATTTGCGACAGTATAAAATTAGTTTTTGAATAATTTACTATAGAAAAGTCAATCCCTGGCGCAATTAAAATTTGCGACAGTATAAAATTAGTTTTTGAATAATTTACTATAGAAAAGTCAATCCCTGGCGCAATTAAAATTTGTGACAGTTGAAAATTATTTTTTGAATAATTTACTATAGAAAAGTCAATCCCTGGCGTAATTAAAATTTGTGACAGTATAAAATTATTTTTTGAATAATTTACTATAGAAAAGGCAATCCCTGGGATATTTAAAATTTGCGACAGTATAAAATTAGTTTTTGAATAATTTACTATAGAAAAGTCAATCCCTGGGATATTTAAAATTTGCGACAGTATAAAATTAGTTTTTGAATAATTTACTATAGAAAAGGCAATCCCTGGCGCAATTAAAATTTGTGACAGTTGAAAATTATTTTTTGAATAATTTACTATAGAAAAGGCAATCCCTGGCGCAATTAAAATTTGTGACAGTTGAAAATTATTTTTTGAATAATTTACTATAGAAAAGTCAATCCCTGGCGCAATTAAAATTTGTGACAGTATAAAATTATTTTTTGAATAATTTACTATAGAAAAGTCAATCCCTGGCGCAATTAAAATTTGTGACAGTTGAAAATTATTTTTTGAATAATTTACTATAGAAAAGGCAATCCCTGGCGCAATTAAAATTTGTGACAGTTGAAAATTATTTTTTGAATAATTTACTATAGAAAAGGCAATCCCTGGCGTAATTAAAATTTGCGACAGTATAAAATTAGTTTTTGAATAATTTACTATAGAAAAGGCAATCCCTGGCGTAATTAAAATTTGCGACAGTATAAAATTAGTTTTTGAATAATTTACTATAGAAAAGGCAATCCCTGGCGTAATTAAAATTTGCGACAGTATAAAATTAGTTTTTGAATAATTTACTATAGAAAAGGCAATCCCTGGCGTAATTAAAATTTGCGACAGTATAAAATAATTTTTTGAATAATTTACTATAGAAAAGGCAATCCCTGGCGCAATTAAAATTTGTGACAGTTGAAAATTATTTTTTGAATAATTTACTATAGAAAAGTCAATCCCTGGCGCAATTAAAATTTGTGACAGTTGAAAATTATTTTTTGAATAATTTACTATAGAAAAGTCAATCCCTGGCGCAATTAAAATTTGTGACAGTATAAAATTATTTTTTGAATAATTTACTATAGAAAAGGCAATCCCTGGGATATTTAAAATTTGCGACAGTATAAAATTAGTTTTTGAAAAATTTACTATAGAAAAGGCAATCCCTGGCGCAATTAAAATTTGTGACAGTTGAAAATTATTTTTTGAATAATTTACTATAGAAAAGGCAATCCCTGGCGTAATTAAAATTTGCGACAGTATAAAATTAGTTTTTGAATAATTTACTATAGAAAAGGCAATCCCTGGCGTAATTAAAATTTGCGACAGTATAAAATTATTTTTTGAATAATTTACTATAGAAAAGGCAATCCCTGGCGCAATTAAAATTTGTGACAGTTGAAAATTATTTTTTGAATAATTTACTATGGAAAAGTCAATCCCTGGCGCAATTAAAATTTGTGACAGTTGAAAATTATTTTTTGAAAAATTTACTATAGAAAAGGCAATCCCTGGCGCAATTAAAATTTGTGACAGTTGAAAATTATTTTTTGAATAATTTACTATAGAAAAGGCAATCCCTGGGATATTTAAAATTTGCGACAGTATAAAATTAGTTTTTGAATAATTTACTATAGAAAAGTCAATCCCTGGCGCAATTAAAATTTGTGACAGTATAAAATTAGTTTTTGAATAATTTACTATAGAAAAGTCAATCCCTGGCGTAATTAAAATTTGTGACAGTATAAAATTAGTTTTTGAAAAATTTACTATAGAAAAGTCAATCCCTGGCGCAATTAAAATTTGTGACAGTTGAAAATTATTTTTTGAATAATTTACTATAGAAAAGGCAATCCCTGGCGCAATTAAAATTTGTGACAGTTGAAAATTATTTTTTGAATAATTTACTATAGAAAAGTCAATCCCTGGCGCAATTAAAATTTGTGACAGTATAAAATTATTTTTTGAATAATTTACTATAGAAAAGTCAATCCCTGGCGCAATTAAAATTTGTGACAGTTGAAAATTATTTTTTGAATAATTTACTATAGAAAAGGCAATCCCTGGGATATTTAAAATTTGCGACAGTATAAAATTAGTTTTTTGAATAATTTACTATAGAAAAGTCAATCCCTGGCGCAATTAAAATTTGTGACAGTATAAAATTAGTTTTTGAATAATTTACTATAGAAAAGTCAATCCCTGGCGTAATTAAAATTTGTGACAGTTGAAAATTATTTTTTGAATAATTTACTATAGAAAAGTCAATCCCTGGCGCAATTAAAATTTGTGACAGTTGAAAATTATTTTTTGAATAATTTACTATAGAAAAGTCAATCCCTGGCGCAATTAAAATTTGTGACAGTTGAAAATTATTTTTTGAAAAATTTACTATAGAAAAGGCAATCCCTGGGATATTTAAAATTTGCGACAGTATAAAATTAGTTTTTGAATAATTTACTATAGAAAAGTCAATCCCTGGCGCAATTAAAATTTGTGACAGTATAAAATTAGTTTTTGAATAATTTACTATAGAAAAGTCAATCCCTGGCGTAATTAAAATTTGTGACAGTATAAAATTAGTTTTTGAAAAATTTACTATAGAAAAGTCAATCCCTGGCGCAATTAAAATTTGTGACAGTTGAAAATTATTTTTTGAATAATTTACTATAGAAAAGGCAATCCCTGGGATATTTAAAATTTGCGACAGTATAAAATTAGTTTTTGAATAATTTACTATAGAAAAGTCAATCCCTGGCGCAATTAAAATTTGTGACAGTATAAAATTAGTTTTTGAATAATTTACTATAGAAAAGTCAATCCCTGGCGCAATTAAAATTTGTGACAGTTGAAAATTATTTTTTGAATAATTTACTATAGAAAAGGCAATCCCTGGGATATTTAAAATTTGCGACAGTATAAAATTAGTTTTTGAATAATTTACTATAGAAAAGTCAATCCCTGGCGCAATTAAAATTTGTGACAGTATAAAATTAGTTTTTGAATAATTTACTATAGAAAAGTCAATCCCTGGCGTAATTAAAATTTGTGACAGTATAAAATTATTTTTTGAATAATTTACTATAGAAAAGTCAATCCCTGGCGCAATTAAAATTTGTGACAGTATAAAATTATTTTTTGAATAATTTACTATAGAAAAGTCAATCCCTGGCGCAATTAAAATTTGTGACAGTATAAAATTAGTTTTTGAATAATTTACTATAGAAAAGGCAATCCCTGGGATATTTAAAATTTGCGACAGTATAAAATTAGTTTTTGAATAATTTACTATAGAAAAGTCAATCCCTGGCGCAATTAAAATTTGTGACAGTTGAAAATTATTTTTTGAATAATTTACTATAGAAAAGGCAATCCCTGGGATATTTAAAATTTGCGACAGTATAAAATTAGTTTTTGAATAATTTACTATAGAAAAGTCAATCCCTGGCGCAATTAAAATTTGTGACAGTTGAAAATTATTTTTTGAATAATTTACTATAGAAAAGTCAATCCCTGGCGCAATTAAAATTTGTGACAGTATAAAATTATTTTTTGAATAATTTACTATAGAAAAGGCAATCCCTGGGATATTTAAAATTTGCGACAGTATAAAATTAGTTTTTGAAAAATTTACTATAGAAAAGGCAATCCCTGGCGCAATTAAAATTTGTGACAGTTGAAAATTATTTTTTGAATAATTTACTATAGAAAAGGCAATCCCTGGGATATTTAAAATTTGCGACAGTATAAAATTAGTTTTTGAATAATTTACTATAGAAAAGTCAATCCCTGGCGCAATTAAAATTTGTGACAGTATAAAATTAGTTTTTGAATAATTTACTATAGAAAAGTCAATCCCTGGCGTAATTAAAATTTGTGACAGTTGAAAATTATTTTTTGAATAATTTACTATAGAAAAGGCAATCCCTGGCGTAATTAAAATTTGCGACAGTATAAAATTAGTTTTTGAATAATTTACTATAGAAAAGGCAATCCCTGGCGTAATTAAAATTTGCGACAGTATAAAATTATTTTTTGAATAATTTACTATAGAAAAGGCAATCCCTGGCGCAATTAAAATTTGTGACAGTTGAAAATTATTTTTTGAATAATTTACTATAGAAAAGTCAATCCCTGGCGCAATTAAAATTTGTGACAGTTGAAAATTATTTTTTGAAAAATTTACTATAGAAAAGGCAATCCCTGGCGCAATTAAAATTTGTGACAGTTGAAAATTATTTTTTGAATAATTTACTATAGAAAAGGCAATCCCTGGCGCAATTAAAATTTGTGACAGTTGAAAATTATTTTTTGAATAATTTACTATAGAAAAGTCAATCCCTGGCGCAATTAAAATTTGTGACAGTATAAAATTATTTTTTGAATAATTTACTATAGAAAAGTCAATCCCTGGCGCAATTAAAATTTGTGACAGTTGAAAATTATTTTTTGAATAATTTACTATAGAAAAGGCAATCCCTGGCGCAATTAAAATTTGTGACAGTTGAAAATTATTTTTTGAATAATTTACTATAGAAAAGGCAATCCCTGGCGTAATTAAAATTTGCGACAGTATAAAATTAGTTTTTGAATAATTTACTATAGAAAAGGCAATCCCTGGCGTAATTAAAATTTGCGACAGTATAAAATTAGTTTTTGAATAATTTACTATAGAAAAGGCAATCCCTGGCGTAATTAAAATTTGCGACAGTATAAAATTAGTTTTTGAATAATTTACTATAGAAAAGGCAATCCCTGGCGTAATTAAAATTTGCGACAGTATAAAATTATTTTTTGAATAATTTACTATAGAAAAGGCAATCCCTGGCGCAATTAAAATTTGTGACAGTTGAAAATTATTTTTTGAATAATTTACTATAGAAAAGTCAATCCCTGGCGCAATTAAAATTTGTGACAGTTGAAAATTATTTTTTGAATAATTTACTATAGAAAAGTCAATCCCTGGCGCAATTAAAATTTGTGACAGTATAAAATTATTTTTTGAATAATTTACTATAGAAAAGGCAATCCCTGGGATATTTAAAATTTGCGACAGTATAAAATTAGTTTTTGAAAAATTTACTATAGAAAAGGCAATCCCTGGCGCAATTAAAATTTGTGACAGTTGAAAATTATTTTTTGAATAATTTACTATAGAAAAGGCAATCCCTGGGATATTTAAAATTTGCGACAGTATAAAATTAGTTTTTGAATAATTTACTATAGAAAAGTCAATCCCTGGCGCAATTAAAATTTGTGACAGTATAAAATTAGTTTTTGAATAATTTACTATAGAAAAGTCAATCCCTGGCGTAATTAAAATTTTTGACAGTTGAAAATTATTTTTTGAATAATTTACTATAGAAAAGGCAATCCCTGGCGTAATTAAAATTTGCGACAGTATAAAATTAGTTTTTGAATAATTTACTATAGAAAAGGCAATCCCTGGCGTAATTAAAATTTGCGACAGTATAAAATTATTTTTTGAATAATTTACTATAGAAAAGGCAATCCCTGGCGCAATTAAAATTTGTGACAGTTGAAAATTATTTTTTGAATAATTTACTATAGAAAAGTCAATCCCTGGCGCAATTAAAATTTGTGACAGTTGAAAATTATTTTTTGAAAAATTTACTATAGAAAAGGCAATCCCTGGCGCAATTAAAATTTGTGACAGTTGAAAATTATTTTTTGAATAATTTACTATAGAAAAGGCAATCCCTGGCGCAATTAAAATTTGTGACAGTTGAAAATTATTTTTTGAATAATTTACTATAGAAAAGTCAATCCCTGGCGCAATTAAAATTTGTGACAGTATAAAATTATTTTTTGAATAATTTACTATAGAAAAGTCAATCCCTGGCGCAATTAAAATTTGTGACAGTTGAAAATTATTTTTTGAATAATTTACTATAGAAAAGGCAATCCCTGGCGTAATTAAAATTTGCGACAGTATAAAATTAGTTTTTGAATAATTTACTATAGAAAAGTCAATCCCTGGCGCAATTAAAATTTGCGACAGTATAAAATTAGTTTTTGAATAATTTACTATAGAAAAGTCAATCCCTGGCGCAATTAAAATTTGTGACAGTATAAAATTAGTTTTTGAATAATTTACTATAGAAAAGGCAATCCCTGGGATATTTAAAATTTGCGACAGTATAAAATTAGTTTTTGAATAATTTACTATAGAAAAGTCAATCCCTGGCGCAATTAAAATTTGTGACAGTATAAAATTAGTTTTTGAATAATTTACTATAGAAAAGGCAATTCCTGGCGCAATTAAAATTTGTGACAGTTGAAAATTATTTTTTGAATAATTTACTATAGAAAAGGCAATCCCTGGCGCAATTAAAATTTGTGACAGTTGAAAATTATTTTTTGAATAATTTACTATAGAAAAGTCAATCCCTGGCGCAATTAAAATTTGTGACAGTTGAAAATTATTTTTTGAATAATTTACTATAGAAAAGGCAATCCCTGGCGCAATTAAAATTTGTGACAGTTGAAAATTATTTTTTGAATAATTTACTATAGAAAAGGCAATCCCTGGCGTAATTAAAATTTGCGACAGTATAAAATTAGTTTTTGAATAATTTACTATAGAAAAGGCAATCCCTGGCGTAATTAAAATTTGCGACAGTATAAAATTAGTTTTTGAATAATTTACTATAGAAAAGGCAATCCCTGGCGTAATTAAAATTTGCGACAGTATAAAATTAGTTTTTGAATAATTTACTATAGAAAAGGCAATCCCTGGCGTAATTAAAATTTGCGACAGTATAAAATTATTTTTTGAATAATTTACTATAGAAAAGGCAATCCCTGGCGCAATTAAAATTTGTGACAGTTGAAAATTATTTTTTGAATAATTTACTATAGAAAAGTCAATCCCTGGCGCAATTAAAATTTGTGACAGTATAAAATTATTTTTTGAATAATTTACTATAGAAAAGGCAATCCCTGGGATATTTAAAATTTGCGACAGTATAAAATTAGTTTTTGAAAAATTTACTATAGAAAAGGCAATCCCTGGCGCAATTAAAATTTGTGACAGTTGAAAATTATTTTTTGAATAATTTACTATAGAAAAGGCAATCCCTGGGATATTTAAAATTTGCGACAGTATAAAATTAGTTTTTGAATAATTTACTATAGAAAAGTCAATCCCTGGCGCAATTAAAATTTGTGACAGTATAAAATTAGTTTTTGAATAATTTACTATAGAAAAGTCAATCCCTGGCGTAATTAAAATTTGCGACAGTATAAAATTAGTTTTTGAATAATTTACTATAGAAAAGGCAATCCCTGCCGTAATTAAAATTTGCGACAGTATAAAATTAGTTTTTGAATAATTTACTATAGAAAAGGCAATCCCTGGCGCAATTAAAATTTGTGACAGTTGAAAATTATTTTTTGAATAATTTACTATAGAAAAGTCAATCCCTGGCGCAATTAAAATTTGTGACAGTTGAAAATTATTTTTTGAAAAATTTACTATAGAAAAGGCAATCCCTGGCGCAATTAAAATTTGTGACAGTTGAAAATTATTTTTTGAATAATTTACTATAGAAAAGGCAATCCCTGGCGCAATTAAAAGTTGTGACAGTTGAAAATTATTTTTTGAATAATTTACTATAGAAAAGTCAATCCCTGGCGCAATTAAAATTTGTGACAGTATAAAATTATTTTTTGAATAATTTACTATAGAAAAGTCAATCCCTGGCGCAATTAAAATTTGTGACAGTTGAAAATTATTTTTTGAATAATTTACTATAGAAAAGGCAATCCCTGGGATATTTAAAATTTGCGACAGTATAAAATTAGTTTTTGAATAATTTACTATAGAAAAGTCAATCCCTGGCGCAATTAAAATTTGTGACAGTATAAAATTAGTTTTTGAAAAATTTACTATAGAAAAGTCAATCCCTGGCGTAATTAAAATTTGTGACAGTATAAAATTATTTTTTGAATAATTTACTATAGAAAAGTCAATCCCTGGCGCAATTAAAATTTGTGACAGTATAAAATTATTTTTTGAATAATTTACTATAGAAAAGTCAATCCCTGGCGCAATTAAAATTTGTGACAGTATAAAATTAGTTTTTGAATAATTTACTATAGAAAAGGCAATCCCTGGGATATTTAAAATTTGCGACAGTATAAAATTAGTTTTTGAATAATTTACTATAGAAAAGTCAATCCCTGGCGCAATTAAAATTTGTGACAGTATAAAATTAGTTTTTGAATAATTTACTATAGAAAAGTCAATCCCTGGCGTAATTAAAATTTGTGACAGTTGAAAATTATTTTTTGAATAATTTACTATAGAAAAGGCAATCCCTGGCGCACATAAAATTTGTGTCAGTTGAAAATTATTTTTTGAAAAATTTACTATATAAAAGGCAATCCCTGGCGCACATAAAATTTGTGACAGTATAAAATTATTTTTTGAATAATTTACTATAGAAAAGGCAATCCCTGGGATATTTAAAATTTGCGACAGTATAAAATTAGTTTTTGAATAATTTACTATAGAAAAGTCAATCCCTGGCGCAATTAAAATTTGTGACAGTATAAAATTAGTTTTTGAATAATTTACTATAGAAAAGTCAGTCCCTGGCGTAATTAAAATTTGTGACAGTTGAAAATTATTTTTTGAATAATTTACTATAGAAAAGTCAATCCCTGGCGCAATTAAAATTTGTGACAGTTGAAAATTATTTTTTGAATAATTTACTATAGAAAAGTCAATCCCTGGCGCAATTAAAATTTGTGACAGTTGAAAATTATTTTTTGAAAAATTTACTATAGAAAAGGCAATCCTGGGATATTTAAAATTTGCGACAGTATAAAATTAGTTTTTGAATAATTTACTATAGAAAAGTCAATCCCTGGCGCAATTAAAATTTGTGACAGTATAAAATTAGTTTTTGAATAATTTACTATAGAAAAGTCAATCCCTGGCGTAATTAAAATTTGTGACAGT
Source organism: Dioctria linearis (assembly GCA_963930735.1). Classification (NCBI taxonomy): domain Eukaryota; kingdom Metazoa; phylum Arthropoda; class Insecta; order Diptera; family Asilidae; genus Dioctria; species Dioctria linearis. The sequence goes on along the minus strand of CAWVNZ010002323.1, from coordinate 113,160 downwards.
ATAAAATTAGTTTTTGAATAATTTACTATAGAAAAAGGCAATCCCTGGCGCAATTAAAATTTGTGACAGTTGAAAATTATTTTTTGAATAATTTACTATAGAAAAGTCAATCCCTGGCGTAATTAAAATTTGTGACAGTATAAAATTAGTTTTTGAAAAATTTACTATAGAAAAGTCAATCCCTGGCGCAATTAAAATTTGCGACAGTATAAAATTATTTTTTGAATAATTTACTATAGAAAAGGCAATCCCTGGCGCAATTAAAATTTGTGACAGTTGAAAATTATTTTTTGAATAATTTACTATAGAAAAGGCAATCCCTGGCGCAATTAAAATTTGTGACAGTTGAAAATTATTTTTTGAATAATTTACTATAGAAAAGGCAATCCCTGGGATATTTAAAATTTGCGACAGTATAAAATTAGTTTTTGAATAATTTACTATAGAAAAGTCAATCCCTGGCGCAATTAAAATTTGCGACAGTATAAAATTAGTTTTTGAATAATTTACTATAGAAAAGTCAATCCCTGGCGCAATTAAAATTTGTGACAGTTGAAAATTATTTTTTGAATAATTTACTATAGAAAAGTCAATCCCTGGCGTAATTAAAATTTGTGACAGTATAAAATTATTTTTTGAATAATTTACTATAGAAAAGGCAATCCCTGGGATATTTAAAATTTGCGACAGTATAAAATTAGTTTTTGAATAATTTACTATAGAAAAGTCAATCCCTGGGATATTTAAAATTTGCGACAGTATAAAATTAGTTTTTGAATAATTTACTATAGAAAAGGCAATCCCTGGCGCAATTAAAATTTGTGACAGTTGAAAATTATTTTTTGAATAATTTACTATAGAAAAGGCAATCCCTGGCGCAATTAAAATTTGTGACAGTTGAAAATTATTTTTTGAATAATTTACTATAGAAAAGTCAATCCCTGGCGCAATTAAAATTTGTGACAGTATAAAATTATTTTTTGAATAATTTACTATAGAAAAGTCAATCCCTGGCGCAATTAAAATTTGTGACAGTTGAAAATTATTTTTTGAATAATTTACTATAGAAAAGGCAATCCCTGGCGCAATTAAAATTTGTGACAGTTGAAAATTATTTTTTGAATAATTTACTATAGAAAAGGCAATCCCTGGCGTAATTAAAATTTGCGACAGTATAAAATTAGTTTTTGAATAATTTACTATAGAAAAGGCAATCCCTGGCGTAATTAAAATTTGCGACAGTATAAAATTTGTTTTTGAATAATTTACTATACAAAAGGCAATCCCTGGCGTAATTAAAATTTGCGACAGTATAAAATTAGTTTTTGAATAATTTACTATAGAAAAGGCAATCCCTGGCGTAATTAAAATTTGCGACAGTATAAAATTATTTTTTGAATAATTTACTATAGAAAAGGCAATCCCTGGCGTAATTAAAATTTGCGACAGTATAAAATTTGTTTTTGAATAATTTACTATAGAAAAGGCAATCCCTGGCGTAATTAAAATTTGCGACAGTATAAAATTAGTTTTTGAATAATTTACTATAGAAAAGGCAATCCCTGGCGTAATTAAAATTTGCGACAGTATAAAATTATTTTTTGAATAATTTACTATAGAAAAGGCAATCCCTGGCGCAATTAAAATTTGTGACAGTTGAAAATTATTTTTTGAATAATTTACTATAGAAAAGTCAATCCCTGGCGCAATTAAAATTTGTGACAGTTGAAAATTATTTTTTGAATAATTTACTATAGAAAAGTCAATCCCTGGCGCAATTAAAATTTGTGACAGTATAAAATTATTTTTTGAATAATTTACTATAGAAAAGGCAATCCCTGGGATATTTAAAATTTGCGACAGTATAAAATTAGTTTTTGAAAAATTTACTATAGAAAAGGCAATCCCTGGCGCAATTAAAATTTGTGACAGTTGAAAATTATTTTTTGAATAATTTACTATAGAAAAGGCAATCCCTGGCGTAATTAAAATTTGCGACAGTATAAAATTAGTTTTTGAATAATTTACTATAGAAAAGGCAATCCCTGGCGTAATTAAAATTTGCGACAGTATAAAATTATTTTTTGAATAATTTACTATAGAAAAGGCAATCCCTGGCGCAATTAAAATTTGTGACAGTTGAAAATTATTTTTTGAATAATTTACTATAGAAAAGTCAATCCCTGGCGCAATTAAAATTTGTGACAGTTGAAAATTATTTTTTGAAAAATTTACTATAGAAAAGGCAATCCCTGGCGCAATTAAAATTTGTGACAGTTGAAAATTATTTTTTGAATAATTTACTATAGAAAAGGCAATCCCTGGCGCAATTAAAATTTGTGACAGTATAAAATTATTTTTTGAATAATTTACTATAGAAAAGTCAATCCCTGGCGCAATTAAAATTTGTGACAGTATAAAATTATTTTTTGAATAATTTACTATAGAAAAGTCAATCCCTGGCGCAATTAAAATTTGTGACAGTTGAAAATTATTTTTTGAATAATTTACTATAGAAAAGGCAATCCCTGGGATATTTAAAATTTGCGACAGTATAAAATTAGTTTTTGAATAATTTACTATAGAAAAGTCAATCCCTGGCGCAATTAAAATTTGTGACAGTATAAAATTAGTTTTTGAATAATTTACTATAGAAAAGTCAATCCCTGGCGTAATTAAAATTTGTGACAGTATAAAATTAGTTTTTGAAAAATTTACTATAGAAAAGTCAATCCCTGGCGCAATTAAAATTTGTGACAGTTGAAAATTATTTTTTGAATAATTTACTATAGAAAAGGCAATCCCTGGCGCAATTAAAATTTGTGACAGTTGAAAATTATTTTTTGAATAATTTACTATAGAAAAGTCAATCCCTGGCGCAATTAAAATTTGTGACAGTATAAAATTATTTTTTGAATAATTTACTATAGAAAAGTCAATCCCTGGCGCAATTAAAATTTGTGACAGTTGAAAATTATTTTTTGAATAATTTACTATAGAAAAGGCAATCCCTGGGATATTTAAAATTTGCGACAGTATAAAATTAGTTTTTGAATAATTTACTATAGAAAAGGCAATCCCTGGCGTAATTAAAATTTGCGACAGTATAAAATTAGTTTTTGAATAATTTACTATAGAAAAGTCAATCCCTGGCGCAATTAAAATTTGTGACAGTATAAAATTATTTTTTTGAATAATTTACTATAGAAAAGTCAATCCCTGGCGCAATTAAAATTTGTGACAGTTGAAAATTATTTTTTGAAAAATTTACTATAGAAAAGGCAATCCCTGGGATATTTAAAATTTGCGACAGTATAAAATTAGTTTTTGAATAATTTACTATAGAAAAGGCAATCCCTGGCGCAATTAAAATTTGTGACAGTTGAAAATTATTTTTTGAATAATTTACTATAGAAAAGGCAATCCCTGGCGCAATTAAAATTTGTGACAGTTGAAAATTATTTTTTGAATAATTTACTATAGAAAAGTCAATCCCTGGCGCAATTAAAATTTGTGACAGTATAAAATTATTTTTTGAATAATTTACTATAGAAAAATCAATCCCTGGCGCAATTAAAATTTGTGACAGTTGAAAATTATTTTTTGAATAATTTACTATAGAAAAGGCAATCCCTGGCGCAATTAAAATTTGCGACAGTATAAAATTAGTTTTTGAATAATTTACTATAGAAAAGTCAATCCCTGGCGCAATTAAAATTTGTGACAGTTGAAAATTATTTTTTGAATAATTTACTATAGAAAAGTCAATCCCTGGCGTAATTAAAATTTGTGACAGTATAAAATTATTTTTTGAATAATTTACTATAGAAAAGGCAATCCCTGGGATATTTAAAATTTGCGACAGTATAAAATTAGTTTTTGAATAATTTACTATAGAAAAGTCAATCCCTGGGATATTTAAAATTTGCGACAGTATAAAATTAGTTTTTGAATAATTTACTATAGAAAAGGCAATCCCTGGCGCAATTAAAATTTGTGACAGTTGAAAATTATTTTTTGAATAATTTACTATAGAAAAGGCAATCCCTGGCGCAATTAAAATTTGTGACAGTTGAAAATTATTTTTTGAATAATTTACTATAGAAAAGTCAATCCCTGGCGCAATTAAAATTTGTGACAGTATAAAATTATTTTTTGAATAATTTACTATAGAAAAGTCAATCCCTGGCGCAATTAAAATTTGTGACAGTTGAAAATTATTTTTTGAATAATTTACTATAGAAAAGGCAATCCCTGGCGCAATTAAAATTTGTGACAGTTGAAAATTATTTTTTGAATAATTTACTATAGAAAAGGCAATCCCTGGCGTAATTAAAATTTGCGACAGTATAAAATTAGTTTTTGAATAATTTACTATAGAAAAGGCAATCCCTGGCGTAATTAAAATTTGCGACAGTATAAAATTAGTTTTTGAATAATTTACTATAGAAAAGGCAATCCCTGGCGTAATTAAAATTTGCGACAGTATAAAATTAGTTTTTGAATAATTTACTATAGAAAAGGCAATCCCTGGCGTAATTAAAATTTGCGACAGTATAAAATTATTTTTTGAATAATTTACTATAGAAAAGGCAATCCCTGGCGCAATTAAAATTTGTGACAGTTGAAAATTATTTTTTGAATAATTTACTATAGAAAAGGCAATCCCTGGGATATTTAAAATTTGCGACAGTATAAAATTAGTTTTTGAAAAATTTACTATAGAAAAGGCAATCCCTGGCGCAATTAAAATTTGTGACAGTTGAAAATTATTTTTTGAATAATTTACTATAGAAAAGGCAATCCCTGGCGTAATTAAAATTTGCGACAGTATAAAATTAGTTTTTGAATAATTTACTATAGAAAAGGCAATCCCTGGCGTAATTAAAATTTGCGACTGTATAAAATTATTTTTTGAATAATTTACTATAGAAAAGGCAATACCTGGCGCAATTAAAATTTGTGACAGTTGAAAATTATTTTTTGAATAATTTACTATAGAAAAGTCAATCCCTGGCGCAATTAAAATTTGTGACAGTTGAAAATTATTTTTTGAAAAATTTACTATAGAAAAGGCAATCCCTGGCGCAATTAAAATTTGTGACAGTTGAAAATTATTTTTTGAATAATTTACTATAGAAAAGGCAATCCCTGGCGCAATTAAAATTTGTGACAGTATAAAATTATTTTTTGAATAATTTACTATAGAAAAGTCAATCCCTGGCGCAATTAAAATTTGTGACAGTATAAAATTATTTTTTGAATAATTTACTATAGAAAAGTCAATCCCTGGCGCAATTAAAATTTGTGACAGTTGAAAATTATTTTTTGAATAATTTACTATAGAAAAGGCAATCCCTGGGATATTTAAAATTTGCGACAGTATAAAATTAGTTTTTGAATAATTTACTATAGAAAAGTCAAACCCTGGCGCAATTAAAATTTGTGACAGTATAAAATTAGTTTTTGAATAATTTACTATAGAAAAGTCAATCCCTGGCGTAATTAAAATTTGTGACAGTATAAAATTAGTTTTTGAAAAATTTACTATAGAAAAGTCAATCCCTGGCGCAATTAAAATTTGTGACAGTTGAAAATTATTTTTTGAATAATTTACTATAGAAAAGGCAATCCCTGGCGCAATTAAAATTTGTGACAGTTGAAAATTATTTTTTGAATAATTTACTATAGAAAAGTCAATCCCTGGCGCAATTAAAATTTGTGACAGTATAAAATTATTTTTTGAATAATTTACTATAGAAAAGTCAATCCCTGGCGCAATTAAAATTTGTGACAGTTGAAAATTATTTTTTGAATAATTTACTATAGAAAAGGCAATCCCTGGGATATTTAAAATTTGCGACAGTATAAATTTAGTTTTTGAATAATTTACTATAGAAAAGGCAATCCCTGGCGTAATTAAAATTTGCGACAGTATAAAATTAGTTTTTGAATAATTTACTATAGAAAAGTCAATCCCTGGCGCAATTAAAATTTGTGACAGTATAAAATTATTTTTTGAATAATTTACTATAGAAAAGTCAATCCCTGGCGCAATTAAAATTTGTGACAGTTGAAAATTATTTTTTGAAAAATTTACTATAGAAAAGGCAATCCCTGGGATATTTAAAATTTGCGACAGTATAAAATTAGTTTTTGAATAATTTACTATAGAAAAGTCAATCCCTGGCGCAATTAAAATTTGCGACAGTATAAAATTAGTTTTTGAATAATTTACTATAGAAAAGTCAATCCCTGGCGCAATTAAAATTTGTGACAGTTGAAAATTATTTTTTGAATAATTTACTATAGAAAAGTCAATCCCTGGCGTAATTAAAATTTGTGACAGTATAAAATTATTTTTTGAATAATTTACTATAGAAAAGGCAATCCCTGGGATATTTAAAATTTGCGACAGTATAAAATTAGTTTTTGAATAATTTACTATAGAAAAGTCAATCCCTGGGATATTTAAAATTTGCGACAGTATAAAATTAGTTTTTGAATAATTTACTATAGAAAAGGCAATCCCTGGCGCAATTAAAATTTGTGACAGTTGAAAATTATTTTTTGAATAATTTACTATAGAAAAGGCAATCCCTGGCGCAATTAAAATTTGTGACAGTTGAAAATTATTTTTTGAATAATTTACTATAGAAAAGTCAATCCCTGGCGCAATTAAAATTTGTGACAGTATAAAATTATTTTTTGAATAATTTACTATAGAAAAGTCAATCCCTGGCGCAATTAAAATTTGTGACAGTATAAAATTATTTTTTGAATAATTTACTATAGAAAAGTCAATCCCTGGCGCAATTAAAATTTGTGACAGTTGAAAATTATTTTTTGAATAATTTACTATAGAAAAGTCAATCCCTGGCGCAATTAAAATTTGTGACAGTATAAAATTATTTTTTGAATAATTTACTATAGAAAAGGCAATCCCTGGCGTAATTAAAATTTGCGACAGTATAAAATTATTTTTTGAATAATTTACTATAGAAAAGTCAATCCCTGGCGTAATTAAAATTTGTGACAGTATAAAATTAGTTTTTGAAAAATTTACTATAGAAAAGGCAATCCCTGGCGCAATTAAAATTTGTGACAGTTGAAAATTATTTTTTGAATAATTTACTATAGAAAAGGCAATCCCTGGCGCAATTAAAATTTGTGACAGTTGAAAATTATTTTTTGAATAATTTACTATAGAAAAGTCAATCCCTGGCGTAATTAAAATTTGTGACAGTATAAAATTATTTTTTGAATAATTTACTATAGAAAAGTCAATCCCTGGCGTAATTAAAATTTGTGACAGTTGAAAATTATTTTTTGAATAATTTACTATAGAAAAGGCAATCCCTGGCGTAATTAAAATTTGCGACAGTATAAAATTAGTTTTTGAATAATTTACTATAGAAAAGGCAATCCCTGGCGTAATTAAAATTTGCGACAGTATAAAATTATTTTTTGAATAATTTACTATAGAAAAGGCAATCCCTGGCGTAATTAAAATTTGTGACAGTTGAAAATTATTTTTTGAATAATTTACTATAGAAAAGGCAATCCCTGGCGTAATTAAAATTTGCGACAGTATAAAATTAGTTTTTGAATAATTTACTATAGAAAAGGCAATCCCTGGCGTAATTAAAATTTGCGACAGTATAAAATTATTTTTTGAATAATTTACTATAGAAAAGGCAATCCCTGGCGCAATTAAAATTTGTGACAGTTGAAAATTATTTTTTGAATAATTTACTATAGAAAAGTCAATCCCTGGCGCAATTAAAATTTGTGACAGTTGAAAATTATTTTTTGAAAAATTTACTATAGAAAAGTCAATCCCTGGCGCAATTAAAATTTGTGACAGTTGAAAATTATTTTTTGAATAATTTACTATAGAAAAGGCAATCCCTGGCGCAATTAAAATTTGTGACAGTTGAAAATTATTTTTTGAATAATTTACTATAGAAAAGTCAATCCCTGGCGCAATTAAAATTTGTGACAGTATAAAATTATTTTTTGAATAATTTACTATAGAAAAGTCAATCCCTGGCGCAATTAAAATTTGTGACAGTTGAAAATTATTTTTTGAATAATTTACTATAGAAAAGGCAATCCCTGGCGCAATTAAAATTTGTGACAGTTGAAAATTATTTTTTGAATAATTTACTATAGAAAAGGCAATCCCTGGCGCAATTAAAATTTGTGACAGTATAAAATTAGTTTTTGAATAATTTACTATAGAAAAGTCAATCCCTGGCGTAATTAAAATTTGCGACAGTATAAAATTAGTTTTTGAATAATTTACTATAGAAAAGGCAATCCCTGGCGTAATTAAAATTTGCGACAGTATAAAATTAGTTTTTGAATAATTTACTATAAAAAAGGCAATCCCTGGCGTAATTAAAATTTGCGACAGTATAAAATTATTTTTTGAATAATTTACTATAGAAAAGGCAATCCCTGGCGCAATTAAAATTTGTGACAGTTGAAAATTATTTTTTGAATAATTTACTATAGAAAAGTCAATCCCTGGCGCAATTAAAATTTGTGACAGTTGAAAATTATTTTTTGAATAATTTACTATAGAAAAGTCAATCCCTGGCGCAATTAAAATTTGTGACAGTATAAAATTATTTTTTGAATAATTTACTATAGAAAAGTCAATCCCTGGCGCAATTAAAATTTGCGACAGTATAAAATTAGTTTTTGAATAATTTACTATAGAAAAGTCAATCCCTGGCGCAATTAAAATTTGTGACAGTTGAAAATTATTTTTTGAATAATTTACTATAGAAAAGTCAATCCCTGGCGTAATTAAAATTTGTGACAGTATAAAATTATTTTTTGAATAATTTACTATAGAAAAGGCAATCCCTGGGATATTTAAAATTTGCGACAGTATAAAATTAGTTTTTGAATAATTTACTATAGAAAAGTCAATCCCTGGGATATTTAAAATTTGCGACAGTATAAAATTAGTTTTTGAATAATTTACTATAGAAAAGGCAATCCCTGGCGCAATTAAAATTTGTGACAGTTGAAAATTATTTTTTGAATAATTTACTATAGAAAAGGCAATCCCTGGCGCAATTAAAATTTGTGACAGTTGAAAATTATTTTTTGAATAATTTACTATAGAAAAGTCAATCCCTGGCGCAATTAAAATTTGTGACAGTATAAAATTATTTTTTGAATAATTTACTATAGAAAAGTCAATCCCTGGCGCAATTAAAATTTGTGACAGTATAAAATTATTTTTTGAATAATTTACTATAGAAAAGTCAATCCCTGGCGCAATTAAAATTTGTGACAGTTGAAAATTATTTTTTGAATAATTTACTATAGAAAAGTCAATCCCTGGCGCAATTAAAATTTGTGACAGTATAAAATTATTTTTTGAATAATTTACTATAGAAAAGGCAATCCCTGGCGTAATTAAAATTTGCGACAGTATAAAATTATTTTTTGAATAATTTACTATAGAAAAGTCAATCCCTGGCGTAATTAAAATTTGTGACAGTATAAAATTAGTTTTTGAAAAATTTACTATAGAAAAGGCAATCCCTGGCGCAATTAAAATTTGTGACAGTTGAAAATTATTTTTTGAATAATTTACTATAGAAAAGGCAATCCCTGGCGCAATTAAAATTTGTGACAGTTGAAAATTATTTTTTGAATAATTTACTATAGAAAAGTCAATCCCTGGCGTAATTAAAATTTGTGACAGTATAAAATTATTTTTTGAATAATTTACTATAGAAAAGTCAATCCCTGGCGTAATTAAAATTTGTGACAGTTGAAAATAATTTTTTGAATAATTTACTATAGAAAAGGCAATCCCTGGCGTAATTAAAATTTGCGACAGTATAAAATTAGTTTTTGAATAATTTACTATAGAAAAGGCAATCCCTGGCGTAATTAAAATTTGCGACAGTATAAAATTATTTTTTGAATAATTTACTATAGAAAAGGCAATCCCTGGCGTAATTAAAATTTGTGACAGTTGAAAATTATTTTTTGAATAATTTACTATAGAAAAGGCAATCCCTGGCGTAATTAAAATTTGCGACAGTATAAAATTAGTTTTTGAATAATTTACTATAGAAAAGGCAATCCCTGGCGTAATTAAAATTTGCGACAGTATAAAATTATTTTTTGAATAATTTACTATAGAAAAGGCAATCCCTGGCGCAATTAAAATTTGTGACAGTTGAAAATTATTTTTTGAATAATTTACTATAGAAAAGTCAATCCCTGGCGCAATTAAAATTTGTGACAGTTGAAAATTATTTTTTGAAAAATTTACTATAGAAAAGTCAATCCCTGGCGCAATTAAAATTTGTGACAGTTGAAAATTATTTTTTGAATAATTTACTATAGAAAAGGCAATCCCTGGCGCAATTAAAATTTGTGACAGTTGAAAATTATTTTTTGAATAATTTACTATAGAAAAGTCAATCCCTGGCGCAATTAAAATTTGTGACAGTATAAAATTATTTTTTGAATAATTTACTATAGAAAAGTCAATCCCTGGCGCAATTAAAATTTGTGACAGTTGAAAATTATTTTTTGAATAATTTACTATAGAAAAGGCAATCCCTGGCGCAATTAAAATTTGTGACAGTTGAAAATTATTTTTTGAATAATTTACTATAGAAAAGGCAATCCCTGGCGCAATTAAAATTTGTGACAGTATAAAATTAGTTTTTGAATAATTTACTATAGAAAAGTCAATCCCTGGCGTAATTAAAATTTGCGACAGTATAAAATTAGTTTTTGAATAATTTACTATAGAAAAGGCAATCCCTGGCGTAATTAAAATTTGCGACAGTATAAAATTAGTTTTTGAATAATTTACTATAGAAAAGGCAATCCCTGGCGTAATTAAAATTTGCGACAGTATAAAATTATTTTTTGAATAATTTACTATAGAAAAGGCAATCCCTGGCGCAATTAAAATTTGTGACAGTTGAAAATTATTTTTTGAATAATTTACTATAGAAAAGTCAATCCCTGGCGCAATTAAAATTTGTGACAGTTGAAAATTATTTTTTGAATAATTTACTATAGAAAAGTCAATCCCTGGCGCAATTAAAATTTGTGACAGTATAAAATTATTTTTTGAATAATTTACTATAGAAAAGGCAATCCCTGGGATATTTAAAATTTGCGACAGTATAAAATTAGTTTTTGAAAAATTTACTATAGAAAAGGCAATCCCTGGCGCAATTAAAATTTGTGACAGTTGAAAATTATTTTTTGAATAATTTACTATAGAAAAGGCAATCCCTGGCGTAATTAAAATTTGCGACAGTATAAAATTAGTTTTTGAATAATTTACTATAGAAAAGGCAATCCCTGGCGTAATTAAAATTTGCGACAGTATAAAATTATTTTTTGAATAATTTACTATAGAAAAGGCAATCCCTGGCGCAATTAAAATTTGTGACAGTTGAAAATTATTTTTTGAATAATTTACTATAGAAAAGTCAATCCCTGGCGCAATTAAAATTTGTGACAGTTGAAAATTATTTTTTGAAAAATTTACAAAAAAAAGGCAATCCCTGGCGCAATTAAAATTTGTGACAGTTGAAAATTATTTTTTGAATAATTTACTATAGAAAAGGCAATCCCTGGCGCAATTAAAATTTGTGACAGTTGAAAATTATTTTTTGAATAATTTACTATAGAAAAGTCAATCCCTGGCGCAATTAAAATTTGTGACAGTATAAAATTATTTTTTGAATAATTTACTATAGAAAAGTCAATCCCTGGCGCAATTAAAATTTGTGACAGTTGAAAATTATTTTTTGAATAATTTACTATAGAAAAGGCAATCCCTGGGATATTTAAAATTTGCGACAGTATAAAATTAGTTTTTGAATAATTTACTATAGAAAAGTCAATCCCTGGCGCAATTAAAATTTGTGACAGTATAAAATTAGTTTTTGAATAATTTACTATAGAAAAGTCAATCCCTGGCGTAATTAAAATTTGTGACAGTATAAAATTAGTTTTTGAAAAATTTACTATAGAAAAGTCAATCCCTGGCGCAATTAAAATTTGTGACAGTTGAAAATTATTTTTTGAATAATTTACTATAGAAAAGGCAATCCCTGGCGCAATTAAAATTTGTGACAGTTGAAAATTATTTTTTGAATAATTTACTATAGAAAAGTCAATCCCTGGCGCAATTAAAATTTGTGACAGTATAAAATTATTTTTTGAATAATTTACTATAGAAAAGTCAATCCCTGGCGCAATTAAAATTTGTGACAGTTGAAAATTATTTTTTGAATAATTTACTATAGAAAAGGCAATCCCTGGGATATTTAAAATTTGCGACAGTATAAAATTAGTTTTTGAATAATTTACTATAGAAAAGTCAATCCCTGGCGCAATTAAAATTTGTGACAGTATAAAATTAGTTTTTGAATAATTTACTATAGAAAAGTCAATCCCTGGCGTAATTAAAATTTGTGACAGTATAAAATTATTTTTTGAATAATTTACTATAGAAAAGTCAATCCCTGGCGCAATTAAAATTTGTGACAGTTGAAAATTATTTTTTGAATAATTTACTATAGAAAAGGCAATCCCTGGGATATTTAAAATTTGCGACAGTATAAAATTAGTTTTTGAATAATTTACTATAGAAAAGTCAATCCCTGGCGCAATTAAAATTTGTGACAGTTGAAAATTATTTTTTGAATAATTTACTATAGAAAAGGCAATCCCTGGGATATTTAAAATTTGCGACAGTATAAAATTAGTTTTTGAATAATTTACTATAGAAAAGACAATCCCTGGCGCAATTAAAATTTGTGACAGTATAAAATTAGTTTTTGAATAATTTACTATAGAAAAGTCAATCCCTGGCGTAATTAAAATTTGTGACAGTTGAAAATTATTTTTTGAATAATTTACTATAGAAAAGGCAATCCCTGGCGTAATTAAAATTTGCGACAGTATAAAATTAGTTTTTGAATAATTTACTATAGAAAAGGCAATCCCTGGCGTAATTAAAATTTGCGACAGTATAAAATTATTTTTTGAATAATTTACTATAGAAAAGGCAATCCCTGGCGCAATTAAAATTTGTGACAGTTGAAAATTATTTTTTGAATAATTTACTATAGAAAAGTCAATCCCTGGCGCAATTAAAATTTGTGACAGTTGAAAATTATTTTTTGAAAAATTTACTATAGAAAAGTCAATCCCTGGCGCAATTAAAATTTGTGACAGTTGAAAATTATTTTTTGAAAAATTTACTATAGAAAAGGCAATCCCTGGCGCAATTAAAATTTGTGACAGTTGAAAATTATTTTTTGAATAATTTACTATAGAAAAGGCAATCCCTGGGATATTTAAAATTTGCGACAGTATAAAATTAGTTTTTGAATAATTTACTATAGAAAAGTCAATCCCTGGCGCAATTAAAATTTGTGACAGTTGAAAATTATTTTTTGAATAATTTACTATAGAAAAGGCAATCCCTGGGATATTTAAAATTTGCGACAGTATAAAATTAGTTTTTGAATAATTTACTATAGAAAAGTCAATCCCTGGCGCAATTAAAATTTGTGACAGTATAAAATTAGTTTTTGAATAATTTACTATAGAAAAGTCAATCCCTGGCGTAATTAAAATTTGTGACAGTATAAAATTAGTTTTTGAAAAATTTACTATAGAAAAGTCAATCCCTGGCGCAATTAAAATTTGTGACAGTTGAAAATTATTTTTTGAATAATTTACTATAGAAAAGGCAATCCCTGGCGCAATTAAAATTTGTGACAGTTGAAAATTATTTTTTGAATAATTTACTATAGAAAAGTCAATCCCTGGCGCAATTAAAATTTGTGACAGTATAAAATTATTTTTTGAATAATTTACTATAGAAAAGTCAATCCCTGGCGCAATTAAAATTTGTAACAGTTGAAAATTATTTTTTGAATAATTTACTATAGAAAAGGCAATCCCTGGGATATTTAAAATTTGCGACAGTATAAAATTAGTTTTTGAATAATTTACTATAGAAAAGTCAATCCCTGGCGCAATTAAAATTTGTGACAGTATAAAATTAGTTTTTGAATAATTTACTATAGAAAAGTCAATCCCTGGCGTAATTAAAATTTGTGACAGTATAAAATTATTTTTTGAATAATTTACTATAGAAAAGTCAATCCCTGGCGCAATTAAAATTTGTGACAGTATAAAATTATTTTTTGAATAATTTACTATAGAAAAGTCAATCCCTGGCGCAATTAAAATTTGTGACAGTATAAAATTAGTTTTTGAATAATTTACTATAGAAAAGGCAATCCCTTTGATATTTAAAATTTGCGACAGTATAAAATTAGTTTTTGAATAATTTACTATAGAAAAGTCAATCCCTGGCGCAATTAAAATTTGTGACAGTATAAAATTATTTTTTGAATAATTTACTATAGAAAAGGCAATCCCTGGGATATTTAAAATTTGCGACAGTATAAAATTAGTTTTTGAAAAATTTACTATAGAAAAGGCAATCCCTGGCGCAATTAAAATTTGTGACAGTTGAAAATTATTTTTTGAATAATTTACTATAGAAAAGGCAATCCCTGGGATATTTAAAATTTGCGACAGTATAAAATTAGTTTTTGAATAATTTACTATAGAAAAGTCAATCCCTGGCGCAATTAAAATTTGTGACAGTATAAAATTAGTTTTTGAATAATTTACTATAGAAAAGTCAATCCCTGGCGTAATTAAAATTTGTGACAGTTGAAAATTATTTTTTGAATAATTTACTATAGAAAAGGCAATCCCTGGCGTAATTAAAATTTGCGACAGTATAAAATTAGTTTTTGAATAATTTACTATAGAAAAGGCAATCCCTGGCGTAATTAAAATTTGCGACAGTATAAAATTATTTTTTGAATAATTTACTATAGAAAAGGCAATCCCTGGCGTAATTAAAATTTGTGACAGTTGAAAATTATTTTTTGAATAATTTACTATAGAAAAGGCAATCCCTGGCGTAATTAAAATTTGCGACAGTATAAAATTAGTTTTTGAATAATTTACTATAGAAAAGGCAATCCCTGGCGTAATTAAAATTTGCGACAGTATAAAATTATTTTTTGAATAATTTACTATAGAAAAGGCAATCCCTGGCGCAATTAAAATTTGTAACAGTTGAAAATTATTTTTTGAAAAATTTACTATAGAAAAGTCAATCCCTGGCGCAATTAAAATTTGTGACAGTTGAAAATTATTTTTTGAAAAATTTACTATAGAAAAGGCAATCCCTGGCGCAATTAAAATTTGTGACAGTTGAAAATTATTTTTTGAATAATTTACTATAGAAAAGGCAATCCCTGGCGCAATTAAAATTTGTGACAGTTGAAAATTATTTTTTGAATAATTTACTATAGAAAAGTCAATCCCTGGCGCAATTAAAATTTGTGACAGTATAAAATTATTTTTTGAATAATTTACTATAGAAAAGTCAATCCCTGGCGCAATTAAAATTTGTGACAGTTGAAAATTATTTTTTGAATAATTTACTATAGAAAAGGCAATCCCTGGCGTAATTAAAATTTGCGACAGTATAAAATTAGTTTTTGAATAATTTACTATAGAAAAGTCAATCCCTGGCGCAATTAAAATTTGCGACAGTATAAAATTAGTTTTTGAATAATTTACTATAGAAAAGTCAATCCCTGGCGCAATTAAAATTTGTGACAGTATAAAATTAGTTTTTGAATAATTTACTATAGAAAAGGCAATCCCTGGGATATTTAAAATTTGCGACAGTATAAAATTAGTTTTTGAATAATTTACTATAGAAAAGTCAATCCCTGGCGCAATTAAAATTTGTGACAGTATAAAATTAGTTTTTGAATAATTTACTATAGAAAAGTCAATCCCTGGCGTAATTAAAATTTGTGACAGTTGAAAATTATTTTTTGAATAATTTACTATAGAAAAGGCAATCCCTGGCGCACATAAAATTTGTGACAGTTGAAAATTATTTTTTGAAAAATTTACTATATAAAAGGCAATCCCTGGCGCACATAAAATTTGTGACAGTATAAAATTATTTTTTGAATAATTTACTATAGAAAAGGCAATCCCTGGGATATTTAAAATTTGCGACAGTATAAAATTAGTTTTTGAATAATTTACTATAGAAAAGTCAATCCCTGGCGCAATTAAAATTTGTGACAGTATAAAATTAGTTTTTGAATAATTTACTATAGAAAAGTCAATCCCTGGCGTAATTAAAATTTGTGACAGTTGAAAATTATTTTTTGAATAATTTACTATAGAAAAGTCAATCCCTGGCGCAATTAAAATTTGTGACAGTTGAAAATTATTTTTTGAATAATTTACTATAGAAAAGTCAATCCCTGGCGCAATTAAAATTTGTGACAGTTGAAAATTATTTTTTGAAAAATTTACTATAGAAAAGGCAATCCCTGGGATATTTAAAATTTGCGACAGTATAAAATTAGTTTTTGAATAATTTACTATAGAAAAGTCAATCCCTGGCGCAATTAAAATTTGTGACAGTATAAAATTAGTTTTTGAATAATTTACTATAGAAAAGTCAATCCCTGGCGTAATTAAAATTTGTGACAGTTGAAAATTATTTTTTGAATAATTTACTATAGAAAAGGCAATCCCTGGGATATTTAAAATTTGCGACAGTATAAAATTAGTTTTTGAATAATTTACTATAGAAAAGTCAATCCCTGGCGCAATTAAAATTTGTGACAGTATAAAATTAGTTTTTGAATAATTTACTATAGAAAAGTCAATCCCTGGCGCAATTAAAATTTGTGACAGTTGAAAATTATTTTTTGAAAAATTTACTATAGAAAAGGCAATCCCTGGCGCAATTAAAATTTGTGACAGTTGAAAATTATTTTTTGAATAATTTACTATAGAAAAGGCAATCCCTGGCGCAATTAAAATTTGTTACAGTTGAAAATTATTTTTTGAATAATTTACTATAGAAAAGTCAATCCCTGGCGCAATTAAAATTTGTGACAGTATAAAATTATTTTTTGAATAATTTACTATAGAAAAGTCAATCCCTGGCGCAATTAAAATTTGTGACAGTTGAAAATTATTTTTTGAATAATTTACTATAGAAAAGGCAATCCCTGGCGTAATTAAAATTTGCGACAGTATAAAATTAGTTTTTGAATAATTTACTATAGAAAAGTCAATCCCTGGCGCAATTAAAATTTGCGACAATATAAAATTAGTTTTTGAATAATTTACTATAGAAAAGTCAATCCCTGGCGCAATTAAAATTTGTGACAGTATAAAATTAGTTTTTGAATAATTTACTATAGAAAAGGCAATCCCTGGGATATTTAAAATTTGCGACAGTATAAAATTAGTTTTTGAATAATTTACTATAGAAAAGTCAATCCCTGGCGCAATTAAAATTTGTGACAGTATAAAATTAGTTTTTGAATAATTTACTATAGAAAAGTCAATCCCTGGCGTAATTAAAATTTGTGACAGTTGAAAATTATTTTTTGAATAATTTACTATAGAAAAGGCAATCCCTGGCGCATATCAAATTTGTGACAGTTGAAAATTATTTTTTGAAAAATTTACTATATAAAAGGCAATCCCTGGCGCACATAAAATTTGTGACAGTATAAAATTATTTTTTGAATAATTTACTATAGAAAAGGCAATCCCTGGGATATTTAAAATTTGCGACAGTATAAAATTAGTTTTTGAATAATTTACTATAGAAAAGTCAATCCCTGGCGCAATTAAAATTTGTGACAGTATAAAATTAGTTTTTGAATAATTTACTATAGAAAAGTCAATCCCTGGCGTAATTAAAATTTGTGACAGTTGAAAATTATTTTTTGAATAATTTACTATAGAAAAGTCAATCCCTGGCGCAATTAAAATTTGTGACAGTTGAAAATTATTTTTTGAATAATTTACTATAGAAAAGTCAATCCCTGGCGCAATTAAAATTTGTGACAGTTGAAAATTATTTTTTGAAAAATTTACTATAGAAAAGGCAATCCCTGGGATATTTAAAATTTGCGACAGTATAAAATTAGTTTTTGAATAATTTACTATAGAAAAGTCAATCCCTGGCGCAATTAAAATTTGTGACAGTATAAAATTAGTTTTTGAATAATTTACTATAGAAAAGTCAATCCCTGGCGTAATTAAAATTTGTGACAGTATAAAATTAGTTTTTGAAAAATTTACTATAGAAAAGTCAATCCCTGGCGCAATTAAAATTTGTGACAGTTGAAAATTATTTTTTGAATAATTTACTATAGAAAAGGCAATCCCTGGGATATTTAAAATTTGCGACAGTATAAAATTAGTTTTTGAATAATTTACTATAGAAAAGTCAATCCCTGGCGCAATTAAAATTTGTGACAGTTGAAAATTATTTTTTGAATAATTTACTATAGAAAAGTCAATCCCTGGCGCAATTAAAATTTGTGACAGTTGAAAATTATTTTTTGAATAATTTACTATAGAAAAGTCAATCCCTGGCGCAATTAAAATTTGTGACAGTATAAAATTATTTTTTGAATAATTTACTATAGAAAAGGCAATCCCTGGGATATTTAAAATTTGCGACAGTATAAAATTAGTTTTTGAAAAATTTACTATAGAAAAGGCAATCCCTGGCGCAATTAAAATTTGTGACAGTTGAAAATTATTTTTTGAATAATTTACTATAGAAAAGGCAATCCCTGGGATATTTAAAATTTGCGACAGTATAAAATTAGTTTTTGAATAATTTACTATAGAAAAGTCAATCCCTGGCGCAATTAAAATTTGTGACAGTATAAAATTAGTTTTTGAATAATTTACTATAGAAAAGTCAATCCCTGGCGTAATTAAAATTTGTGACAGTTGAAAATTATTTTTTGAATAATTTACTATAGAAAAGTCAATCCCTGGCGCAATTAAAATTTGCGACAGTATAAAATTAGTTTTTGAATAATTTACTATAGAAAAGTCAATCCCTGGCGCAATTAAAATTTGTGACAGTTGAAAATTATTTTTTGAATAATTTACTATAGAAAAGTCAATCCCTGGCGTAATTAAAATTTGTGACAGTATAAAATTATTTTTTGAATAATTTACTATAGAAAAGTCAATCCCTGGCGCAATTAAAATTTGTGACAGTATAAAATTATTTTTTGAATAATTTACTATAGAAAAGTCAATCCCTGGCGCAATTAAAATTTGTGACAGTATAAAATTAGTTTTTGAATAATTTACTATAGAAAAGTCAATCCCTGGGATATTTAAAATTTGCGACAGTATAAAATTAGTTTTTGAATAATTTACTATAGAAAAGTCAATCCCTGGCGCAATTAAAATTTGTGACAGTATAAAATTATTTTTTGAATAATTTACTATAGAAAAGTCAATCCCTGGCGCAATTAAAATTTGTGACAGTATAAAATTATTTTTTGAATAATTTACTATAGAAAAGTCAATCCCTGGCGCAATTAAAATTTGTGACAGTATAAAATTATTTTTTGAATAATTTACTATAGAAAAGGCAATCCCTGGCGTAATTAAAATTTGCGACAGTATAAAATTAGTTTTTGAATAATTTACTATAGAAAAGTCAATCCCTGGCGCAATTAAAATTTGTGACAGTATAAAATTATTTTTTGAATAATTTACTATAGAAAAGTCAATCCCTGGCGCAATTAAAATTTGTGACAGTTGAAAATTATTTTTTGAATAATTTACTATAGAAAAGGCAATCCCTGGGATATTTAAAATTTGCGACAGTATAAAATTAGTTTTTGAATAATTTACTATAGAAAAGGCAATCCCTGGCGCAATTAAAATTTGTGACAGTATAAAATTATTTTTTGAATAATTTACTATAGAAAAGGCAATCCCTGGGATATTTAAAATTTGTGACAGTATAAAATTAGTTTTTGAATAATTTACTATACAAAAGTCAATCCCTGGCGTAATTAAAATTTGTGACAGTTGAAAATTATTTTTTGAATAATTTACTATAGAAAAGTCAATCCCTGGCGCAATTAAAATTTGCGACAGTATAAAATTAGTTTTTGAATAATTTACTATAGAAAAGTCAATCCCTGGCGCAATTAAAATTTGTGACAGTTGAAAATTATTTTTTGAATAATTTACTATAGAAAAGTCAATCCCTGGCGTAATTAAAATTTGTGACAGTATAAAATTATTTTTTGAATAATTTACTATAGAAAAGTCAATCCCTGGCGCAATTAAAATTTGTGACAGTATAAAATTATTTTTTGAATAATTTACTATAGAAAAGTCAATCCCTGGCGCAATTAAAATTTGTGACAGTATAAAATTAGTTTTTGAATAATTTACTATAGAAAAGTCAATCCCTGGGATATTTAAAATTTGCGACAGTATAAAATTAGTTTTTGAATAATTTACTATAGAAAAGTCAATCCCTGGCGCAATTAAAATTTGTGACAGTATAAAATTATTTTTTGAATAATTTACTATAGAAAAGTCAATCCCTGGCGCAATTAAAATTTGTGACAGTATAAAATTATTTTTTGAATAATTTACTATAGAAAAGTCAATCCCTGGCGCAATTAAAATTTGTGACAGTATAAAATTATTTTTTGAATAATTTACTATAGAAAAGGCAATCCCTGGCGTAATTAAAATTTGCGACAGTATAAAATTAGTTTTTGAATAATTTACTATAGAAAAGTCAATCCCTGGCGCAATTAAAATTTGTGACAGTATAAAATTATTTTTTGAATAATTTACTATAGAAAAGTCAATCCCTGGCGCAATTAAAATTTGTGACAGTTGAAAATTATTTTTTGAATAATTTACTATAGAAAAGGCAATCCCTGGGATATTTAAAATTTGCGACAGTATAAAATTAGTTTTTGAATAATTTACTATAGAAAAGGCAATCCCTGGCGTAATTAAAATTTGCGACAGTATAAAATTAGTTTTTGAATAATTTACTATAGAAAAGTCAATCCCTGGCGCAATTAAAATTTGTGACAGTATAAAATTAGTTTTTGAATAATTTACTATAGAAAAGGCAATCCCTGGCGTAATTAAAATTTGCGACAGTATAAAATTATTTTTTGAATAATTTACTATAGAAAAGTCAATCCCTGGCGCAATTAAAATTTGTGACAGTATAAAATTAGTTTTTGAATAATTTACTATAGAAAAGTCAATCCCTGGGATATTTAAAATTTGCGACAGTATAAAATTAGTTTTTGAATAATTTACTATAGAAAAGTCAATCCCTGGCGCAATTAAAATTTGTGACAGTATAAAATTATTTTTTGAATAATTTACTATAGAAAAGTCAATCCCTGGCGCAATTAAAATTTGTGACAGTATAAAATTATTTTTTGAATAATTTACTATAGAAAAGTCAATCCCTGGCGCAATTAAAATTTGTGACAGTATAAAATTATTTTTTGAATAATTTACTATAGAAAAGGCAATCCCTGGCGTAATTAAAATTTGCGACAGTATAAAATTAGTTTTTGAATAATTTACTATAGAAAAGTCAATCCCTGGCGCAATTAAAATTTGTGACAGTATAAAATTATTTTTTGAATAATTTACTATAGAAAAGTCAATCCCTGGCGCAATTAAAATTTGTGACAGTTGAAAATTATTTTTTGAATAATTTACTATAGAAAAGGCAATCCCTGGGATATTTAAAATTTGCGACAGTATAAAATTAGTTTTTGAATAATTTACTATAGAAAAGGCAATCCCTGGCGCAATTAAAATTTGTGACAGTATAAAATTATTTTTTGAATAATTTACTATAGAAAAGGCAATCCCTGGGATATTTAAAATTTGTGACAGTATAAAATTAGTTTTTGAATAATTTACTATAGAAAAGTCAATCCCTGGCGTAATTAAAATTTGTGACAGTTGAAAATTATTTTTTGAATAATTTACTATAGAAAAGTCAATCCCTGGCGCAATTAAAATTTGCGACAGTATAAAATTAGTTTTTGAATAATTTACTATAGAAAAGTCAATCCCTGGCGCAATTAAAATTTGTGACAGTTGAAAATTATTTTTTGAATAATTTACTATAGAAAAGTCAATCCCTGGCGTAATTAAAATTTGTGACAGTATAAAATTATTTTTTGAATAATTTACTATAGAAAAGTCAATCCCTGGCGCAATTAAAATTTGTGACAGTATAAAATTATTTTTTGAATAATTTACTATAGAAAAGTCAATCCCTGGCGCAATTAAAATTTGTGACAGTATAAAATTAGTTTTTGAATAATTTACTATAGAAAAGTCAATCCCTGGGATATTTAAAATTTGCGACAGTATAAAATTAGTTTTTGAATAATTTACTATAGAAAAGTCAATCCCTGGCGCAATTAAAATTTGTGACAGTATAAAATTATTTTTTGAATAATTTACTATAGAAAAGTCAATCCCTGGCGCAATTAAAATTTGTGACAGTATAAAATTATTTTTTGAATAATTTACTATAGAAAAGTCAATCCCTGGCGCAATTAAAATTTGTGACAGTATAAAATTATTTTTTGAATAATTTACTATAGAAAAGGCAATCCCTGGCGCAATTAAAATTTGTGACAGTATAAAATTATTTTTTGAATAATTTACTATAGAAAAGTCAATCCCTGGCGCAATTAAAATTTGTGACAGTATAAAATTATTTTTTGAATAATTTACTATAGAAAAGGCAATCCCTGGCGTAATTAAAATTTGCGACAGTATAAAATTAGTTTTTGAATAATTTACTATAGAAAAGTCAATCCCTGGCGCAATTAAAATTTGTGACAGTATAAAATTATTTTTTGAATAATTTACTATAGAAAAGTCAATCCCTGGCGCAATTAAAATTTGTGACAGTTGAAAATTATTTTTTGAATAATTTACTATAGAAAAGGCAATCCCTGGGATATTTAAAATTTGCGACAGTATAAAATTAGTTTTTGAATAATTTACTATAGAAAAGGCAATCCCTGGCGCAATTAAAATTTGTGACAGTATAAAATTATTTTTTGAATAATTTACTATAGAAAAGGCAATCCCTGGGATATTTAAAATTTGTGACAGTATAAAATTAGTTTTTGAATAATTTACTATAGAAAAGTCAATCCCTGGCGTAATTAAAATTTGTGACAGTTGAAAATTATTTTTTGAATAATTTACTATAGAAAAGTCAATCCCTGGCGCAATTAAAATTTGCGACAGTATAAAATTAGTTTTTGAATAATTTACTATAGAAAAGTCAATCCCTGGCGCAATTAAAATTTGTGACAGTTGAAAATTATTTTTTGAATAATTTACTATAGAAAAGTCAATCCCTGGCGTAATTAAAATTTGTGACAGTATAAAATTATTTTTTGAATAATTTACTATAGAAAAGTCAATCCCTGGCGCAATTAAAATTTGTGACAGTATAAAATTATTTTTTGAATAATTTACTATAGAAAAGTCAATCCCTGGCGCAATTAAAATTTGTGACAGTATAAAATTAGTTTTTGAATAATTTACTATAGAAAAGTCAATCCCTGGGATATTTAAAATTTGCGACAGTATAAAATTAGTTTTTGAATAATTTACTATAGAAAAGTCAATCCCTGGCGCAATTAAAATTTGTGACAGTATAAAATTATTTTTTGAATAATTTACTATAGAAAAGTCAATCCCTGGCGCAATTAAAATTTGTGACAGTATAAAATTATTTTTTGAATAATTTACTATAGAAAAGTCAATCCCTGGCGCAATTAAAATTTGTGACAGTATAAAATTATTTTTTGAATAATTTACTATAGAAAAGGCAATCCCTGGCGTAATTAAAATTTGCGACAGTATAAAATTAGTTTTTGAATAATTTACTATAGAAAAGTCAATCCCTGGCGCAATTAAAATTTGTGACAGTATAAAATTATTTTTTGAATAATTTACTATAGAAAAGTCAATCCCTGGCGCAATTAAAATTTGTGACAGTTGAAAATTATTTTTTGAATAATTTACTATAGAAAAGGCAATCCCTGGGATATTTAAAATTTGCGACAGTATAAAATTAGTTTTTGAATAATTTACTATAGAAAAGGCAATCCCTGGCGCAATTAAAATTTGTGACAGTATAAAATTATTTTTTGAATAATTTACTATAGAAAAGGCAATCCCTGGGATATTTAAAATTTGCGACAGTATAAAATTAGTTTTTGAATAATTTACTATAGAAAAGGCAATCCCTGGGATATTTAAAATTTGCGACAGTATAAAATTAGTTTTTGAATAATTTACTATAGAAAAGTCAATCCCTGGCGCAATTAAAATTTGTGACAGTATAAAATTAGTTTTTGAATAATTTACTATAGAAAAGGCAATCCCTGGCGTAATTAAAATTTGCGACAGTATAAAATTATTTTTTGAATAATTTACTATAGAAAAGGCAATCCCTGGCGTAATTAAAATTTGCGACAGTATAAAATTAGTTTTTGAATAATTTACTATAGAAAAGGCAATCCCTGGCGTAATTAAAATTTGCGACAGTATAAAATTAGTTTTTGAATAATTTACTATAGAAAAGTCAATCCCTGGCGCAATTAAAATTTGTGACAGTATAAAATTATTTTTTGAATAATTTACTATAGAAAAGTCAATCCCTGGCGCAATTAAAATTTGTGACAGTTGAAAATTATTTTTTGAAAAATTTACTATAGAAAAGGCAATCCCTGGCGCAATTAAAATTTGTGACAGTTGAAAATTATTTTTTGAATAATTTACTATAGAAAAGGCAATCCCTGGCGTAATTAAAATTTGCGACAGTATAAAATTAGTTTTTGAATAATTTACTATAGAAAAGGCAATCCCTGGGATATTTAAAATTTGCGACAGTATAAAATTAGTTTTTGAATAATTTACTATAGAAAAGTCAATCCCTGGCGCAATTAAAATTTGTGACAGTATAAAATTAGTTTTTGAATAATTTACTATAGAAAAGTCAATCCCTGGCGTAATTAAAATTTGCGACAGTATAAAATTAGTTTTTGAATAATTTACTATAGAAAAGTCAATCCCTGGCGCAATTAAAATTTGTGACAGTATAAAATTAGTTTTTGAATAATTTACTATAGAAAAGGCAATCCCTGGCGTAATTAAAATTTGCGACAGTATAAAATTAGTTTTTGAATAATTTACTATAGAAAAGTCAATCCCTGGCGCAATTAAAATTTGTGACAGTATAAAATTAGTTTTTGAATAATTTACTATAGAAAAGGCAATCCCTGGCGTAATTAAAATTTGCGACAGTATAAAATTATTTTTTGAATAATTTACTATAGAAAAGGCAATCCCTGGCGTAATTAAAATTTGCGACAGTATAAAATTAGTTTTTGAATAATTTACTATAGAAAAGGCAATCCCTGGCGTAATTAAAATTTGCGACAGTATAAAATTATTTTTTGAATAATTTACTATAGAAAAGGCAATCCCTGGGATATTTAAAATTTGCGACAGTATAAAATTAGTTTTTGAATAATTTACTATAGAAAAGTCAATCCCTGGCGCAATTAAAATTTGCGACAGTATAAAATTAGTTTTTGAATAATTTACTATAGAAAAGTCAATCCCTGGGATATTTAAAATTTGCGACAGTATAAAATTAGTTTTTGAATAATTTACTATAGAAAAGTCAATCCCTGGCGCAATTAAAATTTGTGACAGTATAAAATTATTTTTTGAATAATTTACTATAGAAAAGTCAATCCCTGGCGCAATTAAAATTTGTGACAGTATAAAATTATTTTTTGAATAATTTACTATAGAAAAGTCAATCCCTGGCGCAATTAAAATTTGTGACAGTATAAAATTATTTTTTGAATAATTTACTATAGAAAAGTCAATCCCTGGCGCAATTAAAATTTGTGACAGTATAAAATTATTTTTTGAATAATTTACTATAGAAAAGTCAATCCCTGGCGCAATTAAAATTTGTGACAGTTGAAAATTATTTTTTGAATAATTTACTATAGAAAAGGCAATCCCTGGGATATTTAAAATTTGCGACAGTATAAAATTAGTTTTTGAATAATTTACTATAGAAAAGTCAATCCCTGGCGCAATTAAAATTTGCGACAGTATAAAATTAGTTTTTGAATAATTTACTATAGAAAAGTCAATCCCTGGGATATTTAAAATTTGCGACAGTATAAAATTAGTTTTTGAATAATTTACTATAGAAAAGTCAATCCCTGGCGTAATTAAAATTTGTGACAGTTGAAAATTATTTTTTGAATAATTTACTATAGAAAAGTCAATCCCTGGCGCAATTAAAATTTGTGACAGTATAAAATTATTTTTTGAATAATTTACTATAGAAAAGTCAATCCCTGGCGCAATTAAAATTTGTGACAGTTGAAAATTATTTTTTGAATAATTTACTATAGAAAAGGCAATCCCTGGGATATTTAAAATTTGCGACAGTATAAAATTAGTTTTTGAATAATTTACTATAGAAAAGTCAATCCCTGGCGCAATTAAAATTTGTGACAGTATAAAATTAGTTTTTGAATAATTTACTATAGAAAAGTCAATCCCTGGCGCAATTAAAATTTGTGACAGTATAAAATTATTTTTTGAATAATTTACTATAGAAAAGTCAATTCCTGGCGCAATTAAAATTTGTGACAGTATAAAATTATTTTTTGAATAATTTACTATAGAAAAGTCAATCCCTGGCGCAATTAAAATTTGTGACAGTTGGAAATTATTTTTTGAATAATTTACTATAGAAAAGGCAATCCCTGGGATATTTAAAATTTGCGACAGTATAAAATTAGTTTTTGAATAATTTACTATAGAAAAGTCAATCCCTGGCGCAATTAAAATTTGTGACAGTATAAAATTAGTTTTTGAATAATTTACTATAGAAAAGGCAATCCCTGGCGTAATTAAAATTTGTGACAGTTGAAAATTATTTTTTGAAAAATTTACTATAGAAAAGTCAATCCCTGGCGTAATTAAAATTTGTGACAGTTGAAAATTATTTTTTGAATAATTTACTATAGAAAAGTCAATCCCTGGCGCAATTAAAATTTGTGACAGTATAAAATTATTTTTTGAATAATTTACTATAGAAAAGGCAATCCCTGGGATATTTAAAATTTGCGACAGTATAAAATTAGTTTTTGAATAATTTACTATAGAAAAGTCAATCCCTGGCGCAATTAAAATTTGTGACCGTATAAAATTATTTTTTGAATAATTTACTATAGAAAAGGCAATCCCTGGGATATTTAAAATTTGCGACAGTATAAAATTAGTTTTTGAATAATTTACTATAGAAAAGTCAATCCCTGGCGCAATTAAAATTTGTGACAGTATAAAATTAGTTTTTGAATAATTTACTATAGAAAAGGCAATCCCTGGCGTAATTAAAATTTGCGACAGTATAAAATTAGTTTTTGAATAATTTACTATAGAAAAGTCAATCCCTGGCGCAATTAAAATTTGTGACAGTATAAAATTATTTTTTGAATAATTTACTATAGAAAAGTCAATCCCTGGCGTAATTAAAATTTGTGACAGTTGAAAATTATTTTTTGAATAATTTACTATAGAAAAGTCAATCCCTGGCGCAATTAAAATTTGTGACAGTTGAAAATTATTTTTTGAAAAATTTACTATAGAAAAGGCAATCCCTGGCGCAATTAAAATTTGTGACAGTTGAAAATTATTTTTTGAATAATTTACTATAGAAAAGGCAATCCCTGGCGCAATTAAAATTTGTGACAGTATAAAATTAGTTTTTGAATAATTTACTATAGAAAAGTCTATCCCTGGCGCAATTAAAATTTGTGACAGTTGAAAATTATTTTTTGAAAAATTTACTATAGAAAAGGCAATCCCTGGCGCAATTAAAATTTGTGACAGTTGAAAATTATTTTTTGAATAATTTACTATAGAAAAGGCAATCCCTGGCGTAATTAAAATTTGCGACAGTATAAAATTAGTTTTTGAATAATTTACTATAGAAAAGGCAATCCCTGGCGTAATTAAAATTTGCGACAGTATAAAATTAGTTTTTGAATAATTTACTATAGAAAAGTCAATCCCTGGCGCAATTAAAATTTGTGACAGTTGAAAATTATTTTTTGAATAATTTACTATAGAAAAGGCAATCCCTGGGATATTTAAAATTTGCGACAGTATAAAATTAGTTTTTGAATAATTTACTATAGAAAAGGCAATCCCTGGCGTAATTAAAATTTGCGACAGTATAAAATTAGTTTTTGAATAATTTACTATAGAAAAGTCAATCCCTGGCGCAATTAAAATTTGTGACAGTTGAAAATTATTTTTTGAATAATTTACTATAGAAAAGGCAATCCCTGGGATATTTAAAATTTGCGACAGTATAAAATTAGTTTTTGAATAATTTACTATAGAAAAGTCAATCCCTGGCGCAATTAAAATTTGTGACAGTTGAAAATTAGTTTTTGAATAATTTACTATAGAAAAGTCAATCCCTGGCGCAATTAAAATTTGTGACAATATAAAATTAGTTTTTGAATAATTTACTATAGAAAAGTCAATCCCTGGCGCAATTAAAATTTGCGACAGTATAAAATTAGTTTTTGAATAATTTACTATAGAAAAGGCAATCCCTGGCGCAATTAAAATTTGTGACAGTTGAAAATTATTTTTTGAATAATTTACTATAGAAAAGTCAATCCCTGGCGCAATTAAAATTTGTGACAGTATAAAATTATTTTTTGAATAATTTACTATAGAAAAGTCAATCCCTGGCGCAATTAAAATTTGTGACAGTATAAAATTATTTTTTGAATAATTTACTATAGAAAAGGCAATCCCTGGGATATTTAAAATTTGCGACAGTATAAAATTAGTTTTTGAATAATTTACTATAGAAAAGTCAATCCCTGGCGCAATTAAAATTTGTGACAGTTGAAAATTATTTTTTGAATAATTTACTATAGAAAAGGCAATCCCTGGGATATTTAAAATTTGCGACAGTATAAAATTAGTTTTTGAATAATTTACTATAGAAAAGTCAATCCCTGGCGCAATTAAAATTTGTGACAGTATAAAATTAGTTTTTGAATAATTTACTATAGAAAAGTCAATCCCTGGCGCAATTAAAATTTGTGACAGTTGAAAATTATTTTTTGAAAAATTTACTATAGAAAAGGCAATCCCTGGCGCAATTAAAATTTGTGACAGTTGAAAATTATTTTTTGAATAATTTACTATAGAAAAGGCAATCCCTGGCGTAATTAAAATTTGCGACAGTATAAAATTAGTTTTTGAATAATTTACTATAGAAAAGGCAATCCCTGGCGTAATTAAAATTTGTGACAGTTGAAAATTATTTTTTGAAAAATTTACTATAGAAAAGTCAATCCCTGGCGTAATTAAAATTTGTGACAGTTGAAAATTAGTTTTTGAATAATTTACTATAGAAAAGTCAATCCCTGGCGCAATTAAAATTTGTGACAGTATAAAATTATTTTTTGAATAATTTACTATAGAAAAGGCAATCCCTGGGATATTTAAAATTTGCGACAGTATAAAATTAGTTTTTGAATAATTTACTATAGAAAAGGCAATCCCTGGGATATTTAAAATTTGCGACAGTATAAAATTAGTTTTTAAATAATTTACTATAGAAAAGTCAATCCCTGGCGCAATTAAAATTTGTGACAGTTGAAAATTAGTTTTTGAATAATTTACTATAGAAAAGGCAATCCCTGGCGTAATTAAAATTTGCGACAGTATAAAATTATTTTTTGAATAATTTACTATAGAAAAGGCAATCCCTGGCGTAATTAAAATTTGCGACAGTATAAAATTAGTTTTTGAATAATTTACTATAGAAAAGGCAATCCCTGGGATATTTAAAATTTGCGACAGTATAAAATTAGTTTTTGAATAATTTACTATAGAAAAGTCAATCCCTGGCGCAATTAAAATTTGCGACAGTATAAAATTAGTTTTTGAATAATTTACTATAGAAAAGGCAATCCCTGGCGTAATTAAAATTTGCGACAGTATAAAATTATTTTTTGAATAATTTACTATAGAAAAGGCAATCCCTGGGATATTTAAAATTTGCGACAGTATAAAATTAGTTTTTGAATAATTTACTATAGAAAAGTCAATCCCTGGCGCAATTAAAATTTGCGACAGTATAAAATTAGTTTTTGAATAATTTACTATAGAAAAGTCAATCCCTGGGATATTTAAAATTTGCGACAGTATAAAATTAGTTTTTGAATAATTTACTATAGAAAAGTCAATCCCTGGCGCAATTAAAATTTGTGACAGTTGAAAATTATTTTTTGAATAATTTACTATAGAAAAGTCAATCCCTGGGATATTTAAAATTTGTGACAGTATAAAATTAGTTTTTGAATAATTTACTATAGAAAAGTCAATCCCTGGCGCAATTAAAATTTGCGACAGTATAAAATTAGTTTTTGAATAATTTACTATAGAAAAGGCAATCCCTGGCGCAATTAAAATTTGTGACAGTTGAAAATTATTTTTTGAATAATTTACTATAGAAAAGTCAATCCCTGGCGCAATTAAAATTTGTGACAGTATAAAATTAGTTTTTGAATAATTTACTATAGAAAAGTCAATCCCTGGCGCAATTAAAATTTGTGACAGTTGAAAATTATTTTTTGAAAAATTTACTATAGAAAAGGCAATCCCTGGCGCAATTAAAATTTGTGACAGTTGAAAATTATTTTTTGAATAATTTACTATAGAAAAGTCAATCCCTGGCGCAATTAAAATTTGTGACAGTTGAAAATTATTTTTTGAATAATTTACTATAGAAAAGTCAATCCCTGGCGCAATTAAAATTTGCGACAGTATAAAATTAGTTTTTGAAAAATTTACTATAGAAAAGTCAATCCCTGGCGCAATTAAAATTTGTGACAGTATAAAATTAGTTTTTGAATAATTTACTATAGAAAAGTCAATCCCTGGCGTAATTAAAATTTGTGACAGTTGAAAATTATTTTTTGAATAATTTACTATAGAAAAGTCAATCCCTGGCGCAATTAAAATTTGTGACAGTATAAAATTATTTTTTGAATAATTTACTATAGAAAAGTCAATCCCTGGCGCAATTAAAATTTGTGACAGTATAAAATTAGTTTTTGAATAATTTACTATAGAAAAGTCAATCCCTGGGATATTTAAAATTTGTGACAGTATAAAATTAGTTTTTGAATAATTTACTATAGAAAAGGCAATCCCTGGCGTAATTAAAATTTGCGACAGTATAAAATTATTTTTTGAATAATTTACTATAGAAAAGGCAATCCCTGGCGTAATTAAAATTTGCGACAGTATAAAATTAGTTTTTGAATAATTTACTATAGAAAAGGCAATCCCTGGCGTAATTAAAATTTGCGACAGTATAAAATTAGTTTTTGAATAATTTACTATAGAAAAGGCAATCCCTGGGATATTTAAAATTTGCGACAGTATAAAATTAGTTTTTGAATAATTTACTATAGAAAAGTCAATCCCTGGCGCAATTAAAATTTGCGACAGTATAAAATTAGTTTTTGAATAATTTACTATAGAAAAGGCAATCCCTGGCGTAATTAAAATTTGCGACAGTATAAAATTAGTTTTTGAATAATTTACTATAGAAAAGGCAATCCCTGGGATATTTAAAATTTGCGACAGTATAAAATTAGTTTTTGAATAATTTACTATAGAAAAGTCAATCCCTGGCGCAATTAAAATTTGCGACAGTATAAAATTAGTTTTTGAATAATTTACTATAGAAAAGGCAATCCCTGGCGTAATTAAAATTTGCGACAGTATAAAATTAGTTTTTGAATAATTTACTATAGAAAAGTCAATCCCTGGCGCAATTAAAATTTGTGACAGTTGAAAATTATTTTTTGAATAATTTACTATAGAAAAGGCAATCCCTGGCGTAATTAAAATTTGCGACAGTATAAAATTATTTTTTGAATAATTTACTATAGAAAAGGCAATCCCTGGCGTAATTAAAATTTGCGACAGTATAAAATTATTTTTTGAATAATTTACTATAGAAAAGGCAATCCCTGGGATATTTAAAATTTGCGACAGTATAAAATTAGTTTTTGAATAATTTACTATAGAAAAGTCAATCCCTGGCGCAATTAAAATTTGTGACAGTATAAAATTAGTTTTTGAATAATTTACTATAGAAAAGGCAATCCCTGGCGTAATTAAAATTTGCGACAGTATAAAATTATTTTTTGAATAATTTACTATAGAAAAGTCAATCCCTGGCGTAATTAAAATTTGTGACAGTTGAAAATTATTTTTTGAATAATTTACTATAGAAAAGTCAATCCCTGGCGCAATTAAAATTTGTGACAGTATAAAATTATTTTTTGAATAATTTACTATAGAAAAGTCAATCCCTGGCGCAATTAAAATTTGTGACAGTTGAAAATTATTTTTTGAATAATTTACTATAGAAAAGGCAATCCCTGGCGTAATTAAAATTTGCGACAGTATAAAATTAGTTTTTGAATAATTTACTATAGAAAAGTCAATCCCTGGCGTAATTAAAATTTGTGACAGTTGAAAATTATTTTTTGAATAATTTACTATAGAAAAGTCAATCCCTGGCGCAATTAAAATTTGTGACAGTATAAAATTAGTTTTTGAATAATTTACTATAGAAAAGGCAATCCCTGGCGCAATTAAAATTTGTGACAGTATAAAATTATTTTTTGAATAATTTACTATAGAAAAGTCAATCCCTGGCGCAATTAAAATTTGTGACAGTTGAAAATTAGTTTTTGAATAATTTACTATAGAAAAGTCAATCCCTGGCGTAATTAAAATTTGCGACAGTATAAAATTATTTTTTGAATAATTTACTATAGAAAAGTCAATCCCTGGCGTAATTAAAATTTGTGACAGTTGAAAATTAGTTTTTGAATAATTTACTATAGAAAAGGCAATCCCTGGGATATTTAAAATTTGCGACAGTATAAAATTAGTTTTTGAATAATTTACTATAGAAAAGTCAATCCCTGGCGCAATTAAAATTTGTGACAGTTGAAAATTATTTTTTGAATAATTTACTATAGAAAAGGCAATCCCTGGGATATTTAAAATTTGCGACAGTATAAAATTAGTTTTTGAATAATTTACTATAGAAAAGTCAATCCCTGGCGCAATTAAAATTTGTGACAGTATAAAATTATTTTTTGAATAATTTACTATAGAAAAGGCAATCCCTGGCGTAATTAAAATTTGTGACAGTATAAAATTAGTTTTTGAATAATTTACTATAGAAAAGTCAATCCCTGGCGCAATTAAAATTTGCGACAGTATAAAATTAGTTTTTGAATAATTTACTATAGAAAAGTCAATCCCTGGCGCAATTAAAATTTGTGACAGTATAAAATTAGTTTTTGAATAATTTACTATAGAAAAGGCAATCCCTGGGATATTTAAAATTTGCGACAGTATAAAATTAGTTTTTGAATAATTTACTATAGAAAAGGCAATCCCTGGGATATTTAAAATTTGTGACAGTATAAAATTAGTTTTTGAATAATTTACTATAGAAAAGGCAATCCCTGGCGTAATTAAAATTTGCGACAGTATAAAATTATTTTTTGAATAATTTACTATAGAAAAGTCAATCCCTGGCGTAATTAAAATTTGTGACAGTTGAAAATTAGTTTTTGAATAATTTACTATAGAAAAGGCAATCCCTGGGATATTTAAAATTTGCGACAGTATAAAATTAGTTTTTGAATAATTTACTATAGAAAAGTCAATCCCTGGCGCAATTAAAATTTGTGACAGTTGAAAATTATTTTTTGAATAATTTACTATAGAAAAGGCAATCCCTGGGATATTTAAAATTTGCGACAGTATAAAATTAGTTTTTGAATAATTTACTATAGAAAAGTCAATCCCTGGCGCAATTAAAATTTGTGACAGTATAAAATTAGTTTTTGAATAATTTACTATAGAAAAGGCAATCCCTGGGATATTTAAAATTTGCGACAGTATAAAATTAGTTTTTGAATAATTTACTATAGAAAAGTCAATCCCTGGCGCAATTAAAATTTGCGACAGTATAAAATTAGTTTTTGAATAATTTACTATAGAAAAGGCAATCCCTGGCGTAATTAAAATTTGCGACAGTATAAAATTATTTTTTGAATAATTTACTATAGAAAAGTCAATCCCTGGCGTAATTAAAATTTGTGACAGTTGAAAATTATTTTTTGAATAATTTACTATAGAAAAGTCAATCCCTGGCGCAATTAAAATTTGTGACAGTATAAAATTATTTTTTGAATAATTTACTATAGAAAAGTCAATCCCTGGCGCAATTAAAATTTGTGACAGTATAAAATTATTTTTTGAATAATTTACTATAGAAAAGTCAATCCCTGGCGCAATTAAAATTTGTGACAGTTGAAAATTATTTTTTGAATAATTTACTATAGAAAAGGCAATCCCTGGGATATTTAAAATTTGCGACAGTATAAAATTAGTTTTTGAATAATTTACTATAGAAAAGTCAATCCCTGGCGCAATTAAAATTTGTGACAGTATAAAATTAGTTTTTGAATAATTTACTATAGAAAAGGCAATCCCTGGCGTAATTAAAATTTGCGACAGTATAAAATTAGTTTTTGAATAATTTACTATAGAAAAGGCAATCCCTGGCGTAATTAAAATTTGTGACAGTTGAAAATTATTTTTTGAATAATTTACTATAGAAAAGTCAATCCCTGGCGCAATTAAAATTTGTGACAGTATAAAATTAGTTTTTGAATAATTTACTATAGAAAAGGCAATCCCTGGCGTAATTAAAATTTGTGACAGTTGAAAATTATTTTTTGAATAATTTACTATAGAAAAGTCAATCCCTGGCGCAATTAAAATTTGTGACAGTATAAAATTATTTTTTGAATAATTTACTATAGAAAAGGCAATCCCTGGCGTAATTAAAATTTGTGACAGTATAAAATTATTTTTTGAATAATTTACTATAGAAAAGTCAATCCCTGGCGCAATTAAAATTTGTGACAGTATAAAATTAGTTTTTGAATAATTTACTATAGAAAAGGCAATCCCTGGGATATTTAAAATTTGCGACAGTATAAAATTAGTTTTTGAATAATTTACTATAGAAAAGTCAATCCCTGGCGCAATTAAAATTTGCGACAGTATAAAATTAGTTTTTGAATAATTTACTATAGAAAAGTCAATCCCTGGCGTAATTAAAATTTGTGACAGTTGAAAATTATTTTTTGAATAATTTACTATAGAAAAGTCAATCCCTGGCGCACATAAAATTTGCGACAGTATAAAATTACTTTTTGAATAATTTACTATAGAAAAGTCAATCCCTGGCGCAATTAAAATTTGCGACAGTATAAAATTAGTTTTTGAATAATTTACTATAGAAAAGGCAATCCCTGGCGTAATTAAAATTTGCGACAGTATAAAATTATTTTTTGAATAATTTACTATAGAAAAGTCAATCCCTGGCGTAATTAATATTTGTGACAGTTGAAAATTATTTTTTGAATAATTTACTATAGAAAAGTCAATCCCTGGCGCAATTAAAATTTGTGACAGTATAAAATTATTTTTTGAATAATTTACTATAGAAAAGTCAATCCCTGGCGCAATTAAAATTTGTGACAGTTGAAAATTATTTTTTGAATAATTTACTATAGAAAAGGCAATCCCTGGCGTAATTAAAATTTGCGACAGTATAAAATTAGTTTTTGAATAATTTACTATAGAAAAGTCAATCCCTGGCGTAATTAAAATTTGTGACAGTTGAAAATTATTTTTTGAATAATTTACTATAGAAAAGTCAATCCCTGGCGCAATTAAAATTTGTGACAGTATAAAATTAGTTTTTGAATAATTTACTATAGAAAAGGCAATCCCTGGCGCAATTAAAATTTGTGACAGTATAAAATTATTTTTTGAATAATTTACTATAGAAAAGTCAATCCCTGGCGCAATTAAAATTTGTGACAGTTGAAAATTAGTTTTTGAATAATTTACTATAGAAAAGTCAATCCCTGGCGCACATAAAATTTGCGACAGTATAAAATTAGTTTTTGAATAATTTACTATAGAAAAGTCAATCCCTGGCGCAATTAAAATTTGTGACAGTATAAAATTATTTTTTGAATAATTTACTATAGAAAAGTCAATCCCTGGCGCAATTAAAATTTGTGACAGTTGAAAATTATTTTTTGAATAATTTACTATAGAAAAGTCAATCCCTGGCGCAATTAAAATTTGTGACAGTATAAAATTATTTTTTGAATAATTTACTATAGAAAAGTCAATCCCTGGCGCAATTAAAATTTGTGACAGTATAAAATTATTTTTTGAATAATTTACTATAGAAAAGTCAATCCCTGGCGCAATTAAAATTTGTGACAGTTGAAAATTATTTTTTGAATAATTTACTATAGAAAAGTCAATCCCTGGCGTAATTAAAATTTGTGACAGTTGAAAATTATTTTTTGAATAATTTACTATAGAAAAGTCAATCCCTGGCGCAATTAAAATTTGTGACAGTATAAAATTATTTTTTGAATAATTTACTATAGAAAAGTCAATCCCTGGCGCAATTAAAATTTGTGACAGTTGAAAATTATTTTTTGAATAATTTACTATAGAAAAGGCAATCCCTGGCGTAATTAAAATTTGTGACAGTTGAAAATTATTTTTTGAATAATTTACTATAGAAAAGTCAATCCCTGGCGCAATTAAAATTTGTGACAGTATAAAATTATTTTTTGAATAATTTACTATAGAAAAGTCAATCCCTGGCGCAATTAAAATTTGTGACAGTTGAAAATTATTTTTTGAATAATTTACTATAGAAAAGTCAATCCCTGGGATATTTAAAATTTGCGACAGTATAAAATTAGTTTTTGAATAATTTACTATAGAAAAGTCAATCCCTGGCGCAATTAAAATTTGTGACAGTTGAAAATTATTTTTTGAATAATTTACTATAGAAAAGTCAATCCCTGGCGCAATTAAAATTTGTGACAGTATAAAATTAGTTTTTGAATAATTTACTATAGAAAAGTCAATCCCTGGGATATTTAAAATTTGCGACAGTATAAAATTAGTTTTTGAATAATTTACTATAGAAAAGTCAATCCCTGGCGCAATTAAAATTTGTGACAGTTGAAAATTATTTTTTGAATAATTTACTATAGAAAAGTCAATCCCTGGCGCAATTAAAATTTGTGACAGTATAAAATTAGTTTTTGAATAATTTACTATAGAAAAGGCAATCCCTGGCGCAATTAAAATTTGTGACAGTTGAAAATTATTTTTTGAATAATTTACTATAGAAAAGGCAATCCCTGGCGTAATTAAAATTTGTGACAGTATAAAATTATTTTTTGAATAATTTACTATAGAAAAGTCAATCCCTGGCGCAATTAAAATTTGTGACAGTATAAAATTAGTTTTTGAATAATTTACTATAGAAAAGGCAATCCCTGGGATATTTAAAATTTGCGACAGTATAAAATTAGTTTTTGAATAATTTACTATAGAAAAGTCAATCCCTGGCGCAATTAAAATTTGCGACAGTATAAAATTAGTTTTTGAATAATTTACTATAGAAAAGGCAATCCCTGGCGCAATTAAAATTTGTGACAGTTGAAAATTATTTTTTGAATAATTTACTATAGAAAAGGCAATCCCTGGCGTAATTAAAATTTGCGACAGTATAAAATTAGTTTTTGAAAAATTTACTATAGAAAAGTCAATCCCTGGCGTAATTAAAATTTGTGACAGTTGAAAATTATTTTTTGAATAATTTACTATAGAAAAGGCAATCCCTGGCGTAATTAAAATTTGCGACAGTATAAAATTATTTTTTGAATAATTTACTATAGAAAAGGCAATCCCTGGCGTAATTAAAATTTGCGACAGTATAAAATTAGTTTTTGAATAATTTACTATAGAAAAGGCAATCCCTGGGATGTTTAAAATTTGCGACAGTATAAAATTATTTTTTGAATAATTTACTATAGAAAAGGCAATCCCTGGCGTAATTAAAATTTGCGACAGTATAAAATTAGTTTTTGAATATTTTACTATAGAAAAGGCAATCCCTGGGATATTTAAAATTTGCGACAGTATAAAATTAGTTTTTGAATAATTTACTATAGAAAAGTCAATCCCTGGCGCAATTAAAATTTGTGACAGTTGAAAATTATTTTTTGAATAATTTACTATAGAAAAGTCAATCCCTGGCGCAATTAAAATTTATGACAGTTGAAAATTATTTTTTGAATAATTTACTATAGAAAAGTCAATCCCTGGCGCAATTAAAATTTGTGACAGTATAAAATTATTTTTTGAATAATTTACTATAGAAAAGTCAATCCCTGGCGCAATTAAAATTTGTGACAGTATAAAATTATTTTTTGAATAATTTACTATAGAAAAGTCAATCCCTGGCGCAATTAAAATTTGTGACAGTTGAAAATTATTTTTTGAATAATTTACTATAGAAAAGTCAATCCCTGGCGTAATTAAAATTTGTGACAGTTGAAAATTATTTTTTGAATAATTTACTATAGAAAAGTCAATCCCTGGCGCAATTAAAATTTGTGACAGTATAAAATTATTTTTTGAATAATTTACTATAGAAAAGTCAATCCCTGGCGCAATTAAAATTTGTGACAGTTGAAAATTATTTTTTGAATAATTTACTATAGAAAAGGCAATCCCTGGCGTAATTAAAATTTGTGACAGTTGAAAATTATTTTTTGAATAATTTACTATAGAAAAGTCAATCCCTGGCGCAATTAAAATTTGTGACAGTATAAAATTATTTTTTGAATAATTTACTATAGAAAAGTCAATCCCTGGCGCAATTAAAATTTGTGACAGTTGAAAATTATTTTTTGAATAATTTACTATAGAAAAGTCAATCCCTGGGATATTTAAAATTTGCGACAGTATAAAATTAGTTTTTGAATAATTTACTATAGAAAAGTCAATCCCTGGCGAAATTAAAATTTGTGACAGTTGAAAATTATTTTTTGAATAATTTACTATAGAAAAGTCAATCCCTGGCGTAATTAAAATTTGCGACAGTATAAAATTATTTTTTGAATAATTTACTATAGAAAAGTCAATCCCTGGCGTAATTAAAATTTGTGACAGTTGAAAATTATTTTTTGAATAATTTACTATAGAAAAGTCAATCCCTGGCGCAATTAAAATTTGTGACAGTTGAAAATTATTTTTTGAATAATTTACTATAGAAAAGGCAATCCCTGGCGTAATTAAAATTTGCGACAGTATAAAATTATTTTTTGAATAATTTACTATAGAAAAGGCAATCCCTGGGATATTTAAAATTTGCGACAGTATAAAATTAGTTTTTGAATAATTTACTATAGAAAAGGCAATCCCTGGCGTAATTAAAATTTGCGACAGTATAAAATTATTTTTTGAATAATTTACTATAGAAAAGTCAATCCCTGGCGCAATTAAAATTTGTGACAGTATAAAATTAGTTTTTGAATAATTTACTATAGAAAAGTCAATCCCTGGCGCAATTAAAATTTGCGACAGTATAAAATTAGTTTTTGAATAATTTACTATAGAAAAGGCAATCCCTGGCGTAATTAAAATTTGCGACAGTATAAAATTATTTTTTGAATAATTTACTATAGAAAAGTCAATCCCTGGCGTAATTAAAATTTGTGACAGTTGAAAATTATTTTTTGAATAATTTACTATAGAAAAGTCAATCCCTGGCGCAATTAAAATTTGTGACAGTATAAAATTATTTTTTGAATAATTTACTATAGAAAAGGCAATCCCTGGCGTAATTAAAATTTGCGACAGTATAAAATTAGTTTTTGAATAATTTACTATAGAAAAGTCAATCCCTGGCGCAATTAAAATTTGTGACAGTTGAAAATTATTTTTTGAATAATTTACTATAGAAAAGTCAATCCCTGGCGCAATTAAAATTTGTGACAGTATAAAATTAGTTTTTGAATAATTTACTATAGAAAAGGCAATCCCTGGGATATTTAAAATTTGCGACAGTATAAAATTAGTTTTTGAATAATTTACTATAGAAAAGTCAATCCCTGGCGCAATTAAAATTTGCGACAGTATAAAATTAGTTTTTGAATAATTTACTATAGAAAAGGCAATCCCTGGCGTAATTAAAATTTGCGACAGTTGAAAATTATTTTTTGAATAATTTACTATAGAAAAGGCAATCCCTGGCGTAATTAAAATTTGTGACAGTTGAAAATTATTTTTTGAATAATTTACTATAGAAAAGTCAATCCCTGGCGCAATTAAAATTTGTGACAGTTGAAAATTATTTTTTGAATAATTTACTATAGAAAAGGCAATCCCTGGCGTAATTAAAATTTGCGACAGTATAAAATTATTTTTTGAATAATTTACTATAGAAAAGGCAATCCCTGGCGCAATTAAAATTTGTGACAGTATAAAATTATTTTTTGAATAATTTACTATAGAAAAGTCAATCCCTGGCGTAATTAAAATTTGTGACAGTTGAAAATTAGTTTTTGAATAATTTACTATAGAAAAGGCAATCCCTGGCGCAATTAAAATTTGTGACAGTTGAAAATTATTTTTTGAATAATTTACTATAGAAAAGTCAATCCCTGGCGCAATTAAAATTTGTGACAGTTGAAAATTATTTTTTGAATAATTTACTATAGAAAAGTCAATCCCTGGCGCAATTAAAATTTGTGACAGTTGAAAATTATTTTTTGAATAATTTACTATAGAAAAGGCAATCCCTGGCGCAATTAAAATTTGTGACAGTTGAAAATTATTTTTTGAATAATTTACTATAGAAAAGGCAATCCCTGGCGCAATTAAAATTTGTGACAGTTGAAAATTAGTTTTTGAATAAATCCCTGGCGTAATTAAAATTTGCGACAGTATAAAATTAGTTTTTGAATAATTTACTATAGAAAAGGCAATCCCTGGCGTAATTAAAATTTGCGACAGTATAAAATTAGTTTTTGAATAATTTACTATAGAAAAGTCAATCCCTGGCGCAATTAAAATTTGTGACAGTTGAAAATTAGTTTTTGAATAATTTACTATAGAAAAGTCAATCCCTGGCGCAATTAAAATTTGTGACAGTTGAAAATTATTTTTTGAATAATTTACTATAGAAAAGGCAATCCCTGGCGTAATTAAAATTTGCGACAGTATAAAATTAGTTTTTGAATAATTTACTATAGAAAAGGCAATCCCTGGCGTAATTAAAAATTTGCGACAGTATAAAATTATTTTTTGAATAATTTACTATAGAAAAGGCAATCCCTGGGATATTTAAAATTTGCGACAGTATAAAATTAGTTTTTGAATAATTTACTATAGAAAAGGCAATCCCTGGGATATTTAAAATTTGCGACAGTATAAAATTAGTTTTTGAATAATTTACTATAGAAAAGGCAATCCCTGGCGTAATTAAAATTTGCGACAGTATAAAATTAGTTTTTGAATAATTTACTATAGAAAAGGCAATCCCTGGCGTAATTAAAATTTGCGACAGTATAAAATTATTTTTTGAATAATTTACTATAGAAAAGTCAATCCCTGGCGTAATTAAAATTTGTGACAGTTGAAAATTATTTTTTGAATAATTTACTATAGAAAAGTCAAT
This sequence comes from Dioctria linearis, assembly GCA_963930735.1. NCBI lineage: Eukaryota > Metazoa > Arthropoda > Insecta > Diptera > Asilidae > Dioctria > Dioctria linearis. The sequence continues at coordinate 71,390 of CAWVNZ010002323.1, read as the reverse complement.
CCCTGGCGTAATTAAAATTTGTGACAGTTGAAAATTATTTTTTGAATAATTTACTATAGAAAAGTCAATCCCTGGCGCAATTAAAATTTGTGACAGTATAAAATTATTTTTTGAATAATTTACTATAGAAAAGTCAATCCCTGGGATATTTAAAATTTGCGACAGTATAAAATTAGTTTTTGAATAATTTACTATAGAAAAGGCAATCCCTGGCGTAATTAAAATTTGCGACAGTATAAAATTAGTTTTTGAATAATTTACTATAGAAAAGGCAATCCCTGGGATATTTAAAATTTGCGACAGTATAAAATTAGTTTTTGAATAATTTACTATAGAGAAGGCAATCCCTGGCGTAATTAAAATTTGCGACAGTATAAAATTAGTTTTTGAATAATTTACTATAGAAAAGTCAATCCCTGGCGCAATTAAAATTTGTGACAGTTGAAAATTATTTTTTGAATAATTTACTATAGAAAGGCAATCCCTGGGATATTTAAAATTTGCGACAGTATAAAATTAGTTTTTGAATAATTTACTATAGAAAAGTCAATCCCTGGCGCAATTAAAATTTGTGACAGTATAAAATTAGTTTTTGAATAATTTACTTATAGAAAAGTCAATCCCTGGCGCAATTAAAATTTGTGACAGTATAAAATTAGTTTTTGAATAATTTACTATAGAAAAGGCAATCCCTGGCGTAATTAAAATTTGCGACAGTATAAAAATTAGTTTTTGAATAATTTACTATAGAAAAAGGCAATCCCTGGCGTAATTAAAATTTGCGACAGTATAAAATTAGTTTTTGAATAATTTACTATAGAAAAGTCAATCCCTGGCGCAATTAAAATTTGTGACAGTTGAAAATTAGTTTTTGAATAATTTACTATAGAAAAGGCAATCCCTGGCGCAATTAAAATTTGCGACAGTATAAAATTAGTTTTTGAATAATTTACTATAGAAAAGGCAAATCCCTGGCGTAATTAAAATTTGCGACAGTATAAAATTAGTTTTTGAATAATTTACTATAGAAAAGTCAATCCCTGGCGCAATTAAAATTTGTGACAGTATAAAATTAGTTTTTGAATAATTTACTATAGAAAAGTCAATCCCTGGCGCAATTAAAATTTGTGACAGTTGAAAATTATTTTTTGAATAATTTACTATCAGAAAAGTCAATCCCTGGGATATTTAAAATTTGCGACAGTATAAAATTAGTTTTTGAATAATTTACTATAGAAAAGGCAATCCCTGGCGTAATTAAAATTTGCGACAGTATAAAATTAGTTTTTGAATAATTTACTATAGAAAAGGCAATCCCTGGGATATTTAAAATTTGCGACAGTATAAAAATTAGTTTTTTGAATAATTTACTATAGAAAAAGGCAATCCCTGGGCGTATATTAAAATTTGCGACAGTATATAAAATTAGTTTTTGAATAATTTACTATAGAAAAGTCAATCCCTGGCGTAATTAAAATTTGTGACAGTTGAAAATTATTTTTTGAATAATTTACTATAGAAAAGGCAATCCCTGGCGTAATTAAAATTTGCGACAGTATAAAATTATTTTTTGAATAATTTACTATAGAAAAGGCAATCCCTGGCGTAATTAAAATTTGCGACAGTATAAAATTATTTTTTGAATAATTTACTATAGAAAAGGCAATCCCTGGCGTAATTAAAATTTGCGACAGTATAAAATTATTTTTTGAATAATTTACTATAGAAAAGGCAATCCCTGGCGTAATTAAAATTTGCGACAGTATAAAATTAGTTTTTGAATAATTTACTATAGAAAAGGCAATCCCTGGCGTAATTAAAATTTGCGACAGTATAAAATTAGTTTTTGAATAATTTACTATAGAAAAGTCAATCCCTGGGATATTTAAATTTGCGACAGTATAATAATTATTTTTTGAATAATTTACTATAGAAAAGTCAATCCCTGGCGCAATTAAAAATTTGTGACAGTATAAAATTATTTTTTGAATAATTATACTCTAGAAAAGGCAATCCCTGGCGTAATTAAATTTTGCGACAGGATAAAATTATTTTTTGAATAATTTACTATAGAAAAGTCAATCCCTGGCGCACTTAAAATTTGTGACAGTATAAAATTAGTTTTTGAATAATTTTACTATAGAAAAGTCAATCCCTGGCGCAATTAAAATTTGTGACAGTTGAAAATTATTTTTTGAATAATTTACTATAGAAAAGGCAATCCCTGGGATATTTAAAATTTGCGACAGTATAAAATTAGTTTTTGAATAATTTACTATAGAAAAGTCAATCCTGGCGTAATTAAAATTTGTGACAGTTGAAAATTAGTTTTTGAATAATTTACTATAGAAAAGGCAATCCCTGGCGCAATTAAAATTTGTGACAGTTTGAAAAATTATTTTTTGAATAATTTACTATAGAAAAGTCAATCCCTGCGCAATTAAAATTTGTGACAGTTGAAAATTAGTTTTTGAATAATTTACTATAGAAAAGGCAATCCCTGGGATATTTAAAATTTGCGACAGTATAAAATTAGTTTTTGAATAATTTACTATAGAAAAGTCAATCCCTGCGCAATTAAAATTTGTGACAGTATAAAATTAGTTTTTTGAATAATTTACTATAGAAAAGTCAATCCCTGGCGCAATTAAAATTTGCGACAGTATAAAATTAGTTTTTGAATAATTTACTATAGAAAAGGCAATCCCTGGCGTAATTAAAATTTGCGACAGTATAAAAATTATTTTTTGAATAATTTACTATAGAAAAGTCCAATCCCTGGCGTAATTAAAATTTGTGACAGTTGAAAATTATTTTTTGAATAATTTACTATAGAAAAGTCAATCCCTGGCGTAATTAAAATTTGTGACAGTTGAAAATTATTGTTTTGAATAATTTACTATAGAAAAGTCAATCCCTGGCGCAATTAAAATTTGTGACAGTATAAAATTATTTTTTGAATAATTTACTATAGAAAAGTCAATCCCTGGCGCAATTAAAATTTGTGACAGTATAAAATTAGTTTTTGAATAATTTACTATAGAAAAGGCAATCCCTGGCGCAATTAAAATTTGTGACAGTATAAAATTAGTTTTTGAATAATTTACTATAGAAAAGTCAATCCCTGGGATATTTAAAATTTGCGACAGTATAAAATTAGTTTTTGAATAATTTACTATAGAAAAGGCAATCCCTGGCGTAATTAAAATTTGCGACAGTATAAAATTAGTTTTTGAATAATTTACTATAGAAAAGTCAATCCCTGGCGCAATTAAAATTTGTGACAGTTGAAAATTATTTTTTGAATAATTTACTATAGAAAAGGCAATCCCTGGGATATTTAAAATTTGTGACAGTATAAAATTAGTTTTTGAATAATTTACTATAGAAAAGGCAATCCCTGGCGTAATTAAAATTTGCGACAGTATAAAATTAGTTTTTGAATAATTTACTATAGAAAAGTCAATCCCTGGCGCAATTAAAATTTGCGACAGTATAAAATTAGTTTTTGAATAATTTACTATAGAAAAGGCAATCCCTGGCGTAATTAAAATTTGCGACAGTTGAAAATTATTTTTTGAATAATTTACTATAGAAAAGGCAATCCCTGGCGTAATTAAAATTTGCGACAGTATAAAATTAGTTTTTGAATAATTTACTATAGAAAAGTCAATCCCTGGCGTAATTAAAATTTGTGACAGTTGAAAATTATTTTTTGAATAATTTACTATAGAAAAGGCAATCCCTGGCGTAATTAAAATTTGTGACAGTATAAAATTATTTTTTGAATAATTTACTATAGAAAAGTCAATCCCTGGCGCAATTAAAATTTGTGACAGTATAAAATTATTTTTTGAATAATTTACTATAGAAAAGGCAATCCCTGGCGTAATTAAAATTTGTGACAGTATAAAATTAGTTTTTGAATAATTTACTATAGAAAAGTCAATCCCTGGCGCAATTAAAATTTGTGACAGTTGAAAATTATTTTTTGAATAATTTACTATAGAAAAGTCAATCCCTGGCGCAATTAAAATTTGTGACAGTATAAAATTATTTTTTGAATAATTTACTATAGAAAAGTCAATCCCTGGCGCAATTAAAATTTGTGACAGTATAAAATTAGTTTTTGAATAATTTACTATAGAAAAGTCAATCCCTGGCGCAATTAAAATTTGTGACAGTTGAAAATTATTTTTTGAATAATTTACTATAGAAAAGGCAATCCCTGGGATATTTAAAATTTGCGACAGTATAAAATTAGTTTTTGAATAATTTACTATAGAAAAGTCAATCCCTGGGATATTTAAAATTTGCGACAGCATAAAATTATTTTTTGAATAATTTACTATAGAAAAGTCAATCCCTGGCGCAATTAAAATTTGTGACAGTTGAAAATTATTTTTTGAATAATTTACTATAGAAAAGTCAATCCCTGGGATATTTAAAATTTGCGACAGTATAAAATTAGTTTTTGAATAATTTACTATAGAAAAGTCAATCCCTGGCGCAATTAAAATTTGTGACAGTATAAAATTATTTTTTGAATAATTTACTATAGAAAAGTCAATCCCTGGCGCAATTAAAATTTGTGACAGTTGAAAATTATTTTTTGAATAATTTACTATAGAAAAGTCAATCCCTGGGATATTTAAAATTTGCGACAGTATAAAATTAGTTTTTGAATAATTTACTATAGAAAAGTCAATCCCTGGCGCACATAAAATTTGTGACAGTATAAAATTAGTTTTTGAATAATTTACTATAGAAAAGGCAATCCCTGGGATATTTAAAATTTGTGACAGTATAAAATTAGTTTTTGAATAATTTACTATAGAAAAGTCAATCCCTGGCGTAATTAAAATTTGTGACAGTTGAAAATTATTTTTTGAATAATTTACTATAGAAAAGTCAATCCCTGGCGCAATTAAAATTTGTGACAGTTGAAAATTAGTTTTTGAATAATTTACTATAGAAAAGTCAATCCCTGGCGCAATTAAAATTTGTGACAGTTGAAAATTATTTTTTGAATAATTTACTATAGAAAAGTCAATCCCTGGGATATTTAAAATTTGCGACAGTATAAAATTATTTTTTGAATAATTTACTATAGAAAAGGCAATCCCTGGGATATTTAAAATTTGCGACAGTATAAAATTAGTTTTTGAAAAATTTACTATAGAAAAGTCAATCCCTGGCGCAATTAAAATTTGTGACAGTATAAAATTAGTTTTTGAATAATTTACTATAGAAAAGTCAATCCCTGGCGTAATTAAAATTTGTGACAGTTGAAAATTATTTTTTGAATAATTTACTATAGAAAAGTCAATCCCTGGCGCAATTAAAATTTGTGACAGTTGAAAATTAGTTTTTGAATAATTTACTATAGAAAAGTCAATCCCTGGCGCAATTAAAATTTGTGACAGTTGAAAATTATTTTTTGAATAATTTACTATAGAAAAGTCAATCCCTGGGATATTTAAAATTTGCGACAGTATAAAATTAGTTTTTGAATAATTTACTATAGAAAAGTCAATCCCTGGCGCACATAAAATTTGTGACAGTATAAAATTAGTTTTTGAATAATTTACTATAGAAAAGGCAATCCCTGGGATATTTAAAATTTCCGACAGTATAAAATTAGTTTTTGAATAATTTACTATAGAAAAGTCAATCCCTGGCGCAATTAAAATTTGTGACAGTATAAAATTAGTTTTTGAATAATTTACTATAGAAAAGGCAATCCCTGGCGTAATTAAAATTTGCGACAGTATAAAATTATTTTTTGAATAATTTACTATAGAAAAGGCAATCCCTGGGATATTTAAAATTTGCGACAGTATAAAATTAGTTTTTGAATAATTTACTATAGAAAAGTCAATCCCTGGCGCAATTAAAATTTGTGACAGTATAAAATTAGTTTTTGAATAATTTACTGTAGAAAAGTCAATCCCTGGCGTAATTAAAATTTGTGACAGTATAAAATTAGTTTTTGAATAATTTACTATAGAAAAGGCAATCCCTGGGATATTTAAAATTTGCGACAGTATAAAATTAGTTTTTGAATAATTTACTATAGAAAAGTCAATCCCTGGCGCAATTAAAATTTGTGACAGTAAAAAATTAGTTTTTGAATAATTTACTATAGAAAAGTCAATCCCTGGCGCAATTAAAATTTGTGACAGTTGAAAATTATTTTTTGAATAATTTACTATAGAAAAGGCAATCCCTGGCGTAATTAAAATTTGTGACAGTATAAAATTAGTTTTTGAATAATTTACTATAGAAAAGGCAATCCCTGGCGCAATTAAAATTTGTGACAGTATAAAATTATTTTTTGAATAATTTACTATAGAAAAGTCAATCCCTGGCGTAATTAAAATTTGTGACAGTTGAAAATTATTTTTTGAATAATTTACTATAGAAAAGTCAATCCCTGGCGTAATTAAAATTTGTGACAGTTGAAAATTATTTTTTGAATAATTTACTATAGAAAAGTCAATCCCTGGCGTAATTAAAATTTGCGACAGTATAAAATTATTTTTTGAATAATTTACTATAGAAAAGTCAATCCCTGGCGTAATTAAAATTTGTGACAGTTGAAAATTATTTTTTGAATAATTTACTATAGAAAAGTCAATCCCTGGCGCAATTAAAATTTGTGACAATATAAAATTATTTTTTGAATAATTTACTATAGAAAAGTCAATCCCTGGCGCAATTAAAATTTGTGACAGTATAAAATTATTTTTTGAATAATTTACTATAGAAAAGTCAATCCCTGGCGCACATAAAATTTGCGACAGTATAAAATTAGTTTTTGAATAATTTACTATAGAAAAGTCAATCCCTGGCGTAATTAAAATTTGCGACAGTATAAAATTAGTTTTTGAATAATTTACTATAGAAAAGTCAATCCCTGGCGCAATTAAAATTTGTGACAGTTGAAAATTATTTTTTGAATAATTTACTATAGAAAAGTCAATCCCTGGCGTAATTAAAATTTGCGACAGTATAAAATTAGTTTTTGAATAATTTACTATAGAAAAGTCAATCCCTGGCGTAATTAAAATTTGTGACAGTTGAAAATTATTTTTTGAATAATTTACTATAGAAAAGGCAATCCCTGGCGTAATTAAAATTTGTGACAGTATAAAATTAGTTTTTGAATAATTTACTATAGAAAAGGCAATCCCTGGCGCAATTAAAATTTGTGACAGTATAAAATTATTTTTTGAATAATTTACTATAGAAAAGTCAATCCCTGGCGTAATTAAAATTTGTGACAGTTGAAAATTATTTTTTGAATAATTTACTATAGAAAAGTCAATCCCTGGCGTAATTAAAATTTGTGACAGTTGAAAATTATTTTTTGAATAATTTACTATAGAAAAGGCAATCCCTGGGATATTTAAAATTTGCGACAGTATAAAATTATTTTTTGAATAATTTACTATAGAAAAGTCAATCCCTGGCGCAATTAAAATTTGTGACAGTTGAAAATTATTTTTTGAATAATTTACTATAGAAAAGTCAATCCCTGGCGCAATTAAAATTTGCGACAGTATAAAATTATTTTTTGAATAATTTACTATAGAAAAGTCAATCCCTGGCGTAATTAAAATTTGTGACAGTTGAAAATTATTTTTTGAATAATTTACTATAGAAAAGTCAATCCCTGGCGCAATTAAAATTTGTGACAGTATAAAATTAGTTTTTGAATAATTTACTATAGAAAAGGCAATCCCTGGCGTAATTAAAATTTGCGACAGTATAAAATTAGTTTTTGAATAATTTACTATAGAAAAGTCAATCCCTGGCGCAATTAAAATTTGTGACAGTTGAAAATTAGTTTTTGAATAATTTACTATAGAAAAGTCAATCCCTGGCGCAATTAAAATTTGTGACAGTATAAAATTAGTTTTTGAATAATTTACTATAGAAAAGTCAATCCCTGGCGTAATTAAAATTTGCGACAGTATAAAATTAGTTTTTGAATAATTTACTATAGAAAAGTCAATCCCTGGCGCAATTAAAATTTGTGACAGTAAAAAATTAGTTTTTGAATAATTTACTATAGAAAAGTCAATCCCTGGCGCAATTAAAATTTGCGACAGTATAAAATTATTTTTTGAATAATTTACTATAGAAAAGTCAATCCCTGGCGCAATTAAAATTTGTGACAGTTGAAAATTATTTTTTGAATAATTTACTATAGAAAAGGCAATCCCTGGGATATTTAAAATTTGCGACAGTATAAAATTAGTTTTTGAATAATTTACTATAGAAAAGGCAATCCCTGGCGCAATTAAAATTTGCGACAGTATAAAATTATTTTTTGAATAATTTACTATAGAAAAGTCAATCCCTGGCGCAATTAAAATTTTTGACAGTTGAAAATTATTTTTTGAATAATTTACTATAGAAAAGTCAATCCCTGGGATATTTAAAATTTGCGACAGTATAAAATTAGTTTTTGAATAATTTACTATAGAAAAGGCAATCCCTGGCGTAATTAAAATTTGTGACAGTATAAAATTAGTTTTTGAATAATTTACTATAGAAAAGGCAATCCCTGGCGTAATTAAAATTTGCGACAGTTGAAAATTATTTTTTGAATAATTTACTATAGAAAAGGCAATCCCTGGGATATTTAAAATTTGCGACAGTTGAAAATTATTTTTTGAATAATTTACTATAGAAAAGGCAATCCCTGGCGCAATTAAAATTTGTGACAGTTGAAAATTATTTTTTGAATAATTTACTATAGAAAAGTCAATCCCTGGCGCACATAAAATTTGCGACAGTATAAAATTAGTTTTTGAATAATTTACTATAGAAAAGTCAATCCCTGGCGTAATTAAAATTTGTGACAGTTGAAAATTAGTTTTTGAATAATTTACTATAGAAAAGTCAATCCCTGGCGCAATTAAAATTTGCGACAGTATAAAATTAGTTTTTGAATAATTTACTATAGAAAAGTCAATCCCTGGCGTAATTAAAATTTGTGACAGTATAAAATTAGTTTTTGAATAATTTACTATAGAAAAGTCAATCCCTGGGATATTTAAAATTTGCGACAGTATAAAATTAGTTTTTGAATAATTTACTATAGAAAAGTCAATCCCTGGGATATTTAAAATTTGCGACAGTATAAAATTAGTTTTTGAATAATTTACTATAGAAAAGTCAATCCCTGGCGCAATTAAAATTTGTGACAGTATAAAATTATTTTTTGAATAATTTACTATAGAAAAGTCAATCCCTGGCGCAATTAAAATTTGTGACAGTATAAAATTATTTTTTGAATAATTTACTATAGAAAAGTCAATCCCTGGCGCAATTAAAATTTGTGACAGTTGAAAATTAGTTTTTGAATAATTTACTATAGAAAAGTCAATCCCTGGCGCAATTAAAATTTGTGACAGTTGAAAATTATTTTTTGAATAATTTACTATAGAAAAGGCAATCCCTGGCGTAATTAAAATTTGCGACAGTATAAAATTAGTTTTTGAATAATTTACTATAGAAAAGGCAATCCCTGGCGCAATTAAAATTTGTGACAGTTGAAAATTATTTTTTGAATAATTTACTATAGAAAAGTCAATCCCTGGCGCAATTAAAATTTGTGACAGTTGAAAATTATTTTTTGAATAATTTACTATAGAAAAGTCAATCCCTGGCGCAATTAAAATTTGCGACAGTATAAAATTATTTTTTGAATAATTTACTATAGAAAAGTCAATCCCTGGGATATTTAAAATTTGCGACAGTATAAAATTAGTTTTTGAATAATTTACTATAGAAAAGTCAATCCCTGGGATATTTAAAATTTGCGACAGTATAAAATTAGTTTTTGAATAATTTACTATAGAAAAGTCAATCCCTGGCGCAATTAAAATTTGTGACAGTATAAAATTAGTTTTTGAATAATTTACTATAGAAAAGGCAATCCCTGGCGCAATTAAAATTTGTGACAGTTGAAAATTATTTTTTGAATAATTTACTATAGAAAAGTCAATCCCTGGGATATTTAAAATTTGCGACAGTATAAAATTAGTTTTTGAATAATTTACTATAGAAAAGTCAATCCCTGGGATATTTAAAATTTGCGACAGTATAAAATTAGTTTTTGAATAATTTACTATAGAAAAGGCAATCCCTGGCGTAATTAAAATTTGTGACAGTATAAAATTAGTTTTTGAATAATTTACTATAGAAAAGTCAATCCCTGGGATATTTAAAATTTGCGACAGTATAAAATTAGTTTTTGAATAATTTACTATAGAAAAGGCAATCCCTGGCGTAATTAAAATTTGTGACAGTATAAAATTAGTTTTTGAATAATTTACTATAGAAAAGTCAATCCCTGGCGCAATTAAAATTTGTGACAGTATAAAATTAGTTTTTGAATAATTTACTATAGAAAAGTCAATCCCTGGCGCAATTAAAATTTGTGACAGTATAAAATTAGTTTTTGAATAATTTACTATAGAAAAGTCAATCCCTGGCGCAATTAAAATTTGTGACAGTATAAAATTATTTTTTGAATAATTTACTATAGAAAAGTCAATCCCTGGCGCAATTAAAATTTGTGACAGTTGAAAATTATTTTTTGAATAATTTACTATAGAAAAGTCAATCCCTGGCGCAATTAAAATTTGCGACAGTATAAAATTAGTTTTTGAATAATTTACTATAGAAAAGTCAATCCCTGGGATATTTAAAATTTGCGACAGTATAAAATTAGTTTTTGAATAATTTACTATAGAAAAGTCAATCCCTGGCGCAATTAAAATTTGTGACAGTATAAAATTAGTTTTTGAATAATTTACTATAGAAAAGTCAATCCCTGGCGCAATTAAAATTTGTGACAGTTGAAAATTATTTTTTGAATAATTTACTATAGAAAAGTCAATCCCTGGCGCAATTAAAATTTGTGACAGTATAAAATTAGTTTTTGAATAATTTACTATAGAAAAGGCAATCCCTGGGATATTTAAAATTTGCGACAGTATAAAATTATTTTTTGAATAATTTACTATAGAAAAGTCAATCCCTGGCGCAATTAAAATTTGTGACAGTATAAAATTAGTTTTTGAATAATTTACTATAGAAAAGGCAATCCCTGGCGCAATTAAAATTTGTGACAGTTGAAAATTATTTTTTGAATAATTTACTATAGAAAAGTCAATCCCTGGGATATTTAAAATTTGCGACAGTATAAAATTAGTTTTTGAATAATTTACTATAGAAAAGTCAATCCCTGGCGCAATTAAAATTTGTGACAGTATAAAATTAGTTTTTGAATAATTTACTATAGAAAAGGCAATCCCTGGGATATTTAAAATTTGCGACAGTATAAAATTATTTTTTGAATAATTTACTATAGAAAAGTCAATCCCTGGCGCAATTAAAATTTGTGACAGTATAAAATTAGTTTTTGAATAATTTACTATAGAAAAGGCAATCCCTGGCGCAATTAAAATTTGTGACAGTTGAAAATTATTTTTTGAATAATTTACTATAGAAAAGTCAATCCCTGGCGCAATTAAAATTTGTGACAGTATAAAATTAGTTTTTGAATAATTTACTATAGAAAAGGCAATCCCTGGCGCAATTAAAATTTGTGACAGTTGAAAATTATTTTTTGAATAATTTACTATAGAAAAGTCAATCCCTGGGATATTTAAAATTTGCGACAGTATAAAATTAGTTTTTGAATAATTTACTATAGAAAAGGCAATCCCTGGCGCAATTAAAATTTGTGACAGTTGAAAATTATTTTTTGAATAATTTACTATAGAAAAGTCAATCCCTGGCGCAATTAAAATTTGTGACAGTTGAAAATTATTTTTTGAATAATTTACTATAGAAAAGGCAATCCCTGGCGCAATTAAAATTTGTGACAGTTGAAAATTATTTTTTGAATAATTTACTATAGAAAAGGCAATCCCTGGGATATTTAAAATTTGCGACAGTATAAAATTAGTTTTTGAATAATTTACTATAGAAAAGTCAATCCCTGGCGCAATTAAAATTTGTGACAGTTGAAAATTATTTTTTGAATAATTTACTATAGAAAAGGCAATCCCTGGGATATTTAAAATTTGCGACAGTATAAAATTAGTTTTTGAATAATTTACTATAGAAAAGTCAATCCCTGGCGTAATTAAAATTTGCGACAGTATAAAATTATTTTTTGAATAATTTACTATAGAAAAGTCAATCCCTGGGATATTTAAAATTTGCGACAGTATAAAATTAGTTTTTGAATAATTTACTATAGAAAAGGCAATCCCTGGGATATTTAAAATTTGCGACAGTATAAAATTAGTTTTTGAATAATTTACTATAGAAAAGGCAATCCCTGGCGTAATTAAAATTTGCGACAGTATAAAATTATTTTTTGAATAATTTACTATAGAAAAGTCAATCCCTGGGATATTTAAAATTTGCGACAGTATAAAATTAGTTTTTGAATAATTTACTATAGAAAAGTCAATCCCTGGCGCAATTAAAATTTGTGACATTATAAAATTAGTTTTTGAATAATTTACTATAGAAAAGTCAATCCCTGGCGCAATTAAAATTTGCGACAGTATAAAATTAGTTTTTGAATAATTTACTATAGAAAAGTCAATCCCTGGCGCAATTAAAATTTGTGACAGTTGAAAATTATTTTTTGAATAATTTACTATAGAAAAGTCAATCCCTGGCGCAATTAAAATTTGCGACAGTATAAAATTAGTTTTTGAATAATTTACGATAGAAAAGGCAATCCCTGGCGCAATTAAAATTTGTGACAGTATAAAATTAGTTTTTGAATAATTTACTATAGAAAAGTCAATCCCTGGCGCAATTAAAATTTGTGACAGTTGAAAATTATTTTTTGAATAATTTACTATAAATTGCGCCAGGGATTGCCTTTTCTATAGTAAATTATTCAAAAACTAATTTTATACTGTCACAAATTTTAATTGCGCCAGGGATTGCCTTTTCTATAGTAAATTATTCAAAAAATAATTTTCAACTGTCACAAATTTTAATTACGCCAGGGATTGCCTTTTCTATAGTAAATTATTCAAAAAATAATTTTATACTGTCGCAAATTTTAATTGCGCCAGGGATTGACTTTTCTATAGTAAATTATTCAAAAAATAATTTTCAACTGTCACAAATTTTAATTGCGCCAGGGATTGCCTTTTCTATAGTAAATTATTCAAAAACTAATTTTATACTGTCGCAAATTTTAAATATCCCAGGGATTGACTTTTCTATAGTAAATTTTTCAAAAAATAATTTTCAACTGTCACAAATTTTAATTGCGCCAGGGATTGACTTTTCTATAGTAAATTATTCAAAAAATAATTTTCAACTGTCACAAATTTTAATTGCGCCAGGGATTGACTTTTCTATAGTAAATTATTCAAAAAATAATTTTATACTGTCACAAATTTTAATTGCGCCAGGGATTGACTTTTCTATAGTAAATTATTCAAAAAATAATTTTATACTGTCACAAATTTTAATTGCGCCAGGGATTGACTTTTCTATAGTAAATTATTCAAAAAATAATTTTCAACTGTCACAAATTTTAATTGCGCCAGGGATTGACTTTTCTATAGTAAATTATTCAAAAAATAATTTTCAACTGTCACAAATTTTAATTGCGCCAGGGATTGCCTTTTCTATAGTAAATTATTCAAAAAATAATTTTCAACTGTCACAAATTTTAATTACGCCAGGGATTGCCTTTTCTATAGTAAATTATTCAAAAAATAATTTTATACTGTCGCAAATTTTAATTGCGCCAGGGATTGACTTTTCTATAGTAAATTTTTCAAAAAATAATTTTCAACTGTCACAAATTTTAATTGCGCCAGGGATTGACTTTTCTATAGTAAATTATTCAAAAAATAATTTTCAACTGTCACAAATTTTAATTACGCCAGGGATTGACTTTTCTATAGTAAATTATTCAAAAAATAATTTTCAACTGTCACAAATTTTAATTGCGCCAGGGATTGACTTTTCTATAGTAAATTATTCAAAAAATAATTTTCAACTGTCACAAATTTTAATTGCGCCAGGGATTGCCTTTTCTATAGTAAATTATTCAAAAACTAATTTTATACTGTCACAAATTTTAATTGCGCCAGGGATTGACTTTTCTATAGTAAATTATTCAAAAACTAATTTTATACTGTCACAAATTTTAATTGCGCCAGGGATTGACTTTTCTATAGTAAATTATTCAAAAAATAATTTTCAACTGTCACAAATTTTAATTACGCCAGGGATTGACTTTTCTATAGTAAATTATTCAAAAAATAATTTTCAACTGTCACAAATTTTAATTGCGCCAGGGATTGCCTTTTCTATAGTAAATTATTCAAAAACTAATTTTATACTGTCACAAATTTTAATTGCGCCAGGGATTGACTTTTCTATAGTAAATTATTCAAAAAATAATTTTATACTGTCACAAATTTTAATTGCGCCAGGGATTGACTTTTCTATAGTAAATTATTCAAAAAATAATTTTATACTGTCACAAATTTTAATTGCGCCAGGGATTGCCTTTTCTATAGTAAATTATTCAAAAAATAATTTTCAACTGTCACAAATTTTTATTGCGCCAGGGATTGACTTTTCTATAGTAAATTATTCAAAAACTAATTTTATACTGTCGCAAATTTTAATTGCGCCAGGGATTGACTTTTCTATAGTAAATTATTCAAAAACTAGTTTTATACTGTCGCAAATTTTAATTACGCCAGGGATTGACTTTTCTATAGTAAATTATTCAAAAACTAATTTTATACTGTCGCAAATTTTAATTGCGCCAGGGATTGACTTTTCTATAGTAAATTATTCAAAAACTAATTTTATACTGTCGCAAATTTTAAATATCCCAGGGATTGCCTTTTCTATAGTAAATTATTCAAAAACTAATTTTATACTGTCACAAATTTTAATTACGCCAGGGATTGACTTTTCTATAGTAAATTATTCAAAAAATAATTTTCAACTGTCACAAATTTTAATTGCGCCAGGGATTGACTTTTCTATAGTAAATTATTCAAAAACTAATTTTCAACTGTCACAAATTTTAATTGCGCCAGGGATTGACTTTTCTATAGTAAATTATTCAAAAAATAATTTTCAACTGTCACAAATTTTAATTGCGCCAGGGATTGCCTTTTCTATAGTAAATTATTCAAAAACTAATTTTATACTGTCACAAATTTTAATTGCGCCAGGGATTGACTTTTCTATAGTAAATTATTCAAAAAATAATTTTATACTGTCACAAATTTTAATTGCGCCAGGGATTGACTTTTCTATAGTAAATTATTCAAAAAATAATTTTATACTGTCACAAATTTTAATTGCGCCAGGGATTGCCTTTTCTATAGTAAATTATTCAAAAACTAATTTTATACTGTCACAAATTTTAATTGCGCCAGGGATTGACTTTTCTATAGTAAATTATTCAAAAAATAATTTTCAACTGTCACAAATTTTAATTGCGCCAGGGATTGCCTTTTCTATAGTAAATTATTCAAAAACTAATTTTATACTGTCACAAATTTTAATTGCGCCAGGGATTGCCTTTTCTATAGTAAATTATTCAAAAAATAATTTTCAACTGTCACAAATTTTAATTGCGCCAGGGATTGACTTTTCTATAGTAAATTATTCAAAAAATAATTTTCAACTGTCACAAATTTTAATTGCGCCAGGGATTGCCTTTTCTATAGTAAATTATTCAAAAACTAATTTTATACTGTCACAAATTTTAATTGCGCCAGGGATTGACTTTTCTATAGTAAATTATTCAAAAAATAATTTTATACTGTCACAAATTTTAATTGCGCCAGGGATTGACTTTTCTATAGTAAATTATTCAAAAAATAATTTTATACTGTCACAAATTTTAATTGCGCCAGGGATTGACTTTTCTATAGTAAATTATTCAAAAAATAATTTTCAACTGTCACAAATTTTAATTGCGCCAGGGATTGACTTTTCTATAGTAAATTATTCAAAAAATAATTTTCAACTGTCACAAATTTTAATTGCGCCAGGGATTGACTTTTCTATAGTAAATTATTCAAAAAATAATTTTCAACTGTCACAAATTTTAATTGCGCCAGGGATTGACTTTTCTATAGTAAATTATTCAAAAAATAATTTTCAACTGTCACAAATTTTAATTGCGCCAGGGATTGACTTTTCTATAGTAAATTATTCAAAAAATAATTTTCAACTGTCACAAATTTTAATTGCGCCAGGGATTGCCTTTTCTATAGTAAATTATTCAAAAACTAATTTTATACTGTCACAAATTTTAATTGCGCCAGGGATTGCCTTTTCTATAGTAAATTATTCAAAAAATAATTTTCAACTGTCACAAATTTTAATTGCGCCAGGGATTGACTTTTCTATAGTAAATTATTCAAAAACTAATTTTATACTGTCGCAAATTTTAATTGCGCCAGGGATTGACTTTTCTATAGTAAATTATTCAAAAACTAATTTTATACTGTCGCAAATTTTAATTACGCCAGGGATTGACTTTTCTATAGTAAATTATTCAAAAACTAATTTTATACTGTCGCAAATTTTAATTGCGCCAGGGATTGCCTTTTCTATAGTAAATTATTCAAAAACTAATTTTATACTGTCGCAAATTTTAATTACGCCAGGGATTGCCTTTTCTATAGTAAATTATTCAAAAACTAATTTTATACTGTCACAAATTTTAATTACGCCAGGGATTGACTTTTCTATAGTAAATTATTCAAAAAATAATTTTCAACTGTCACAAATTTTAATTGCGCCAGGGATTGACTTTTCTATAGTAAATTATTCAAAAACTAATTTTCAACTGTCACAAATTTTAATTGCGCCAGGGATTGACTTTTCTATAGTAAATTATTCAAAAAATAATTTTCAACTGTCACAAATTTTAATTACGCCAGGGATTGACTTTTCTATAGTAAATTATTCAAAAAATAATTTTCAACTGTCACAAATTTTAATTGCGCCAGGGATTGACTTTTCTATAGTAAATTATTCAAAAAATAATTTTCAACTGTCACAAATTTTAATTGCGCCAGGGATTGCCTTTTCTATAGTAAATTATTCAAAAACTAATTTTATACTGTCACAAATTTTAATTGCGCCAGGGATTGCCTTTTCTATAGTAAATTATTCAAAAACTAATTTTATACTGTCACAAATTTTAATTGCGCCAGGGATTGACTTTTCTATAGTAAATTATTCAAAAAATAATTTTCAACTGTCACAAATTTTAATTGCGCCAGGGATTGACTTTTCTATAGTAAATTATTCAAAAAATAATTTTCAACTGTCACAAATTTTAATTGCGCCAGGGATTGCCTTTTCTATAGTAAATTATTCAAAAACTAATTTTATACTGTCACAAATTTTAATTGCGCCAGGGATTGCCTTTTCTATAGTAAATTATTCAAAAAATAATTTTCAACTGTCACAAATTTTAATTGCGCCAGGGATTGACTTTTCTATAGTAAATTATTCAAAAACTAATTTTATACTGTCGCAAATTTTAATTGCGCCAGGGATTGACTTTTCTATAGTAAATTATTCAAAAACTAATTTTATACTGTCGCAAATTTTAATTACGCCAGGGATTGACTTTTCTATAGTAAATTATTCAAAAACTAATTTTATACTGTCGCAAATTTTAATTGCGCCAGGGATTGACTTTTCTATAGTAAATTATTCAAAAACTAATTTTATACTGTCGCAAATTTTAAATATCCCAGGGATTGCCTTTTCTATAGTAAATTATTCAAAAACTAATTTTATACTGTCACAAATTTTAATTGCGCCAGGGATTGACTTTTCTATAGTAAATTATTCAAAAACTAATTTTATACTGTTGCAAATTTTAAATATCCCAGGGATTGCCTTTTCTAAAGTAAATTATTCAAAAACTAATTTTATACTGTCACAAATTTTAATTACGCCAGGGATTGACTTTTCTATAGTAAATTATTCAAAAAATAATTTTCAACTGTCACAAATTTTAATTGCGCCAGGGATTGCCTTTTCTATAGTAAATTATTCAAAAACTAATTTTATACTGTCGCAAATTTTAAATATCCCAGGGATTGCCTTTTCTATAGTAAATTATTCAAAAACTAATTTTATACTGTCGCAAATTTTAAATATCCCAGGGATTGCCTTTTCTATAGTAAATTATTCAAAAAATAATTTTATACTGTCGCAAATTTTAATTACGCCAGGGATTGCCTTTTCTATAGTAAATTATTCAAAAAATAATTTTCAACTGTCACAAATTTTAATTGCGCCAGGGATTGCCTTTTCTATAGTAAATTATTCAAAAAATAATTTTCAACTGTCACAAATTTTAATTGCGCCAGGGATTGACTTTTCTATAGTAAATTATTCAAAAAATAATTTTCAACTGTCACAAATTTTAATTGCGCCAGGGATTGCCTTTTCTATAGTAAATTATTCAAAAAATAATTTTCAACTGTCACAAATTTTAATTGCGTCAGGGATTGACTTTTCTATAGTAAATTATTCAAAAAATAATTTTCAACTGTCACAAATTTTAATTGCGCCAGGGATTGACTTTTCTATAGTAAATTATTCAAAAAATAATTTTCAACTGTCACAAATTTTAATTACACCAGGGATTGACTTTTCTATAGTAAATTATTCAAAAAATAATTTTATACTGTCGCAAATTTTAAATATCCCAGGGATTGCCTTTTCTATAGTAAATTATTCAAAAAATAATTTTCAACTGTCACAAATTTTAATTGCGCCAGGGATTGACTTTTCTATAGTAAATTATTCAAAAACTAATTTTCAACTGTCACAAATTTTAAATATCCCAGGGATTGACTTTTCTATAGTAAATTATTCAAAAACTAATTTTATACTGTCGCAAATTTTAAATATCCCAGGGATTGCCTTTTCTATAGTAAATTATTCAAAAAATAATTTTCAACTGTCACAAATTTTAATTGCGCCAGGGATTGACTTTTCTATAGTAAATTATTCAAAAAATAATTTTCAACTGTCACAAATTTTAATTGCGCCAGGGATTGCCTTTTCTATAGTAAATTATTCAAAAAATAATTTTCAACTGTCACAAATTTTAATTGCGCCAGGGATTGACTTTTCTATAGTAAATTATTCAAAAAATAATTTTATACTGTCACAAATTTTAATTGCGCCAGGGATTGACTTTTCTATAGTAAATTATTCAAAAAATAATTTTCAACTGTCACAAATTTTAATTGCGCCAGGGATTGACTTTTCTATAGTAAATTATTCAAAAAATAATTTTCAACTGTCACAAATTTTAATTGCGCCAGGGATTGCCTTTTCTATAGTAAATTATTCAAAAACTAATTTTATACTGTCGCAAATTTTAATTACGCCAGGGATTGCCTTTTCTATAGTAAATTATTCAAAAAATAATTTTATACTGTCGCAAATTTTAATTACGCCAGGGATTGCCTTTTCTATAGTAAATTATTCAAAAAATAATTTTATACTGTCGCAAATTTTAATTACGCCAGGGATTGACTTTTCTATAGTAAATTATTCAAAAAATAATTTTCAACTGTCACAAATTTTAATTGCGCCAGGGATTGACTTTTCTATAGTAAATTATTCAAAAAATAATTTTCAACTGTCACAAATTTTAATTGCGCCAGGGATTGCCTTTTCTATAGTAAATTATTCAAAAACTAATTTTATACTGTCGCAAATTTTAAATATTATTAATTATTTTTTGAATAATTTACTATAGAAAAGGCAATCCCTGGCGTAATTAAAATTTGTGACAGTATAAAATTAGTTTTTGAATAATTTACTATAGAAAAGTCAATCCCTGGCGCAATTAAAATTTGCGACAGTATAAAATTAGTTTTTGAATAATTTACTATAGAAAAGTCAATCCCTGGCGCAATTAAAATTTGTGACAGTTGAAAATTAGTTTTTGAATAATTTACTATAGAAAAGGCAATCCCTGGGATATTTAAAATTTGCGACAGTATAAAATTAGTTTTTGAATAATTTACTATAGAAAAGTCAATCCCTGGGATATTTAAAATTTGCGACAGTATAAAATTAGTTTTTGAATAATTTACTATAGAAAAGTCAATAATTTTCAACTGTCACAAATTTTAATTGCGCCAGGGATTGACTTTTCTATAGTAAATTATTCAAAAACTAATTTTCAACTGTCACAAATTTTAATTACGCCAGGGATTGACTATGAATAATTTACTATAGAAAAGGCAATCCCTGGCGCAATTAAAATTTGTGACAGTTGAAAATTATTTTTTGAATAATTTACTATAGAAAAGTCAATCCCTGGCGTAATTAAAATTTGTGACAGTTGAAAATTATTTTTTGAATAATTTACTATAGAAAAGTCAATCCCTGGCGCACATAAAATTTGCGACAGTATAAAATTAGTTTTTGAATAATTTACTATAGAAAAGTCAATCCCTGGCGTAATTAAAATTTGTGACAGTTGAAAATTAGTTTTTGAATAATTTACTATAGAAAAGGCAATCCCTGGGATATTTAAAATTTGCGACAGTATAAAATTAGTTTTTGAATAATTTACTATAGAAAAGTCAATCCCTGGCGCAATTAAAATTTGTGACAGTTGAAAATTATTTTTTGAATAATTTACTATAGAAAAGGCAATCCCTGGGATATTTAAAATTTGCGACAGTATAAAATTAGTTTTTGAATAATTTACTATAGAAAAGTCAATCCCTGGCGTAATTAAAATTTGTGACAGTTGAAAATTATTTTTTGAATAATTTACTATAGAAAAGTCAATCCCTGGCGCACATAAAATTTGCGACAGTATAAAATTAGTTTTTGAATAATTTACTATAGAAAAGTCAATCCCTGGCGTAATTAAAATTTGCGACAGTATAAAATTAGTTTTTGAATAATTTACTATAGAAAAGTCAATCCCTGGCGCAATTAAAATTTGTGACAGTAAAAAATTAGTTTTTGAATAATTTACTATAGAAAAGTCAATCCCTGGCGCAATTAAAATTTGTGACAGTTGAAAATTATTTTTTGAATAATTTACTATAGAAAAGGCAATCCCTGGCGTAATTAAAATTTGTGACAGTATAAAATTAGTTTTTGAATAATTTACTATAGAAAAGTCAATCCCTGGCGTAATGAAAATTTGTGACAGTTGAAAATTATTTTTTGAATAATTTACTATAGAAAAGTCAATCCCTGGCGCAATTAAAATTTGTGACAGTATAAAATTATTTTTTGAATAATTTACTATAGAAAAGTCAATCCCTGGCGCAATTAAAATTTGTGACAGTTGAAAATTATTTTTTGAATAATTTACTATAGAAAAGGCAATCCCTGGGATATTTAAAATTTGCGACAGTATAAAATTAGTTTTTGAATAATTTACTATAGAAAAGGCAATCCCTGGCGCAATTAAAATTTGTGACAGTTGAAAATTATTTTTTGAATAATTTACTATAGAAAAGGCAATCCCTGGCGTAATTAAAATTTGCGACAGTATAAAATTAGTTTTTGAATAATTTACTATAGAAAAGTCAATCCCTGGCGCAATTAAAATTTGCGACAGTATAAAATTAGTTTTTGAATAATTTACTATAGAAAAGTCAATCCCTGGCGTAATTAAAATTTGCGACAGTATAAAATTAGTTTTTGAATAATTTACTATAGAAAAGTCAATCCCTGGCGCAATTAAAATTTGTGACAGTATAAAATTAGTTTTTGAATAATTTACTATAGAAAAGGCAATCCCTGGGATATTTAAAATTTGCGACAGTTGAAAATTATTTTTTGAATAATTTACTATAGAAAAGGCAATCCCTGGGATATTTAAAATTTGCGACAGTATAAAATTAGTTTTTGAATAATTTACTATAGAAAAGGCAATCCCTGGGATATTTAAAATTTGCGACAGTTGAAAATTATTTTTTGAATAATTTACTATAGAAAAGTCAATCCCTGGCGCAATTAAAATTTGCGACAGTATAAAATTATTTTTTGAATAATTTACTATAGAAAAGGCAATCCCTGGGATATTTAAAATTTGCGACAGTATAAAATTAGTTTTTGAATAATTTACTATAGAAAAGTCAATCCCTGGCGCAATTAAAATTTGTGACAGTATAAAATTAGTTTTTGAATAATTTACTATAGAAAAGTCAATCCCTGGCGCAATTAAAATTTGTGACAGTATAAAATTAGTTTTTGAATAATTTACTATAGAAAAGGCAATCCCTGGGATATTTAAAATTTGCGACAGTATAAAATTAGTTTTTGAATAATTTACTATAGAAAAGTCAATCCCTGGCGCAATTAAAATTTGTGACAGTATAAAAT
The DNA here is from genome assembly GCA_963930735.1 of Dioctria linearis. Taxonomy (NCBI): domain Eukaryota; kingdom Metazoa; phylum Arthropoda; class Insecta; order Diptera; family Asilidae; genus Dioctria; species Dioctria linearis. The sequence goes on along the minus strand of CAWVNZ010002323.1, from coordinate 48,944 downwards.
TAGTTTTTGAACAATTTACTATAGAAAAGGCAATCCCTGGCGCAATTAAAATTTGTGACAGTATAAAATTAGTTTTTGAATAATTTACTATAGAAAAGGCAATCCCTGGCGTAATTAAAATTTGCGACAGTTGAAAATTATTTTTTGAATAATTTACTATAGAAAAGGCAATCCCTGGGATATTTAAAATTTGCGACAGTATAAAATTAGTTTTTGAATAATTTACTATAGAAAAGGCAATCCCTGGCGTAATTAAAATTTGTGACAGTATAAAATTAGTTTTTGAATAATTTACTATAGAAAAGGCAATCCCTGGCGTAATTAAAATTTGCGACAGTTGAAAATTATTTTTTGAATAATTTACTATAGAAAAGGCAATCCCTGGCGCAATTAAAATTTGTGACAGTTGAAAATTATTTTTTGAATAATTTACTATAGAAAAGGCAATCCCTGGCGCAATTAAAATTTGCGACAGTATAAAATTAGTTTTTGAATAATTTACTATAGAAAAGTCAATCCCTGGCGCAATTAAAATTTGTGACAGTATAAAATTAGTTTTTGAATAATTTACTATAGAAAAGTCAATCCCTGGCGCAATTAAAATTTGTGACAGTATAAAATTAGTTTTTGAATAATTTACTATAGAAAAGTCAATCCCTGGCGCAATTAAAATTTGTGACAGTTGAAAATTATTTTTTGAATAATTTACTATAGAAAAGGCAATCCCTGGCGTAATTAAAATTTGTGACAGTTGAAAATTATTTTTTGAATAATTTACTATAGAAAAGTCAATCCCTGGGATATTTAAAATTTGCGACAGTATAAAATTAGTTTTTGAATAATTTACTATAGAAAAGTCAATCCCTGGCGCAATTAAAATTTGTGACAGTATAAAATTAGTTTTTGAATAATTTACTATAGAAAAGGCAATTCCTGGCGCAATTAAAATTTGCGACAGTATAAAATTATTTTTTGAATAATTTACTATAGAAAAGTCAATCCCTGGCGTAATTAAAATTTGTGACAGTTGAAAATTATTTTTTGAATAATTTACTATAGAAAAGTCAATCCCTGGCGCAATTAAAATTTGTGACAGTATAAAATTAGTTTTTGAATAATTTACTATAGAAAAGGCAATCCCTGGCGTAATTAAAATTTGCGACAGTATAAAATTATTTTTTGAATAATTTACTATAGAAAAGTCAATCCCTGGCGTAATTAAAATTTGTGACAGTTGAAAATTAGTTTTTGAATAATTTACTATAGAAAAGGCAATCACTGGCGCAATTAAAATTTGTGACAGTTGAAAATTATTTTTTGAATAATTTACTATAGAAAAGTCAATCCCTGGCGTAATTAAAATTTGTGACAGTTGAAAATTATTTTTTGAATAATTTACTATAGAAAAGTCAATCCCTGGCGCAATTAAAATTTGTGACAGTATAAAATTAGTTTTTGAATAATTTACTATAGAAAAGGCAATCCCTGGCGTAATTAAAATTTGCGACAGTATAAAATTATTTTTTGAATAATTTACTATAGAAAAGTCAATCCCTGGCGCAATTAAAATTTGTGACAGTATAAAATTAGTTTTTGAATAATTTACTATAGAAAAGGCAATCCCTGGCGTAATTAAAATTTGCGACAGTATAAAATTAGTTTTTGAATAATTTACTATAGATCAATCCCTGGCGCAATTAAAATTTGTGACAGTATAAAATTATTTTTTGAATAATTTACTATAGAAAAGTCAATCCCTGGCGCAATTAAAATTTGTGACAGTTGAAAATTATTTTTTGAATAATTTACTATAGAAAAGGCAATCCCTGGCGTAATTAAAATTTGCGACAGTATAAAATTAGTTTTTGAATAATTTACTATAGAAAAGGCAATCCCTGGGATATTTAAAATTTGCGACAGTATAAAATTAGTTTTTGAATAATTTACTATAGAAAAGTCAATCCCTGGCGCAATTAAAATTTGCGACAGTATAAAATTAGTTTTTGAATAATTTACTATAGAAAAGTCAATCCCTGGGATATTTAAAATTTGCGACAGTATAAAATTATTTTTTGAATAATTTACTATAGAAAAGTCAATCCCTGGCGCAATTAAAATTTGTGACAGTATAAAATTAGTTTTTGAATAATTTACTATAGAAAAGGCAATCCCTGGCGTAATTAAAATTTGCGACAGTATAAAATTATTTTTTGAATAATTTACTATAGAAAAGTCAATCCCTGGCGTAATTAAAATTTGTGACAGTTGAAAATTAGTTTTTGAATAATTTACTATAGAAAAGGCAATCCCTGGCGCAATTAAAATTTGTGACAGTTGAAAATTATTTTTTGAATAATTTACTATAGAAAAGTCAATCCCTGGCGTAATTAAAATTTGTGACAGTTGAAAATTATTTTTTGAATAATTTACTATAGAAAAGTCAATCCCTGGCGCAATTAAAATTTGTGACAGTATAAAATTAGTTTTTGAATAATTTACTATAGAAAAGGCAATCCCTGGCGTAATTAAAATTTGCGACAGTATAAAATTATTTTTTGAATAATTTACTATAGAAAAGTCAATCCCTGGCGCAATTAAAATTTGTGACAGTATAAAATTAGTTTTTGAATAATTTACTATAGAAAAGGCAATCCCTGGCGTAATTAAAATTTGCGACAGTATAAAATTAGTTTTTGAATAATTTACTATAGAAAAGTCAATCCCTGGCGCAATTAAAATTTGTGACAGTATAAAATTATTTTTTGAATAATTTACTATAGAAAAGTCAATCCCTGGCGCAATTAAAATTTGTGACAGTTGAAAATTATTTTTTGAATAATTTACTATAGAAAAGGCAATCCCTGGCGTAATTAAAATTTGTGACAGTTGAAAATTATTTTTTGAATAATTTACTATAGAAAAGTCAATCCCTGGCGCAATTAAAATTTGTGACAGTATAAAATTATTTTTTGAATAATTTACTATAGAAAAGGCAATCCCTGGCGCAATTAAAATTTGTGACAGTTGAAAATTATTTTTTGAATAATTTACTATAGAAAAGGCAATCCCTGGCGTAATTAAAATTTGCGACAGTATAAAATTAGTTTTTGAATAATTTACTATAGAAAAGGCAATCCCTGGGATATTTAAAATTTGCGACAGTATAAAATTAGTTTTTGAATAATTTACTATAGAAAAGTCAATCCCTGGCGCAATTAAAATTTGCGACAGTATAAAATTAGTTTTTGAATAATTTACTATAGAAAAGTCAATCCCTGGGATATTTAAAATTTGCGACAGTATAAAATTAGTTTTTGAAAAATTTACTATAGAAAAGTCAATCCCTGGCGCAATTAAAATTTGTGACAGTATAAAATTAGTTTTTGAATAATTTACTATAGAAAAGGCAATCCCTGGCGCAATTAAAATTTGCGACAGTATAAAATTATTTTTTGAATAATTTACTATAGAAAAGTCAATCCCTGGCGTAATTAAAATTTGTGACAGTTGAAAATTAGTTTTTGAATAATTTACTATAGAAAAGTCAATCCCTGGCGCAATTAAAATTTGTGACAGTTGAAAATTATTTTTTGAATAATTTACTATAGAAAAGGCAATCCCTGGCGTAATTAAAATTTGTGACAGTTGAAAATTATTTTTTGAATAATTTACTATAGAAAAGTCAATCCCTGGGATATTTAAAATTTGTGACAGTATAAAATTAGTTTTTGAATAATTTACTATAGAAAAGGCAATCCCTGGGATATTTAAAATTTGCGACAGTATAAAATTAGTTTTTGAATAATTTACTATAGAAAAGTCAATCCCTGGCGCAATTAAAATTTGTGACAGTTGAAAATTAGTTTTTGAATAATTTACTATAGAAAAGTCAATCCCTGGCGCAATTAAAATTTGTGACAGTATAAAATTAGTTTTTGAATAATTTACTATAGAAAAGTCAATCCCTGGCGCAATTAAAATTTGCGACAGTATAAAATTAGTTTTTGAATAATTTACTATAGAAAAGGCAATCCCTGGCGCAATTAAAATTTGTGACAGTTGAAAATTATTTTTTGAATAATTTACTATAGAAAAGTCAATCCCTGGCGCAATTAAAATTTGTGACAGTATAAAATTAGTTTTTGAATAATTTACTATAGAAAAGTCAATCCCTGGCGCAATTAAAATTTGCGACAGTATAAAATTAGTTTTTGAATAATTTACTATAGAAAAGGCAATCCCTGGCGCAATTAAAATTTGTGACAGTTGAAAATTATTTTTTGAATAATTTACTATAGAAAAGGCAATCCCTGGCGCAATTAAAATTTGCGACAGTATAAAATTAGTTTTTGAATAATTTACTATAGAAAAGTCAATCCCTGGCGCAATTAAAATTTGTGACAGTATAAAATTAGTTTTTGAATAATTTACTATAGAAAAGTCAATCCCTGGGATATTTAAAATTTGTGACAGTTGAAAATTATTTTTTGAATAATTTACTATAGAAAAGGCAATCCCTGGGATATTTAAAATTTGCGACAGTATAAAATTAGTTTTTGAATAATTTACTATAGAAAAGGCAATCCCTGGGATATTTAAAATTTGCGACAGTTGAAAATTATTTTTTGAATAATTTACTATAGAAAAGTCAATCCCTGGCGCAATTAAAATTTGTGACAGTATAAAATTAGTTTTTGAATAATTTACTATAGAAAAGTCAATCCCTGGCGCAATTAAAATTTGTGACAGTATAAAATTAGTTTTTGAATAATTTACTATAGAAAAGGCAATCCCTGGGATATTTAAAATTTGCGACAGTTGAAAATTATTTTTTGAATAATTTACTATAGAAAAGGCAATCCCTGGGATATTTAAAATTTGCGACAGTATAAAATTAGTTTTTGAATAATTTACTATAGAAAAGGCAATCCCTGGGATATTTAAAATTTGTGACAGTATAAAATTAGTTTTTGAATAATTTACTATAGAAAAGGCAATCCCTGGGATATTTAAAATTTGCGACAGTATAAAATTAGTTTTTGAATAATTTACTATAGAAAAGTCAATCCCTGGCGCAATTAAAATTTGTGACAGTTGAAAATTATTTTTTGAATAATTTACTATAGAAAAGGCAATCCCTGGGATATTTAAAATTTGCGACAGTATAAAATTAGTTTTTGAATAATTTACTATAGAAAAGTCAATCCCTGGCGCAATTAAAATTTGTGACAGTATAAAATTAGTTTTTGAATAATTTACTATAGAAAAGGCAATCCCTGGCGTAATTAAAATTTGCGACAGTATAAAATTATTTTTTGAATAATTTACTATAGAAAAGGCAATCCCTGGGATATTTAAAATTTGCGACAGTATAAAATTAGTTTTTGAATAATTTACTATAGAAAAGTCAATCCCTGGCGCAATTAAAATTTGTGACAGTATAAAATTAGTTTTTGAATAATTTACTATAGAAAAGGCAATCCCTGGCGTAATTAAAATTTGCGACAGTATAAAATTAGTTTTTGAATAATTTACTATAGAAAAGTCAATCCCTGGCGTAATTAAAATTTGTGACAGTATAAAATTAGTTTTTGAATAATTTACTATAGAAAAGTCAATCCCTGGCGCAATTAAAATTTGTGACAGTATAAAATTAGTTTTTGAATAATTTACTATAGAAAAGTCAATCCCTGGCGCAATTAAAATTTGCGACAGTATAAAATTATTTTTTGAATAATTTACTATAGAAAAGTCAATCCCTGGCGTAATTAAAATTTGTGACAGTTGAAAATTATTTTTTGAATAATTTACTATAGAAAAGTCAATCCCTGGCGCAATTAAAATTTGCGACAGTATAAAATTAGTTTTTGAATAATTTACTATAGAAAAGGCAATCCCTGGCGCAATTAAAATTTGTGACAGTATAAAATTAGTTTTTGAATAATTTACTATAGAAAAGTCAATCCCTGGCGCAATTAAAATTTGTGACAGTTGAAAATTATTTTTTGAATAATTTACTATAGAAAAGGCAATCCCTGGCGTAATTAAAATTTGTGACAGTTGAAAATTATTTTTTGAATAATTTACTATAGAAAAGTCAATCCCTGGGATATTTAAAATTTGCGACAGTATAAAATTAGTTTTTGAATAATTTACTATAGAAAAGTCAATCCCTGGCGCAATTAAAATTTGTGACAGTATAAAATTAGTTTTTGAATAATTTACTATAGAAAAGGCAATCCCTGGCGCAATTAAAATTTGCGACAGTATAAAATTATTTTTTGAATAATTTACTATAGAAAAGTCAATCCCTGGCGTAATTAAAATTTGTGACAGTTGAAAATTATTTTTTGAATAATTTACTATAGAAAAGTCAATCCCTGGCGCAATTAAAATTTGTGACAGTATAAAATTAGTTTTTGAATAATTTACTATAGAAAAGGCAATCCCTGGCGTAATTAAAATTTGCGACAGTATAAAATTATTTTTTGAATAATTTACTATAGAAAAGTCAATCCCTGGCGTAATTAAAATTTGTGACAGTTGAAAATTAGTTTTTGAATAATTTACTATAGAAAAGGCAATCCCTGGGATATGTAAAATTTGCGACAGTATAAAATTATTTTTTGAATAATTTACTATAGAAAAGTCAATCCCTGGCGCAATTAAAATTTGTGACAGTTGAAAATTATTTTTTGAATAATTTACTATAGAAAAGTCAATCCCTGGCGCAATTAAAATTTGTGACAGTTGAAAATTATTTTTTGAATAATTTACTATAGAAAAGGCAATCCCTGGCGTATTTAAAATTTGCGACAGTATAAAATTAGTTTTTGAATAATTTACTATAGAAAAGTCAATCCCTGGCGCAATTAAAATTTGTGACAGTTGAAAATTATTTTTTGAATAATTTACTATAGAAAAGTCAATCCCTGGCGCAATTAAAATTTGCGACAGTATAAAATTATTTTTTGAATAATTTACTATAGAAAAGTCAATCCCTGGGATATTTAAAATTTGCGACAGTATAAAATTAGTTTTTGAATAATTTACTATAGAAAAGTCAATCCCTGGCGCAATTAAAATTTGTGACAGTTGAAAATTATTTTTTGAATAATTTACTATAGAAAAGTCAATCCCTGGCGCAATTAAAATTTGCGACAGTATAAAATTATTTTTTGAATAATTTACTATAGAAAAGTCAATCCCTGGGATATTTAAAATTTGCGACAGTATAAAATTAGTTTTTGAATAATTTACTATAGAAAAGTCAATCCCTGGCGCAATTAAAATTTGTGACAGTTGAAAATTATTTTTTGAATAATTTACTATAGAAAAGTCAATCCCTGGCGCAATTAAAATTTGTGACAGTTGAAAATTATTTTTTGAATAATTTACTATAGAAAAGTCAATCCCTGGCGTAATTAAAATTTGTGACAGTTGAAAATTATTTTTTGAATAATTTACTATAGAAAAGTCAATCCCTGGCGCAATTAAAATTTGTGACAGTATAAAATTATTTTTTGAATAATTTACTATAGAAAAGTCAATCCCTGGCGCAATTAAAATTTGTGACAGTTGAAAATTATTTTTTGAATAATTTACTATAGAAAAGGCAATCCCTGGGATATTTAAAATTTGCGGCAGTATAAAATTATTTTTTGAATAATTTACTATAGAAAAGTCAATCCCTGGCGCACATAAAATTTGCGACAGTATAAAATTAGTTTTTGAATAATTTACTATAGAAAAGTCAATCCCTGGCGTAATTAAAATTTGCGACAGTATAAAATTATTTTTTGAATAATTTACTATAGAAAAGTCAATCCCTGGCGCAATTAAAATTTGTGACAGTTGAAAATTATTTTTTGAATAATTTACTATAGAAAAGTCAATCCTGGCGCAATTAAAATTTGCGACAGTATAAAATTAGTTTTTGAATAATTTACTATAGAAAAGTCAATCCCTGGCGTAATTAAAATTTGTGACAGTATAAAATTAGTTTTTGAATAATTTACTATAGAAAAGTCAATCCCTGGCGTAATTAAAATTTGTGACAGTTGAAAATTATTTTTTGAATAATTTACTATAGAAAAGTCAATCCCTGGCGCAATTAAAATTTGTGACAGTTGAAAATTATTTTTTGAATAATTTACTATAGAAAAGGCAATCCCTGGGATATTTAAAATTTGCGACAGTTGAAAATTATTTTTTGAATAATTTACTATAGAAAAGGCAATCCCTGGGATATTTAAAATTTGCGACAGTATAAAATTATTTTTTGAATAATTTACTATAGAAAAGTCAATCGCTGGCGCACATAAAATTTGCGACAGTATAAAATTAGTTTTTGAATAATTTACTATAGAAAAGTCAATCCCTGGCGCAATTAAAATTTGCGACAGTATAAAATTAGTTTTTGAATAATTTACTATAGAAAAGGCAATCCCTGGGATATTTAAAATTTGCGACAGTATAAAATTAGTTTTTGAATAATTTACTATAGAAAAGTCAATCCCTGGCGCAATTAAAATTTGTGACAGTTGAAAATTATTTTTTGAATAATTTACTATAGAAAAGTCAATCCCTGGGATATTTAAAATTTGCGACAGTATAAAATTAGTTTTTGAATAATTTACTATAGAAAAGTCAATCCCTGGCGCAATTAAAATTTGTGACAGTTGAAAATTATTTTTTGAATAATTTACTATAGAAAAGTCAATCCCTGGCGCAATTAAAATTTGCGACAGTATAAAATTATTTTTTGAATAATTTACTATAGAAAAGTCAATCCCTGGGATATTTAAAATTTGCGACAGTATAAAATTAGTTTTTGAATAATTTACTATAGAAAAGTCAATCCCTGGCGCAATTAAAATTTGTGACAGTTGAAAATTATTTTTTGAATAATTTACTATAGAAAAGTCAATCCCTGGCGCAATTAAAATTTGCGACAGTTGAAAATTAGTTTTTGAATAATTTACTATAGAAAAGGCAATCCCTGGCGTAATTAAAATTTGTGACAGTATAAAATTAGTTTTTGAATAATTTACTATAGAAAAGGCAATCCCTGGCGTAATTAAAATTTGCGACAGTTGAAAATTATTTTTTGAATAATTTACTATAGAAAAGGCAATCCCTGGGATATTTAAAATTTGCGACAGTTGAAAATTATTTTTTGAATAATTTACTATAGAAAAGGCAATCCCTGGGATACTTAAAATTTGCGACAGTTGAAAATTATTTTTTGAATAATTTACTATAGAAAAGTCAATCCCTGGCGCAATTAAAATTTGTGACAGTATAAAATTAGTTTTTGAATAATTTACTATAGAAAAGGCAATCCCTGGCGTAATTAAAATTTGCGACAGTATAAAATTATTTTTTGAATAATTTACTATAGAAAAGTCAATCCCTGGCGTAATTAAAATTTGTGACAGTTGAAAATTAGTTTTTGAATAATTTACTATAGAAAAGTCAATCCCTGGCGCAATTAAAATTTGCGACAGTATAAAATTATTTTTTGAATAATTTACTATAGAAAAGTCAATCCCTGGGATATTTAAAATTTGCGACAGTATAAAATTAGTTTTTGAATAATTTACTATAGAAAAGTCAATCCCTGGCGCAATTAAAATTTGTGACAGTTGAAAATTATTTTTTGAATAATTTACTATAGAAAAGTCAATCCCTGGGATATTTAAAATTTGCGACAGTTGAAAATTATTTTTTGAATAATTTACTATAGAAAAGGCAATCCCTGGGATATTTAAAATTTGCGACAGTTGAAAATTATTTTTTGAATAATTTACTATAGAAAAGTCAATCCCTGGCGCAATTAAAATTTGTGACAGTATAAAATTAGTTTTTGAATAATTTACTATAGAAAAGTCAATCCCTGGCGCAATTAAAATTTGTGACAGTATAAAATTAGTTTTTGAATAATTTACTATAGAAAAGGCAATCCCTGGGATATTTAAAATTTGCGACAGTTGAAAATTATTTTTTGAATAATTTACTATAGAAAAGTCAATCCCTGGCGCAATTAAAATTTGTGACAGTATAAAATTAGTTTTTGAATAATTTACTATAGAAAAGGCAATCCCTGGGATATTTAAAATTTGTGACAGTTGAAAATTATTTTTTGAATAATTTACTATAGAAAAGGCAATCCCTGGCGTAATTAAAATTTGTGACAGTTGAAAATTATTTTTTGAATAATTTACTATAGAAAAGTCAATCCCTGGGATATTTAAAATTTGCGACAGTATAAAATTAGTTTTTGAATAATTTACTATAGAAAAGTCAATCCCTGGCGCAATTAAAATTTGCGACAGTATAAAATTAGTTTTTGAATAATTTACTATAGAAAAGTCAATCCCTGGCGTAATTAAAATTTGTGACAGTATAAAATTAGTTTTTGAATAATTTACTATAGAAAAGGCAATCCCTGGCGTAATTAAAATTTGCGACAGTTGAAAATTATTTTTTGAATAATTTACTATAGAAAAGGCAATCCCTGGGATATTTAAAATTTGCGACAGTTGAAAATTATTTTTTGAATAATTTACTATAGAAAAGGCAATCCCTGGCGTAATTAAAATTTGTGACAGTATAAAATTATTTTTTGAATAATTTACTATAGAAAAGTCAATCCCTGGCGCACATAAAATTTGCGACAGTATAAAATTAGTTTTTGAATAATTTACTATAGAAAAGTCAATCCCTGGCGCAATTAAAATTTGTGACAGTATAAAATTAGTTTTTGAATAATTTACTATAGAAAAGGCAATCCCTGGGATATTTAAAATTTGCGACAGTATAAAATTAGTTTTTGAATAATTTACTATAGAAAAGTCAATCCCTGGCGCAATTAAAATTTGCGACAGTATAAAATTAGTTTTTGAATAATTTACTATAGAAAAGTCAATCCCTGGCGCAATTAAAATTTGTGACAGTATAAAATTATTTTTTGAATAATTTACTATAGAAAAGTCAATCCCTGGCGCAATTAAAATTTGTGACAGTTGAAAATTATTTTTTGAATAATTTACTATAGAAAAGGCAATCCCTGGCGTAATTAAAATTTGTGACAGTTGAAAATTATTTTTTGAATAATTTACTATAGAAAAGTCAATCCCTGGGATATTTAAAATTTGCGACAGTATAAAATTAGTTTTTGAATAATTTACTATAGAAAAGGCAATCCCTGGCGTAATTAAAATTTGTGACAGTATAAAATTAGTTTTTGAATAATTTACTATAGAAAAGGCAATCCCTGGCGTAATTAAAATTTGCGACAGTTGAAAATTATTTTTTGAATAATTTACTATAGAAAAGGCAATCCCTGGGATATTTAAAATTTGCGACAGTATAAAATTAGTTTTTGAATAATTTACTATAGAAAAGGCAATCCCTGGCGTAATTAAAATTTGTGACAGTATAAAATTAGTTTTTGAATAATTTACTATAGAAAAGGCAATCCCTGGCGTAATTAAAATTTGCGACAGTTGAAAATTATTTTTTGAATAATTTACTATAGAAAAGGCAATCCCTGGGATATTTAAAATTTGCGACAGTATAAAATTAGTTTTTGAATAATTTACTATAGAAAAGTCAATCCCTGGCGCAATTAAAATTTGTGACAGTTGAAAATTATTTTTTGAATAATTTACTATAGAAAAGTCAATCCCTGGGATATTTAAAATTTGCGACAGTATAAAATTAGTTTTTGAATAATTTACTATAGAAAAGTCAATCCCTGGCGCAATTAAAATTTGTGACAGTTGAAAATTATTTTTTGAATAATTTACTATAGAAAAGTCAATCCCTGGCGTAATTAAAATTTGTGACAGTTGAAAATTATTTTTTGAATAATTTACTATAGAAAAGGCAATCCCTGGCGTAATTAAAATTTGCGACAGTATAAAATTAGTTTTTGAATAATTTACTATAGAAAAGGCAATCCCTGGGATATTTAAAATTTGCGACAGTATAAAATTAGTTTTTGAATAATTTACTATAGAAAAGTCAATCCCTGGCGCAATTAAAATTTGCGACAGTATAAAATTATTTTTTGAATAATTTACTATAGAAAAGTCAATCCCTGGCGTAATTAAAATTTGTGACAGTTGAAAATTTTTTTTGAATAATTTACTATAGAAAAGGCAATCCCTGGCGCAATTAAAATTTGTGACAGTATAAAATTAGTTTTTGAATAATTTACTATAGAAAAGGCAATCCCTGGGATATTTAAAATTTGTGACAGTATAAAATTAGTTTTTGAATAATTTACTATAGAAAAGGCAATCCCTGGCGTAATTAAAATTTGCGACAGTTGAAAATTATTTTTTGAATAATTTACTATAGAAAAGTCAATCCCTGGCGCAATTAAAATTTGTGACAGTATAAAATTAGTTTTTGAATAATTTACTATAGAAAAGGCAATCCCTGGGATATTTAAAATTTGCGACAGTATAAAATTAGTTTTTGAATAATTTACTATAGAAAAGTCAATCCCTGGCGCAATTAAAATTTGTGACAGTTGAAAATTATTTTTTGAATAATTTACTATAGAAAAGTCAATCCCTGGCGCAATTAAAATTTGCGACAGTATAAAATTATTTTTTGAATAATTTACTATAGAAAAGTCAATCCCTGGCGCAATTAAAATTTGTGACAGTTGAAAATTATTTTTTGAATAATTTACTATAGAAAAGTCAATCCCTGGCGCAATTAAAATTTGCGACAGTATAAAATTATTTTTTGAATAATTTACTATAGAAAAGTCAATCCCTGGGATATTTAAAATTTGCGACAGTATAAAATTAGTTTTTGAATAATTTACTATAGAAAAGTCAATCCCTGGCGTAATTAAAATTTGTGACAGTTGAAAATTATTTTTTGAATAATTTACTATAGAAAAGTCAATCCCTGGCGCAATTAAAATTTGTGACAGTATAAAATTATTTTTTGAATAATTTACTATAGAAAAGTCAATCCCTTGCGCAATTAAAATTTGTGACAGTTGAAAATTATTTTTTGAATAATTTACTATAGAAAAGGCAATCCCTGGGATATTTAAAATTTGCGACAGTATAAAATTAGTTTTTGAATAATTTACTATAGAAAAGGCAATCCCTGGCGCAATTAAAATTTGTGACAGTTGAAAATTATTTTTTGAATAATTTACTATAGAAAAGGCAATCCCTGGCGTAATTAAAATTTGCGACAGTTGAAAATTATTTTTTGAATAATTTACTATAGAAAAGGCAATCCCTGGGATATTTAAAATTTGCGACAGTATAAAATTAGTTTTTGAATAATTTACTATAGAAAAGGCAATCCCTGGCGTAATTAAAATTTGTGACAGTATAAAATTAGTTTTTGAATAATTTACTATAGAAAAGGCAATCCCTGGCGTAATTAAAATTTGCGACAGTTGAAAATTATTTTTTGAATAATTTACTATAGAAAAGTCAATCCCTGGGATATTTAAAATTTGCGACAGTATAAAATTAGTTTTTGAATAATTTACTATAGAAAAGTCAATCCCTGGCGCAATTAAAATTTGTGACAGTTGAAAATTATTTTTTGAATAATTTACTATAGAAAAGTCAATCCCTGGGATATTTAAAATTTGCGACAGTATAAAATTAGTTTTTGAATAATTTACTATAGAAAAGTCAATCCCTGGCGCAATTAAAATTTGTGACAGTTGAAAATTATTTTTTGAATAATTTACTATAGAAAAGTCAATCCCTGGCGTAATTAAAATTTGTGACAGTTGAAAATTATTTTTTGAATAATTTACTATAGAAAAGTCAATCCCTGGCGCAATTAAAATTTGTGACAGTTGAAAATTATTTTTTGAATAATTTACTATAGAAAAGTCAATCCCTGGCGCAATTAAAATTTGCGACAGTATAAAATTATTTTTTGAATAATTTACTATAGAAAAGTCAATCCCTGGGATATTTAAAATTTGCGACAGTATAAAATTAGTTTTTGAATAATTTACTATAGAAAAGTCAATCCCTGGCGCAATTAAAATTTGTGACAGTTGAAAATTAGTTTTTGAATAATTTACTATAGAAAAGGCAATCCCTGGCGTAATTAAAATTTGTGACAGTATAAAATTATTTTTTGAATAATTTACTATAGAAAAGTCAATCCCTGGGATATTTAAAATTTGCGACAGTATAAAATTAGTTTTTGAATAATTTACTATAGAAAAGTCAATCCCTGGCGCAATTAAAATTTGTGACAGTATAAAATTATTTTTTGAATAATTTACTATAGAAAAGGCAATCCCTGGCGTAATTAAAATTTGCGACAGTATAAAATTAGTTTTTGAATAATTTACTATAGAAAAGTCAATCCCTGGCGTAATTAAAATTTGCGACAGTATAAAATTAGTTTTTGAATAATTTACTATAGAAAAGTCAATCCCTGGCGCAATTAAAATTTGTGACAGTTGAAAATTATTTTTTGAATAATTTACTATAGAAAAGTCAATCCCTGGCGCAATTAAAATTTGTGACAGTTGAAAATTATTTTTTGAATAATTTACTATAGAAAAGTCAATCCCTGGCGTAATTAAAATTTGTGACAGTTGAAAATTATTTTTTGAATAATTTACTATAGAAAAGTCAATCCCTGGCGCAATTAAAATTTGTGACAGTTGAAAATTATTTTTTGAATAATTTACTATAGAAAAGTCAATCCCTGGCGCAATCAAAATTTGCGACAGTATAAAATTATTTTTTGAATAATTTACTATAGAAAAGTCAATCCCTGGGATATTTAAAATTTGCGACAGTATAAAATTAGTTTTTGAATAATTTACTATAGAAAAGTCAATCCCTGGCGCAATTAAAATTTGTGACAGTTGAAAATTATTTTTTGAATAATTTACTATAGAAAAGTCAATCCCTGGGATATTTAAAATTTGCGACAGTATAAAATTAGTTTTTGAATAATTTACTATAGAAAAGTCAATCCCTGGCGCAATTAAAATTTGTGACAGTTGAAAATTATTTTTTGAATAATTTACTATAGAAAAGTCAATCCCTGGGATATTTAAAATTTGCGACAGTATAAAATTAGTTTTTGAATAATTTACTATAGAAAAGTCAATCCCTGGCGCAATTAAAATTTGTGACAGTTGAAAATTATTTTTTGAATAATTTACTATAGAAAAGTCAATCCCTGGCGCAATTAAAATTTGCGACAGTATAAAATTATTTTTTGAATAATTTACTATAGAAAAGTCAATCCCTGGGATATTTAAAATTTGCGACAGTATAAAATTAGTTTTTGAATAATTTACTATAGAAAAGTCAATCCCTGGCGCAATTAAAATTTGTGACAGTTGAAAATTATTTTTTGAATAATTTACTATAGAAAAGTCAATCCCTGGCGCAATTAAAATTTGCGACAGTATAAAATTATTTTTTGAATAATTTACTATAGAAAAGTCAATCCCTGGGATATTTAAAATTTGCGACAGTATAAAATTAGTTTTTGAATAATTTACTATAGAAAAGTCAATCCCTGGCGCAATTAAAATTTGTGACAGTTGAAAATTATTTTTTGAATAATTTACTATAGAAAAGTCAATCCCTGGCGCAATTAAAATTTGTGACAGTTGAAAATTATTTTTTGAATAATTTACTATAGAAAAATCAATCCCTGGCGTAATTAAAATTTGTGACAGTTGAAAATTATTTTTTGAATAATTTACTATAGAAAAGTCAATCCCTGGCGCAATTAAAATTTGTGACAGTATAAAATTAGTTTTTGAATAATTTACTATAGAAAAGTCAATCCCTGGCGCAATTAAAATTTGTGACAGTATAAAATTAGTTTTTGAATAATTTACTATAGAAAAGTCAATCCCTGGCGCAATTAAAATTTGTGACAGTTGAAAATTATTTTTTGAATAATTTACTATAGAAAAGTCAATCCCTGGGATATTTAAAATTTGCGACAGTATAAAATTAGTTTTTGAATAATTTACTATAGAAAAGTCAATCCCTGGGATATTTAAAATTTGCGACAGTATAAAATTAGTTTTTGAATAATTTACTATAGAAAAGTCAATCCCTGGCGCAATTAAAATTTGTGACAGTATAAAATTAGTTTTTGAATAATTTACTATAGAAAAGTCAATCCCTGGCGTAATTAAAATTTGTGACAGTTGAAAATTATTTTTTGAATAATTTACTATAGAAAAGTCAATCCCTGGGATATTTAAAATTTGCGACAGTATAAAATTAGTTTTTGAATAATTTACTATAGAAAAGGCAATCCCTGGCGTAATTAAAATTTGTGACAGTATAAAATTAGTTTTTGAATAATTTACTATAGAAAAGGCAATCCCTGGCGCAATTAAAATTTGTGACAGTATAAAATTAGTTTTTGAATAATTTACTATAGAAAAGTCAATCCCTGGCGCAATTAAAATTTGTGACAGTATAAAATTAGTTTTTGAATAATTTACTATAGAAAAGTCAATCCCTGGCGCAATTAAAATTTGTGACAGTTGAAAATTATTTTTTGAATAATTTACTATAGAAAAGTCAATCCCTGGGATATTTAAAATTTGCGACAGTATAAAATTAGTTTTTGAATAATTTACTATAGAAAAGTCAATCCCTGGGATATTTAAAATTTGCGACAGTATAAAATTAGTTTTTGAATAATTTACTATAGAAAAGTCAATCCCTGGCGCAATTAAAATTTGTGACAGTATAAAATTAGTTTTTGAATAATTTACTATAGAAAAGTCAATCCCTGGCGTAATTAAAATTTGCGACAGTATAAAATTATTTTTTGAATAATTTACTATAGAAAAGTCAATCCCTGGCGTAATTAAAATTTGTGACAGTATAAAATTAGTTTTTGAATAATTTACTATAGAAAAGTCAATCCCTGGCGCAATTAAAATTTGTGACAGTATAAAAATAGTTTTTGAATAATTTACTATAGAAAAGGCAATCCCTGGCGTAATTAAAATTTGCGACAGTATAAAATTATTTTTTGAATAATTTACTATAGAAAAGTCAATCCCTGGCGTAATTAAAATTTGTGACAGTATAAAATTAGTTTTTGAATAATTTACTATAGAAAACTCAATCCCTGGCGCGACAGTTGAAAATTATTTTTTGAATAATTTACTATAGAAAAGGCAATCCCTGGCGTAATTAAAATTTGCGACAGTATAAAATTAGTTTTTGAATAATTTACTATAGAAAAGGCAATCCCTGGCGTAATTAAAATTTGTGACAGTTGAAAATTATTTTTTGAATAATTTACTATAGAAAAGGCAATCCCTGGCGTAATTAAAATTTGTGACAGTATAAAATTAGTTTTTGAATAATTTACTATAGAAAAGTCAATCCCTGGGATATTTAAAATTTGCGACAGTATAAAATTAGTTTTTGAATAATTTACTATAGAAAAGTCAATCCCTGGCGCAATTAAAATTTGTGACAGTATAAAATTAGTTTTTGAATAATTTACTATAGAAAAGGCAATCCCTGGCGTAATTAAAATTTGCGACAGTATAAAATTATTTTTTGAATAATTTACTATAGAAAAGTCAATCGCAAATTTTAAATATCCCAGGGATTGACTTTTCTATAGTAAATTATTCAAAAACTAATTTTATACTGTCGCAAATTTTAAATATCCCAGGGATTGACTTTTCTATAGTAAATTATTCAAAAAATAATTTTCAACTGTCACAAATTTTAATTGCGCCAGGGATTGCCTTTTCTATAGTAAATTATTCAAAAACTAATTTTATACTCTCGCAAATTTTAATTACGCCAGGGATTGCCTTTTCTATAGTAAATTATTCAAAAAATAATTTTCAACTGTCGCGCCAGGGATTGACTTTTCTATAGTAAATTATTCAAAAACTAATTTTATACTGTCACAAATTTTAATTACGCCAGGGATTGACTTTTCTATAGTAAATTATTCAAAAAATAATTTTATACTGTCGCAAATTTTAATTACGCCAGGGATTGCCTTTTCTATAGTAAATTATTCAAAAACTAATTTTATACTGTCACAAATTTTAATTGCGCCAGGGATTGACTTTTCTATAGTAAATTATTCAAAAACTAATTTTATACTGTCACAAATTTTAATTACGCCAGGGATTGTCTTTTCTATAGTAAATTATTCAAAAAATAATTTTATACTGTCGCAAATTTTATGTGCGCCAGGGATTGACTTTTCTATAGTAAATTATTCAAAAAATAATTTTCAACTGTCACAAATTTTAATTACGCCAGGGATTGACTTTTCTATAGTAAATTATTCAAAAAATAATTTTCAACTGTCACAAATTTTAATTGCGCCAGGGATTGCCTTTTCTATAGTAAATTATTCAAAAACTAATTTTATACTGTCACAAATTTTCTATAGTAAATTATTCAAAGTCAATCCCTGGCGTAATTAAAATTTGTGACAGTTGAAAATTAGTTTTTGAATAATTTACTATAGAAAAGTCAATCCCTGGCGCAATTAAAATTTGTGACAGTTGAAAATTATTGACTTTTCTATAGTAAATTATTCAAAAACTAATTTTATACTGTCGCAAATTTTAAATATCCCAGGGATTGACTTTTCTATAGTAAATTATTCAAAAAATAATTTTCAACTGTCACAAATTTTAATTACGCCAAAAAATTTTAAATATTATTAATTATTTTTTGAATAATTTACTATAGAAAAGGCAATCCCTGGCGTAATTAAAATTTGTGACAGTATAAAATTAGT
The DNA here is from genome assembly GCA_963930735.1 of Dioctria linearis. Lineage (NCBI taxonomy): Eukaryota > Metazoa > Arthropoda > Insecta > Diptera > Asilidae > Dioctria > Dioctria linearis. The sequence goes on along the minus strand of CAWVNZ010002323.1, from coordinate 30,149 downwards.
TTTTGAATAATTTACTATAGAAAAGTCAATCCCTGGCGCAATTAAAATTTGCGACAGTATAAAATTAGTTTTTGAATAATTTACTATAGAAAAGTCAATCCCTGGCGTAATTAAAATTTGTGACAGTTGAAAATTATTTTTTGAATAATTTACTATAGAAAAGTCAATCCCTGGCGCAATTAAAATTTGCGACAGTATAAAATTAGTTTTTGAATAATTTACTATAGAAAAGGCAATCCCTGGCGTAATTAAAATTTGTGACAGTTGAAAATTAGTTTTTGAATAATTTACTATAGAAAAGGCAATCCCTGGGATATTTAAAATTTGCGACAGTATAAAATTAGTTTTTGAATAATTTACTATAGAAAAGTCAATCCCTGGCGCAATTAAAATTTGTGACAGTTGAAAATTATTTTTTGAATAATTTACTATAGAAAAGGCAATCCCTGGGATATTTAAAATTTGCGACAGTATAAAATTAGTTTTTGAATAATTTACTATAGAAAAGTCAATCCCTGGCGTAATTAAAATTTGTGACAGTTGAAAATTATTTTTTGAATAATTTACTATAGAAAAGTCAATCCCTGGCGCACATAAAATTTGCGACAGTATAAAATTAGTTTTTGAATAATTTACTATAGAAAAGTCAATCCCTGGCGTAATTAAAATTTGTGACAGTTGAAAATTATTTTTTGAATAATTTACTATAGAAAAGTCAATCCCTGGCGCACATAAAATTTGCGACAGTATAAAATTAGTTTTTGAATAATTTACTATAGAAAAGTCAATCCCTGGCGCAATTAAAATTTGCGACAGTATAAAATTAGTTTTTGAATAATTTACTATAGAAAAGGCAATCCCTGGCGTAATTAAAATTTGCGACAGTATAAAATTATTTTTTGAATAATTTACTATAGAAAAGTCAATCCCTGGCGTAATTAAAATTTGTGACAGTTGAAAATTATTTTTTGAATAATTTACTATAGAAAAGTCAATCCCTGGCGCAATTAAAATTTGTGACAGTATAAAATTATTTTTTGAATAATTTACTATAGAAAAGTCAATCCCTGGCGCAATTAAAATTTGTGACAGTTGAAAATTATTTTTTGAATAATTTACTATAGAAAAGGCAATCCCTGGGATATTTAAAATTTGCGACAGTATAAAATTAGTTTTTGAATAATTTACTATAGAAAAGGCAATCCCTGGCGCAATTAAAATTTGTGACAGTTGAAAATTATTTTTTGAATAATTTACTATAGAAAAGGCAATCCCTGGCGTAATTAAAATTTGCGACAGTATAAAATTAGTTTTTGAATAATTTACTATAGAAAAGTCAATCCCTGGCGCAATTAAAATTTGTGACAGTTGAAAATTATTTTTTGAATAATTTACTATAGAAAAGTCAATCCCTGGCGCAATTAAAATTTGCGACAGTATAAAATTATTTTTTGAATAATTTACTATAGAAAAGGCAATCCCTGGCGCAATTAAAATTTGTGACAGTTGAAAATTATTTTTTGAATAATTTACTATAGAAAAGTCAATCCCTGGCGCACATAAAATTTGCGACAGTATAAAATTATTTTTTGAATAATTTACTATAGAAAAGTCAATCCCTGGCGCAATTAAAATTTGTGACAGTTGAAAATTATTTTTTGAATAATTTACTATAGAAAAGTCAATCCCTGGCGCAATTAAAATTTGTGACAGTTGAAAATTATTTTTTGAATAATTTACTATAGAAAAGGCAATCCCTGGCGTAATTAAAATTTGTGACAGTATAAAATTAGTTTTTGAATAATTTACTATAGAAAAGTCAATCCCTGGCGCAATTAAAATTTGCGACAGTATAAAATTAGTTTTTGAATAATTTACTATAGAAAAGTCAATCCCTGGCGCAATTAAAATTTGTGACAGTATAAAATTAGTTTTTGAATAATTTACTATAGAAAAGGCAATCCCTGGGATATTTAAAATTTGCGACAGTATAAAATTAGTTTTTGAATAATTTACTATAGAAAAGTCAATCCCTGGCGCACATAAAATTTGTGACAGTATAAAATTAGTTTTTGAATAATTTACTATAGAAAAGGCAATCCCTGGCGCAATTAAAATTTGTGACAGTTGAAAATTATTTTTTGAATAATTTACTATAGAAAAGGCAATCCCTGGGATATTTAAAATTTGCGACAGTTGAAAATTATTTTTTGAATAATTTACTATAGAAAAGGCAATCCCTGGGATATTTAAAATTTGTGACAGTATAAAATTATTTTTTGAATAATTTACTATAGAAAAGTCAATCCCTGGCGCAATTAAAATTTGTGACAGTTGAAAATTATTTTTTGAATAATTTACTATAGAAAAGTCAATCCCTGGCGTAATTAAAATTTGTGACAGTTGAAAATTATTTTTTGAATAATTTACTATAGAAAAGTCAATCCCTGGCGCACATAAAATTTGCGACAGTATAAAATTAGTTTTTGAATAATTTACTATAGAAAAGTCAATCCCTGGCGCAATTAAAATTTGTGACAGTTGAAAATTATTTTTTGAATAATTTACTATAGAAAAGGCAATCCCTGGGATATTTAAAATTTGCGACAGTTGAAAATTATTTTTTGAATAATTTACTATAGAAAAGGCAATCCCTGGGATATTTAAAATTTGCGACAGTATAAAATTAGTTTTTGAATAATTTACTATAGAAAAGGCAATCCCTGGGATATTTAAAATTTGTGACAGTATAAAATTAGTTTTTGAATAATTTACTATAGAAAAGTCAATCCCTGGCGCAATTAAAATTGGCGACAGTATAAAATTAGTTTTTGAATAATTTACTATAGAAAAGGCAATCCCTGGCGTAATTAAAATTTGCGACAGTATAAAATTATTTTTTGAATAATTTACTATAGAAAAGTCAATCCCTGGCGTAATTAAAATTTGTGACAGTTGAAAATTATTTTTTGAATAATTTACTATAGAAAAGTCAATCCCTGGCGCAATTAAAATTTGTGACAGTATAAAATTATTTTTTGAATAATTTACTATAGAAAAGTCAATCCCTGGCGCAATTAAAATTTGTGACAGTTGAAAATTATTTTTTGAATAATTTACTATAGAAAAGGCAATCCCTGGGATATTTAAAATTTGCGACAGTATAAAATTAGTTTTTGAATAATTTACTATAGAAAAGGCAATCCCTGGCGCAATTAAAATTTGTGACAGTTGAAAATTATTTTTTGAATAATTTACTATAGAAAAGGCAATCCCTGGCGTAATTAAAATTTGCGACAGTATAAAATTATTTTTTGAATAATTTACTATAGAAAAGTCAATCCCTGGCGCAATTAAAATTTGTGACAGTTGAAAATTAGTTTTTGAATAATTTACTATAGAAAAGTCAATCCCTGGCGCAATTAAAATTTGCGACAGTATAAAATTAGTTTTTGAATAATTTACTATAGAAAAGGCAATCCCTGGCGCAATTAAAATTTGTGACAGTTGAAAATTATTTTTTGAATAATTTACTATAGAAAAGTCAATCCCTGGCGCACATAAAATTTGCGACAGTATAAAATTATTTTTTGAATAATTTACTATAGAAAAGTCAATCCCTGGCGCAATTAAAATTTGTGACAGTTGAAAATTATTTTTTTAATAATTTACTATAGAAAAGTCAATCCCTGGCGTAATTAAAATTTGTGACAGTTGAAAATTATTTTTTGAATAATTTACTATAGAAAAGGCAATCCCTGGCGTAATTAAAATTTGTGACAGTATAAAATTAGTTTTTGAATAATTTACTATAGAAAAGTCAATCCCTGGCGCAATTAAAATTTGCGACAGTATAAAATTAGTTTTTGAATAATTTACTATAGAAAAGTCAATCCCTGGCGCAATTAAAATTTGTGACAGTATAAAATTAGTTTTTGAATAATTTACTATAGAAAAGGCAATCCCTGGGATATTTAAAATTTGCGACAGTATAAAATTAGTTTTTGAATAATTTACTATAGAAAAGTCAATCCCTGGCGCAATTAAAATTTGTGACAGTTGAAAATTATTTTTTGAATAATTTACTATAGAAAAGGCAATCCCTGGGATATTTAAAATTTGCGACAGTATAAAATTAGTTTTTGAATAATTTACTATAGAAAAGTCAATCCCTGGCGCAATTAAAATTTGTGACAGTATAAAATTAGTTTTTGAATAATTTACTATAGAAAAGGCAATCCCTGGCGTAATTAAAATTTGCGACAGTATAAAATTATTTTTTGAATAATTTACTATAGAAAAGGCAATCCCTGGGATATTTAAAATTTGCGACAGTATAAAATTAGTTTTTGAATAATTTACTATAGAAAAGTCAATCCCTGGGATATTTAAAATTTGCGACAGTATAAAATTAGTTTTTGAATAATTTACTATAGAAAAGTCAATCCCTGGCGCAATTAAAATTTGTGACAGTATAAAATTATTTTTTGAATAATTTACTATAGAAAAGTCAATCCCTGGCGCAATTAAAATTTGTGACAGTATAAAATTATTTTTTGAATAATTTACTATAGAAAAGGCAATCCCTGGCGCAATTAAAATTTGTGACAGTTGAAAATTATTTTTTGAATAATTTACTATAGAAAAGGCAATCCCTGGCGTAATTAAAATTTGCGACAGTATAAAATTAGTTTTTGAATAATTTACTATAGAAAAGGCAATCCCTGGGATATTTAAAATTTGCGACAGTATAAAATTAGTTTTTGAATAATTTACTATAGAAAAGTCAATCCCTGGCGCAATTAAAATTTGTGACAGTATAAAATTAGTTTTTGAATAATTTACTATAGAAAAGTCAATCCCTGGCGCAATTAAAATTTGTGACAGTTGAAAATTATTTTTTGAATAATTTACTATAGAAAAGTCAATCCCTGGCGTAATTAAAATTTGCGACAGTATAAAATTATTTTTTGAATAATTTACTATAGAAAAGGCAATCCCTGGCGCAATTAAAATTTGTGACAGTTGAAAATTATTTTTTGAATAATTTACTATAGAAAAGGCAATCCCTGGCGTAATTAAAATTTGCGACAGTATAAAATTAGTTTTTGAATAATTTACTATAGAAAAGGCAATCCCTGGGATATTTAAAATTTGCGACAGTATAAAATTAGTTTTTGAATAATTTACTATAGAAAAGTCAATCCCTGGCGCAATTAAAATTTGCGACAGTATAAAATTAGTTTTTGAATAATTTACTATAGAAAAGGCAATCCCTGGGATATTTAAAATTTGTGACAGTTGAAAATTATTTTTTGAAAAATTTACTATAGAAAAGGCAATCCCTGGCGCAATTAAAATTTGTGACAGTTGAAAATTATTTTTTGAATAATTTACTATAGAAAAGGCAATCCCTGGCGTAATTAAAATTTGCGACAGTATAAAATTAGTTTTTGAATAATTTACTATAGAAAAGGCAATCCCTGGGATATTTAAAATTTGCGACAGTATAAAATTAGTTTTTGAATAATTTACTATAGAAAAGGCAATCCCTGGCGTAATTAAAATTTGCGACAGTATAAAATTATTTTTTGAATAATTTACTATAGAAAAGGCAATCCCTGGGATATTTAAAATTTGCGACAGTATAAAATTAGTTTTTGAATAATTTACTATAGAAAAGTCAATCCCTGGGATATTTAAAATTTGCGACAGTATAAAATTATTTTTTGAATAATTTACTATAGAAAAGTCAATCCCTGGCGCAATTAAAATTTGCGACAGTATAAAATTAGTTTTTGAATAATTTACTATAGAAAAGTCAATCCCTGGCGCAATTAAAATTTGTGACAGTTGAAAATTATTTTTTGAATAATTTACTATAGAAAAGGCAATCCCTGGGATATTTAAAATTTGCGACAGTTGAAAATTATTTTTTGAATAATTTACTATAGAAAAGGCAATCCCTGGGATATTTAAAATTTGCGACAGTATAAAATTAGTTTTTGAATAATTTACTATAGAAAAGGCAATCCCTGGGATATTTAAAATTTGTGACAGTATAAAATTATTTTTTGAATAATTTACTATAGAAAAGTCAATCCCTGGCGCAATTAAAATTTGTGACAGTTGAAAATTATTTTTTGAATAATTTACTATAGAAAAGTCAATCCCTGGCGTAATTAAAATTTGTGACAGTTGAAAATTATTTTTTGAATAATTTACTATAGAAAAGTCAATCCCTGGCGCAATTAAAATTTGTGACAGTATAAAATTATTTTTTGAATAATTTACTATAGAAAAGGCAATCCCTGGCGTAATTAAAATTTGCGACAGTATAAAATTAGTTTTTGAATAATTTACTATAGAAAAGTCAATCCCTGGCGCAATTAAAATTTGTGACAGTATAAAATTAGTTTTTGAATAATTTACTATAGAAAAGGCAATCCCTGGGATATTTAAAATTTGCGACAGTATAAAATTAGTTTTTGAATAATTTACTATAGAAAAGTCAATCCCTGGCGCAATTAAAATTTGCGACAGTATAAAATTAGTTTTTGAATAATTTACTATAGAAAAGGCAATCCCTGGCGTAATTAAAATTTGCGACAGTATAAAATTATTTTTTGAATAATTTACTATAGAAAAGTCAATCCCTGGCGTAATTAAAATTTGTGACAGTTGAAAATTATTTTTTGAAAAATTTACTATAGAAAAGGCAATCCCTGGCGCAATTAAAATTTGTGACAGTTGAAAATTATTTTTTGAATAATTTACTATAGAAAAGGCAATCCCTGGCGTAATTAAAATTTGCGACAGTATAAAATTAGTTTTTGAATAATTTACTATAGAAAAGTCAATCCCTGGCGCAATTAAAATTTGTGACAGTATAAAATTAGTTTTTGAATAATTTACTATAGAAAAGTCAATCCCTGGCGCAATTAAAATTTGCGACAGTATAAAATTAGTTTTTGAATAATTTACTATAGAAAAGGCAATCCCTGGGATATTTAAAATTTGTGACAGTATAAAATTATTTTTTGAATAATTTACTATAGAAAAGTCAATCCCTGGCGCAATTAAAATTTGTGACAGTTGAAAATTATTTTTTGAAAAATTTACTATAGAAAAGGCAATCCCTGGCGCAATTAAAATTTGTGACAGTTGAAAATTATTTTTTGAATAATTTACTATAGAAAAGGCAATCCCTGGCGTAATTAAAATTTGCGACAGTATAAAATTAGTTTTTGAATAATTTACTATAGAAAAGGCAATCCCTGGGATATTTAAAATTTGCGACAGTATAAAATTAGTTTTTGAATAATTTACTATAGAAAAGTCAATCCCTGGCGCAATTAAAATTTGTGACAGTATAAAATTAGTTTTTGAATAATTTACTATAGAAAAGTCAATCCCTGGCGCAATTAAAATTTGTGACAGTTGAAAATTATTTTTTGAATAATTTACTATAGAAAAGTCAATCCCTGGCGTAATTAAAATTTGCGACAGTATAAAATTATTTTTTCAATAATTTACTATAGAAAAGTCAATCCCTGGCGCAATTAAAATTTGTGACAGTTGAAAATTATTTTTTGAATAATTTACTATAGAAAAGGCAATCCCTGGGATATTTAAAATTTGCGACAGTATAAAATTAGTTTTTGAATAATTTACTATAGAAAAGTCAATCCCTGGCGCACATAAAATTTGTGACAGTATAAAATTAGTTTTTGAATAATTTACTATAGAAAAGTCAATCCCTGGCGCAATTAAAATTTGTGACAGTATAAAATTATTTTTTGAATAATTTACTATAGAAAAGGCAATCCCTGGCGTAATTAAAATTTGCGACAGTATAAAATTAGTTTTTGAATAATTTACTATAGAAAAGGCAATCCCTGGCGTAATTAAAATTTGCGACAGTATAAAATTAGTTTTTGAATAATTTACTATAGAAAAGTCAATCCCTGGCGCAATTAAAATTTGTGACAGTTGAAAATTATTTTTTGAATAATTTACTATAGAAAAGGCAATCCCTGGGATATTTAAAATTTGCGACAGTTGAAAATTATTTTTTGAATAATTTACTATAGAAAAGGCAATCCCTGGGATATTTAAAATTTGCGACAGTATAAAATTAGTTTTTGAATAATTTACTATAGAAAAGGCAATCCCTGGGATATTTAAAATTTGTGACAGTATAAAATTATTTTTTGAATAATTTACTATAGAAAAGTCAATCCCTGGCGCAATTAAAATTTGTGACAGTTGAAAATTATTTTTTGAATAATTTACTATAGAAAAGTCAATCCCTGGCGTAATTAAAATTTGTGACAGTTGAAAATTATTTTTTGAATAATTTACTATAGAAAAGTCAATCCCTGGCGCAATTAAAATTTGTGACAGTATAAAATTATTTTTTGAATAATTTACTATAGAAAAGGCAATCCCTGGCGTAATTAAAATTTGCGACAGTATAAAATTAGTTTTTGAATAATTTACTATAGAAAAGTCAATCCCTGGCGCAATTAAAATTTGTGACAGTATAAAATTAGTTTTTGAATAATTTACTATAGAAAAGGCAATCCCTGGCGTAATTAAAATTTGTGACAGTATAAAATTATTTTTTGAATAATTTACTATAGAAAAGGCAATCCCTGGGATATTTAAAATTTGCGACAGTATAAAATTAGTTTTTGAATAATTTACTATAGAAAAGTCAATCCCTGGCGCAATTAAAATTTGTGACAGTTGAAAATTATTTTTTGAATAATTTACTATAGAAAAGGCAATCCCTGGCGTAATTAAAATTTGCGACAGTATAAAATTATTTTTTGAATAATTTACTATAGAAAAGTCAATCCCTGGCGTAATTAAAATTTGTGACAGTTGAAAATTATTTTTTGAATAATTTACTATAGAAAAGTCAATCCCTGGCGCAATTAAAATTTGTGACAGTATAAAATTAGTTTTTGAATAATTTACTATAGAAAAGGCAATCCCTGGCGTAATTAAAATTTGCGACAGTATAAAATTATTTTTTGAATAATTTACTATAGAAAAGGCAATCCCTGGCGCAATTAAAATTTGTGACAGTTGAAAATTATTTTTTGAATAATTTACTATAGAAAAGGCAATCCCTGGGATATTTAAAATTTGCGACAGTATAAAATTAGTTTTTGAATAATTTACTATAGAAAAGTCAATCCCTGGCGCACATAAAATTTGTGACAGTATAAAATTAGTTTTTGAATAATTTACTATAGAAAAGGCAATCCCTGGCGTAATTAAAATTTGCGACAGTATAAAATTAGTTTTTGAATAATTTACTATAGAAAAGTCAATCCCTGGCGCAATTAAAATTTGTGACAGTTGAAAATTATTTTTTGAATAATTTACTATAGAAAAGGCAATCCCTGGGATATTTAAAATTTGCGACAGTATAAAATTATTTTTTGAATAATTTACTATAGAAAAGTCAATCCCTGGCGCAATTAAAATTTGTGACAGTTGAAAATTATTTTTTGAATAATTTACTATAGAAAAGTCAATCCCTGGCGTAATTAAAATTTGTGACAGTTGAAAATTATTTTTTGAATAATTTACTATAGAAAAGTCAATCCCTGGCGCAATTAAAATTTGTGACAGTATAAAATTATTTTTGGAATAATTTACTATAGAAAAGGCAATCCCTGGCGTAATTAAAATTTGCGACAGTATAAAATTAGTTTTTGAATAATTTACTATAGAAAAGTCAATCCCTGGCGCAATTAAAATTTGTGACAGTATAAAATTAGTTTTTGAATAATTTACTATAGAAAAGGCAATCCCTGGCGTAATTAAAATTTGTGACAGTATAAAATTATTTTTTGAATAATTTACTATAGAAAAGGCAATCCCTGGGATATTTAAAATTTGCGACAGTATAAAATTAGTTTTTGAATAATTTACTATAGAAAAGTCAATCCCTGGCGCAATTAAAATTTGCGACAGTATAAAATTAGTTTTTGAATAATTTACTATAGAAAAGGCAATCCCTGGCGTAATTAAAATTTGCGACAGTATAAAATTATTTTTTGAATAATTTACTATAGAAAAGTCAATCCCTGGCGTAATTAAAATTTGTGACAGTTGAAAATTATTTTTTGAAAAATTTACTATAGAAAAGTCAATCCCTGGCGCAATTAAAATTTGTGACAGTATAAAATTATTTTTTGAATAATTTACTATAGAAAAGGCAATCCCTGGCGTAATTAAAATTTGCGACAGTATAAAATTAGTTTTTGAATAATTTACTATAGAAAAGTCAATCCCTGGCGCAATTAAAATTTGTGACAGTATAAAATTAGTTTTTGAATAATTTACTATAGAAAAGGCAATCCCTGGGATATTTAAAATTTGCGACAGTATAAAATTAGTTTTTGAATAATTTACTATAGAAAAGTCAATCCCTGGCGCAATTAAAATTTGCGACAGTATAAAATTAGTTTTTGAATAATTTACTATAGAAAAGGCAATCCCTGGCGCAATTAAAATTTGTGACAGTTGAAAATTATTTTTTGAATAATTTACTATAGAAAAGGCAATCCCTGGGATATTTAAAATTTGCGACAGTATAAAATTAGTTTTTGAATAATTTACTATAGAAAAGTCAATCCCTGGCGCACATAAAATTTGTGACAGTTAAAATTAGTTTTTGAATAATTTACTATAGAAAAGGCAATCCCTGGCGTAATTAAAATTTGCGACAGTATAAAATTAGTTTTTGAATAATTTACTATAGAAAAGTCAATCCCTGGCGCAATTAAAATTTGTGACAGTTGAAAATTATTTTTTGAATAATTTACTATAGAAAAGGCAATCCCTGGGATATTTAAAATTTGCGACAGTATAAAATTATTTTTTGAATAATTTACTATAGAAAAGTCAATCCCTGGCGCAATTAAAATTTGTGACAGTTGAAAATTATTTTTTGAATAATTTACTATAGAAAAGTCAATCCCTGGCGTAATTAAAATTTGTGACAGTTGAAAATTATTTTTTGAATAATTTACTATAGAAAAGTCAATCCCTGGCGCAATTAAAATTTGTGACAGTATAAAATTATTTTTTGAATAATTTACTATAGAAAAGGCAATCCCTGGCGTAATTAAAATTTGCGACAGTATAAAATTAGTTTTTGAATAATTTACTATAGAAAAGTCAATCCCTGGCGCAATTAAAATTTGTGACAGTATAAAATTAGTTTTTGAATAATTTACTATAGAAAAGGCAATCCCTGGCGTAATTAAAATTTGTGACAGTACAAAATTATTTTTTGAATAATTTACTATAGAAAAGGCAATCCCTGGGATATTTAAAATTTGCGACAGTATAAAATTAGTTTTTGAATAATTTACTATAGAAAAGTCAATCCCTGGCGCAATTAAAATTTGTGACAGTTGAAAATTAGTTTTTTGAATAATTTACTATAGAAAAGTCAATCCCTGGCGTAATTAAAATTTGTGACAGTTGAAAATTATTTTTTGAATAATTTACTATAGAAAAGTCAATCCCTGGCGCAATTAAAATTTGTGACAGTATAAAATTATTTTTTGAATAATTTACTATAGAAAAGGCAATCCCTGGCGTAATTAAAATTTGCGACAGTATAAAATTAGTTTTTGAATAATTTACTATAGAAAAGTCAATCCCTGGCGCAATTAAAATTTGTGACAGTATAAAATTAGTTTTTGAATAATTTACTATAGAAAAGGCAATCCCTGGGATATTTAAAATTTGCGACAGTATAAAAATTAGTTTTTGAATAATTTACTATAGAAAAGTCAATCCCTGGCGCAATTAAAATTTGCGACAGTATCAAATTAGTTTTTGAATAATTTACTATAGAAAAGGCAATCCCTGGCGCAATTAAAATTTGTGACAGTTGAAAATTATTTTTTGAATAATTTACTATAGAAAAGGCAATCCCTGGGATATTTAAAATTTGCGACAGTATAAAATTAGTTTTTGAATAATTTACTATAGAAAAGTCAATCCCTGGCGCACATAAAATTTGTGACAGTATAAAATTAGTTTTTGAATAATTTACTATAGAAAAGGCAATCCCTGGCGTAATTAAAATTTGCGACAGTATAAAATTAGTTTTTGAATAATTTGCTATAGAAAAGTCAATCCCTGGCGCAATTAAAATTTGTGACAGTTGAAAATTATTTTTTGAATAATTTACTATAGAAAAGGCAATCCCTGGGATATTTAAAATTTGCGACAGTATAAAATTATTTTTTTGAATAATTTACTATAGAAAAGTCAATCCCTGGCGCAATTAAAATTTGTGACAGTTGAAAATTATTTTTTGAATAATTTACTATAGAAAAGTCAATCCCTGGCGTAATTAAAATTTGTGACAGTTGAAAATTATTTTTTGAATAATTTACTATAGAAAAGTCAATCCCTGGCGCAATTAAAATTTGTGACAGTATAAAATTATTTTTTGAATAATTTACTATAGAAAAGGCAATCCCTGGCGTAATTAAAATTTGCGACAGTATAAAATTAGTTTTTGAATAATTTACTATAGAAAAGTCAATCCCTGGCGCAATTAAAATTTGTGACAGTATAAAATTAGTTTTTGAATAATTTACTATAGAAAAGGCAATCCCTGGCGTAATTAAAATTTGTGACAGTATAAAATTATTTTTTGAATAATTTACTATAGAAAAGGCAATCCCTGGGATATTTAAAATTTGCGACAGTATAAAATTAGTTTTTGAATAATTTACTATAGAAAAGTCAATCCCTGGCGCAATTAAAATTTGCGACAGTATAAAATTAGTTTTTGAATAATTTACTATAGAAAAGGCAATCCCTGGCGTAATTAAAATTTGCGACAGTATAAAATTATTTTTTGAATAATTTACTATAGAAAAGTCAATCCCTGGCGTAATTAAAATTTGTGACAATTGAAAATTATTTTTTGAAAAATTTACTATAGAAAAGTCAATCCCTGGCGCAATTAAAATTTGTGACAGTATAAAATTATTTTTTGAATAATTTACTATAGAAAAGGCAATCCCTGGCGTAATTAAAATTTGCGACAGTATAAAATTAGTTTTTGAATAATTTACTATAGAAAAGTCAATCCCTGGCGCAATTAAAATTTGTGACAGTATAAAATTAGTTTTTGAATAATTTACTATAGAAAAGGCAATCCCTGGGATATTTAAAATTTGCGACAGTATAAAATTAGTTTTTGAATAATTTACTATAGAAAAGTCAATCCCTGGCGCAATTAAAATTTGCGACAGTATAAAATTAGTTTTTTGAATAATTTACTATAGAAAAGGCAATCCCTGGCGTAATTAAAATTTGCGACAGTATAAAATTATTTTTTGAATAATTTACTATAGAAAAGTCAATCCCTGGCGTAATTAAAATTTGTGACAGTTGAAAATTATTTTTTGAAAAATTTACTATAGAAAAGGCAATCCCTGGCGCAATTAAAATTTGTGACAGTTGAAAATTATTTTTTGAATAATTTACTATAGAAAAGGCAATCCCTGGCGTAATTAAAATTTGCGACAGTATAAAATTAGTTTTTGAATAATTTACTATAGAAAAGTCAATCCCTGGCGCAATTAAAATTTGTGACAGTATAAAATTAGTTTTTGAATAATTTACTATAGAAAAGTCAATCCCTGGCGCAATTAAAATTTGTGACAGTATAAAATTAGTTTTTGAATAATTTACTATAGAAAAGGCAATCCCTGGCGTAATTAAAATTTGCGACAGTATAAAATTAGTTTTTGAATAATTTACTATAGAAAAGGCAATCCCTGGCGTAATTAAAATTTGCGACAGTATAAAATTAGTTTTTGAATAATTTACTATAGAAAAGTCAATCCCTGGCGCAATTAAAATTTGTGACAGTTGAAAATTATTTTTTGAATAATTTACTATAGAAAAGGCAATCCCTGGGATATTTAAAATTTGCGACAGTTGAAAATTATTTTTTGAATAATTTACTATAGAAAAGGCAATCCCTGGGATATTTAAAATTTGCGACAGTATAAAATTAGTTTTTGAATAATTTACTATAGAAAAGTCAATCCCTGGCGCAATTAAAATTTGTGACAGTATAAAATTAGTTTTTGAATAATTTACTATAGAAAAGTCAATCCCTGGCGCAATTAAAATTTGCGACAGTATAAAATTATTTTTTGAATAATTTACTATAGAAAAGGCAATCCCTGGGATATTTAAAATTTGCGACAGTTGAAAATTATTTTTTGAATAATTTACTATAGAAAAGGCAATCCCTGGGATATTTAAAATTTGTGACAGTTGAAAATTATTTTTTGAATAATTTACTATAGAAAAGGCAATCCCTGGCGTAATTAAAATTTGTGACAGTTGAAAATTATTTTTTGAATAATTTACTATAGAAAAGTCAATCCCTGGCGCAATTAAAATTTGTGACAGTATAAAATTATTTTTTGAATAATTTACTATAGAAAAGGCAATCCCTGGCGTAATTAAAATTTGCGACAGTTGAAAATTATTTTTTGAATAATTTACTATAGAAAAGGCAATCCCTGGGATATTTAAAATTTGCGACAGTATAAAATTAGTTTTTGAATAATTTACTATAGAAAAGTCAATCCCTGGCGCAATTAAAATTTGTGACAGTTGAAAATTATTTTTTGAATAATTTACTATAGAAAAGGCAATCCCTGGCGTAATTAAAATTTGTGACAGTATAAAATTAGTTTTTGAATAATTTACTATAGAAAAGGCAATCCCTGGCGCAATTAAAATTTGTGACAGTATAAAATTATTTTTTGAATAATTTACTATAGAAAAGTCAATCCCTGGCGTAATTAAAATTTGTGACAGTTGAAAATTATTTTTTGAATAATTTACTATAGAAAAGTCAATCCCTGGCGTAATTAAAATTTGTGACAGTTGAAAATTATTTTTTGAATAATTTACTATAGAAAAGGCAATCCCTGGGATATTTAAAATTTGCGACAGTATAAAATTATTTTTTGAATAATTTACTATAGAAAAGTCAATCCCTGGCGCAATTAAAATTTGTGACAGTATAAAATTAGTTTTTGAATAATTTACTATAGAAAAGGCAATCCCTGGGATATTTAAAATTTGCGACAGTATAAAATTAGTTTTTGAATAATTTACTATAGAAAAGGCAATCCCTGGCGTAATTAAAATTTGTGACAGTATAAAATTAGTTTTTGAATAATTTACTATAGAAAAGGCAATCCCTGGGATATTTAAAATTTGCGACAGTTGAAAATTATTTTTTGAATAATTTACTATAGAAAAGGCAATCCCTGGGATATTTAAAATTTGCGACAGTATAAAATTAGTTTTTGAATAATTTACTATAGAAAAGGCAATCCCTGGGATATTTAAAATTTGCGACAGTTGAAAATTATTTTTTGAATAATTTACTATAGAAAAGTCAATCCCTGGCGCAATTAAAATTTGCGACAGTATAAAATTATTTTTTGAATAATTTACTATAGAAAAGGCAATCCCTGGGATATTTAAAATTTGCGACAGTATAAAATTAGTTTTTGAATAATTTACTATAGAAAAGTCAATCCCTGGCGCAATTAAAATTTGTGACAGTTGAAAATTATTTTTTGAATAATTTACTATAGAAAAGGCAATCCCTGGGATATTTAAAATTTGCGACAGTATAAAATTAGTTTTTGAATAATTTACTATAGAAAAGTCAATCCCTGGGATATTTAAAATTTGCGACAGTATAAAATTAGTTTTTGAATAATTTACTATAGAAAAGGCAATCCCTGGCGTAATTAAAATTTGTGACAGTTGAAAATTATTTTTTGAATAATTTACTATAGAAAAGGCAATCCCTGGGATATTTAAAATTTGCGACAGTATAAAATTAGTTTTTGAATAATTTACTATAGAAAAGTCAATCCCTGGGATATTTAAAATTTGCGACAGTATAAAATTAGTTTTTGAATAATTTACTATAGAAAAGGCAATCCCTGGCGTAATTAAAATTTGTGACAGTTGAAAATTATTTTTTGAATAATTTACTATAGAAAAGTCAATCCCTGGGATATTTAAAATTTGCGACAGTATAAAATTATTTTTTGAATAATTTACTATAGAAAAGTCAATCCCTGGCGCAATTAAAATTTGTGACAGTATAAAATTAGTTTTTGAATAATTTACTATAGAAAAGGCAATCCCTGGGATATTTAAAATTTGCGACAGTATAAAATTAGTTTTTGAATAATTTACTATAGAAAAGGCAATCCCTGGCGTAATTAAAATTTGTGACAGTATAAAATTAGTTTTTGAATAATTTACTATAGAAAAGGCAATCCCTGGGATATTTAAAATTTGCGACAGTTGAAAATTATTTTTTGAATAATTTACTATAGAAAAGGCAATCCCTGGGATATTTAAAATTTGCGACAGTATAAAATTAGTTTTTGAATAATTTACTATAGAAAAGGCAATCCCTGGGATATTTAAAATTTGTGACAGTATAAAATTAGTTTTTGAATAATTTACTATAGAAAAGGCAATCCCTGGGATATTTAAAATTTGCGACAGTATAAAATTAGATTTTGAATAATTTACTATAGAAAAGTCAATCCCTGGCGCAATTAAAATTTGTGACAGTTGAAAATTATTTTTTGAATAATTTACTATAGAAAAGGCAATCCCTGGGATATTTAAAATTTGCGACAGTATAAAATTAGTTTTTGAATAATTTACTATAGAAAAGTCAATCCCTGGCGTAATTAAAATTTGTGACAGTTGAAAATTAGTTTTTGAATAATTTACTATAGAAAAGGCAATCCCTGGGATATTTAAAATTTGCGACAGTATAAAATTAGTTTTTGAATAATTTACTATAGAAAAGTCAATCCCTGGCGCAATTAAAATTTGTGACAGTTGAAAATTATTTTTTGAATAATTTACTATAGAAAAGTCAATCCCTGGCGTAATTAAAATTTGCGACAGTATAAAATTAGTTTTTGAATAATTTACTATAGAAAAGTCAATCCCTGGCGTAATTAAAATTTGTGACAGTTGAAAATTAGTTTTTGAATAATTTACTATAGAAAAGGCAATCCCTGGCGTAATTAAAATTTGCGACAGTATAAAATTATTTTTTGAATAATTTACTATAGAAAAGTCAATCCCTGGCGTAATTAAAATTTGTGACAGTTGAAAATTAGTTTTTGAATAATTTACTATAGAAAAGGCAATCCCTGGGATATCTAAAATTTGCGACAGTATAAAATTAGTTTTTGAATAATTTACTATAGAAAAGGCAATCCCTGGGATATTTAAAATTTGTGACAGTATAAAATTAGTTTTTGAATAATTTACTATAGAAAAGGCAATCCCTGGCGTAATTAAAATTTGCGACAGTTGAAAATTATTTTTTGAATAATTTACTATAGAAAAGGCAATCCCTGGGATATTTAAAATTTGCGACAGTTGAAAATTATTTTTTGAATAATTTACTATAGAATAGGCAATCCCTGGCGTAATTAAAATTTGTGACAGTTGAAAATTAGTTTTTGAATAATTTACTATAGAAAAGGCAATCCCTGGCGTAATTAAAATTTGCGACAGTTGAAAATTATTTTTTGAATAATTTACTATAGAAAAGGCAATCCCTGGGATATTTAAAATTTGCGACAGTATAAAATTAGTTTTTGAATAATTTACTATAGAAAAGGCAATCCCTGGGATATTTAAAATTTGCGACAGTATAAAATTAGTTTTTGAATAATTTACTATAGAAAAGGCAATCCCTGGCGTAATTAAAATTTGTGACAGTTGAAAATTAGTTTTTGAATAATTTACTATAGAAAAGTCAATCCCTGGGATATTTAAAATTTGCGACAGTATAAAATTAGTTTTTGAATAATTTACTATAGAAAAGTCAATCCCTGGCGTAATTAAAATTTGTGACAGTTGAAAATTAGTTTTTGAATAATTTACTATAGAAAAGTCAATCCCTGGCGCAATTAAAATTTGCGACAGTATAAAATTATTTTTTGAATAATTTACTATAGAAAAGTCAATCCCTGGCGCAATTAAAATTTGTGACAGTTGAAAATTAGTTTTTGAATAATTTACTATAGAAAAGTCAATCCCTGGGATATTTAAAATTTGCGACAGTATAAAATTAGTTTTTGAATAATTTACTATAGAAAAGGCAATCCCTGGGATATTTAAAATTTGCGACAGTATAAAATTAGTTTTTGAATAATTTACTATAGAAAAGTCAATCCCTGGCGCAATTAAAATTTGTGACAGTTGAAAATTATTTTTTGAATAATTTACTATAGAAAAGTCAATCCCTGGCGCAATTAAAATTTGTGACAGTTGAAAATTATTTTTTGAATAATTTACTATAGAAAAGGCAATCCCTGGGATATTTAAAATTTGCGACAGTATAAAATTAGTTTTTGAATAATTTACTATAGAAAAGGCAATCCCTGGCGCAATTAAAATTTGTGACAGTATAAAATTATTTTTTGAATAATTTACTATAGAAAAGTCAATCCCTGGCGCAATTAAAATTTGTGACAGTTGAAAATTATTTTTTGAATAATTTACTATAGAAAAGGCAATCCCTGGGATATTTAAAATTTGCGACAGTATAAAATTATTTTTTGAATAATTTACTATAGAAAAGGCAATCCCTGGCGTAATTAAAATTTGTGACAGTATAAAATTAGTTTTTGAATAATTTACTATAGAAAAGTCAATCCCTGGCGTAATTAAAATTTGCGACAGTATAAAATTAGTTTTTGAATAATTTACTACAGAAAAGTCAATCCCTGGCGCAATTAAAATTTGTGACAGTATAAAATTATTTTTTGAATAATTTACTATAGAAAAGTCAATCCCTGGCGCAATTAAAATTTGTGACAGTATAAAATTAGTTTTTGAATAATTTACTATAGAAAAGGCAATCCCTGGGATATTTAAAATTTGCGACAGTATAAAATTAGTTTTTGAATAATTTACTATAGAAAAGTCAATCCCTGGCGCAATTAAAATTTGTGACAGTATAAAATTATTTTTTGAATAATTTACTATAGAAAAGGCAATCCCTGGGATATTTAAAATTTAATTTACTATAGAAAAGTCAATCCCTGGCGCAATTAAAATTTGTGACAGTATAAAATTATTTTTATAGTAAATTATTCAAAAAATAATTTTCAACTGTCGCAAATTTTAAATATCCCAGGGATTGCCTTTTCTATAGTAAATTATTCAAAAACTAATTTTCAACTGTCACAAATTTTAATTACGCCAGGGATTGACTTTTCTATAGTAAATTATTCAAAAACTAATTTTATACTGTCGCAAATTTTAAATATCCCAGGGATTGACTTTTCTATAGTAAATTATTCAAAAACTAATTTTATACTGTCGCAAATTTTAAATATCCCAGGGATTGCCTTTTCTATAAACAGTATAAAATTATTTTTTGAATAATTTACTATAGAAAAGTCAATCCCTGGCGCAATTAAAATTTGTGACAGTATAAAATTATTTTTTGAATAATTTACTATAGAAAAGTCAATCCCTGGCGTAATTAAAATTTGCGACAGTATAAAATTAGTTTTTGAATAATTTACTATAGAAAAGTCAATCCCTGGCGTAATTAAAATTTGTGACAGTATAAAATTAGTTTTTGAATAATTTACTATAGAAAAGGCAATCCCTGGCGCAATTAAAATTTGTGACAGTATAAAATTATTTTTTGAATAATTTACTATAGAAAAGGCAATCCCTGGGATATTTAAAATTTGCGACAGTATAAAATTAGTTTTTGAAAAATTTACTATAGAAAAGTCAATCCCTGGCGCAATTAAAATTTGTGACAGTATAAAATTAGTTTTTGAATAATTTACTATAGAAAAGTCAATCCCTGGCGTAATTAAAATTTGTGACAGTTGAAAATTATTTTTTGAAAAATTTACTATAGAAAAGGCAATCCCTGGCGCAATTAAAATTTGTGACAGTTGAAAATTATTTTTTGAATAATTTACTATAGAAAAGTCAATCCCTGGGATATTTAAAATTTGCGACAGTATAAAATTAGTTTTTGAAAAATTTACTATAGAAAAGTCAATCCCTGGCGCAATTAAAATTTGCGACAGTATAAAATTAGTTTTTGAATAATTTACTATAGAAAAGTCAATCCCTGGGATATTTAAAATTTGCGACAGTATAAAATTAGTTTTTGAATAATTTACTATAGAAAAGTCAATCCCTGGCGCAATTAAAATTTGTGACAGTATAAAATTAGTTTTTGAATAATTTACTATAGAAAAGGCAATCCCTGGCGTAATTAAAATTTGTGACAGTATAAAATTAGTTTTTGAATAATTTACTATAGAAAAGTCAATCCCTGGCGTAATTAAAATTTGTGACAGTATAAAATTAGTTTTTGAATAATTTACTATAGAAAAGGCAATCCCTGGCGTAATTAAAATTTGCGACAGTATAAAATTAGTTTTTGAATAATTTACTATAGAAAAGTCAATCCCTGGCGCAATTAAAATTTGTGACAGTATAAAATTATTTTTTGAATAATTTACTATAGAAAAGGCAATCCCTGGCGTAATTAAAATTTGTGACAGTATAAAATTAGTTTTTGAATAATTTACTATAGAAAAGTCAATCCCTGGCGCAATTAAAATTTGTGACAGTTGAAAATTATTTTTTGAATAATTTACTATAGAAAGGTCAATCCCTGGCGCAATTAAAATTTGCGACAGTATAAAATTATTTTTTGAATAATTTACTATAGAAAAGTCAATCCCTGGCGTAATTAAAATTTGTGACAGTTGAAAATTAGTTTTTGAATAATTTACTATAGAAAAGGCAATCCCTGGGATATTTAAAATTTGCGACAGTATAAAATTAGTTTTTGAATAATTTACTATAGAAAAGTCAATCCCTGGGATATTTAAAATTTGCGACAGTATAAAATTAGTTTTTGAATAATTTACTATAGAAAAGTCAATCCCTGGCGCAATTAAAATTTGTGACTGTATAAAATTAGTTTTTGAATAATTTACTATAGAAAAGGCAATCCCTGGCGCACATAAAATTTGCGACAGTATAAAATTATTTTTTGAATAATTTACTATAGAAAAGGCAATCCCTGGCGTAATTAAAATTTGTGACAGTATAAAATTAGTTTTTGAATAATTTACTATAGAAAAGTCAATCCCTGGCGCAATTAAAATTTGTGACAGTTGAAAATTATTTTTTGAAAAATTTACTATAGAAAAGGCAATCCCTGGCGTAATTAAAATTTGTGACAGTTGAAAATTAGTTTTTGAATAATTTACTATAGAAAAGGCAATCCCTGGGATATTTAAAATTTGCGACAGTATAAAATTAGTTTTTGAATAATTTACTATAGAAAAGTCAATCCCTGGCGCAATTAAAATTTGTGACAGTATAAAATTAGTTTTTGAATAATTTACTATAGAAAAGGCAATCCCTGGGATATTTAAAATTTGCGACAGTATAAAATTAGTTTTTGAATAATTTACTATAGAAAAGTCAATCCCTGGCGCAATTAAAATTTGTGACAGTATAAAATTAGTTTTTGAATAATTTACTATAGAAAAGGCAATCCCTGGCGTAATTAAAATTTGCGACAGTATAAAATTATTTTTTGAATAATTTACTATAGAAAAGTCAATCCCTGGCGTAATTAAAATTTGTGACAGTTGAAAATTAGTTTTTGAATAATTTACTATAGAAAAGGCAATCCCTGGGATATTTAAAATTTGCGACAGTATAAAATTAGTTTTTGAATAATTTACTATAGAAAAGTCAATCCCTGGCGCAATTAAAATTTGTGACAGTATAAAATTAGTTTTTGAATAATTTACTATAGAAAAGGCAATCCCTGGCGTAATTAAAATTTGCGACAGTATAAAATTATTTTTTGAATAATTTACTATAGAAAAGTCAATCCCTGGCGTAATTAAAATTTGTGACAGTTGAAAATTAGTTTTTGAATAATTTACTATAGAAAAGGCAATCCCTGGGATATTTAAAATTTGCGACAGTATAAAATTAGTTTTTGAATAATTTACTATAGAAAAGTCAATCCCTGGCGCAATTAAAATTTGTGACAGTATAAAATTATTTTTTGAATAATTTACTATAGAAAAGTCAATCCTGGCGTAATTAAAATTTGCGACAGTATAAAATTAGTTTTTGAATAATTTACTATAGAAAAGTCAATCCCTGGCGCAATTAAAATTTGTGACAGTATAAAATTAGTTTTTGAATAATTTACTATAGAAAAGTCAATCCCTGGCGCACATAAAATTTGTGACAGTATAAAATTAGTTTTTGAATAATTTACTATAGAAAAGGCAATCCCTGGGATATTTAAAATTTGCGACAGTATAAAATTAGTTTTTGAATAATTTACTATAGAAAAGTCAATCCCTGGCGCAATTAAAATTTGTGACAGTATAAAATTAGTTTTGAATAATTTACTATAGAAAAGGCAATCCCTGGGATATTTAAAATTTGCGACAGTATAAAATTAGTTTTTGAATAATTTACTATAGAAAAGTCAATCCCTGGCGCAATTAAAATTTGTGACAGTATAAAATTATTTTTTGAATAATTTACTATAGAAAAGGCAATCCCTGGGATATTTAAAATTTAATTTACTATAGAAAAGTCAATCCCTGGCGCAATTAAAATTTGTGACAGTATAAAATTAGTTTTTGAATAATTTACTATAGAAAAGGCAATCCCTGGGATATTTAAAATTTGCGACAGTATAAAATTAGTTTTTGAATAATTTACTATAGAAAAGTCAATCCCTGGCGCAATTAAAATTTGTGACAGTATAAAATTATTTTTTGAATAATTTACTATAGAAAAGTCAATCCCTGGCGTAATTAAAATTTGCGACAGTATAAAATTAGTTTTTGAATAATTTACTATAGAAAAGTCAATCCCTGGCGTAATTAAAATTTGTGACAGTTGAAAATTAGTTTTTGAATAATTTACTATAGAAAAGGCAATCCCTGGCGTAATTAAAATTTGCGACAGTATAAAATTATTTTTTGAATAATTTACTATAGAAAAGTCAATCCCTGGCGTAATTAAAATTTGTGACAGTTGAAAATTAGTTTTTGAATAATTTACTATAGAAAAGGCAATCCCTGGGATATTTAAAATTTGCGACAGTATAAAATTAGTTTTTGAATAATTTACTATAGAAAAGTCAATCCCTGGCGTAATTAAAATTTGTGACAGTATAAAATTAGTTTTTGAATAATTTACTATAGAAAAGGCAATCCCTGGCGCAATTAAAATTTGTGACAGTATAAAATTATTTTTTGAATAATTTACTATAGAAAAGTCAATCCCCTGGCGCAATTAAAATTTGTGACAGTATAAAATTAGTTTTTGAATAATTTACTATAGAAAAGTCAATCCCTGGCGCAATTAAAATTTGTGACAGTATAAAATTTTTTAATTACGCCAGGGATTGACTTTTCTATAGTAAATTATTCAAAAACTAATTTTATACTGTCGCAAATTTTAATTACGCCAGGGATTGCCTTTTCTATAGTAAATTATTCAAAAACTAATTTTCAACTGTCACAAATTTTAAATATCCCAGGATTGCCTTTTCTATAGTAAATAATTCAAAAACTAATTTTATACTGTCACAAATTTTAATTACGCCAGGGATTGCCTTTTCTATAGTAAATTATTTAAAAACTAATTTTATACTGTCACAAATTTTAATTACGCCAGATTGCCCTTTCTATAGTAAATTATTCAAAAACTAATTTTATACTGTCACAAATTTTAATTGCGACAGGGATTGACTTTTCTATAGTAAATTATTCAAAAAATAATTTTCAACTGTCACAAATTTTAATTGCGCCAGGGATTGACTTTTCTATAGTAAATTATTCAAAAACTAATTTTATACTGTCACAAATTTTAAATATCCCAGGGATTGCCTTTTCTATAGTAAATTATTCAAAAACTAATTTTATACTGTCGCAAAATTTAAATATCCCAGGGATTGCCTTTTCTATAGTAAATTATTCAAAAACTAATTTATACTGTCACAAATTTTAATTACGCCAGGGATTGCCTTTTCTATAGTAAATTATTCAAAAACTAATTTTCAACTGTCACAAATTTTAAATATCCCAGGGATTGCCTTTTCTATAGTAAATTATTTAAAAACTAATTTTATACTGTCACAAATTTTAATTACGCCAGGGATTGCCTTTTCTATAGTAAATTATTCAAAAACTAATTTTATACTGTCACAAATTTTAATTGCGCCAGGGATTGACTTTTCTATAGTAAATTATTCAAAAAATAATTTTCAACTGTCACAAATTTTAATTGCGCCAGGGATTGACTTTTCTATAGTAAATTATTCAAAAACTAATTTTATACTGTCACAAATTTTAAATATCCCAGGGATTGCCTTTTCTATAGTAAATTATTCAAAAACTAATTTTATACTGTCGCAAAATTTAAATATCCCAGGGATTGCCTTTTCTATAGTAAATTATTCAAAAACTAATTTTATACTGTCACAAATTTTAATTACGCCAGGGATTGCCTTTTCTATAGTAAATTATTCAAAAACTAATTTTCAACTGTCACAAATTTTAATTGCGCCAGGGATTGACTTTTCTATAGTAAATTATTCAAAAACTAATTTTATACTGTCGCAAATTTTAAATATCCCAGGGATTGCCTTTTCTATAGTAAATTATTCAAAAACTAATTTTCAACTGTCACAAATTTTAATTACGCCAGGGATTGACTTTTCTATAGTAAATTATTCAAAAAATAATTTTATACTGTCGCAAATTTTAATTACGCCAGGGATTGCCTTTTCTATAGTAAATTATTCAAAAACTAATTTTATACTGTCACAAATTTTAATTGCGCCAGGGATTGACTTTTCTATAGTAAATTATTCAAAAACTAATTTTATACTGTCACAAATTTTAATTGCGCCAGGGATTGACTTTTCTATAGTAAATTATTCAAAAAATAATTTTATACTGTCACAAATTTTAGTTGCGCCAGGGATTGCCTTTTCTATAGTAAATTATTCAAAAACTAATTTTATACTGTCACAAATTTTAATTACGCCAGGGATTGACTTTTCTATAGTAAATTATTCAAAAACTAATTTTATACTGTCACAAATTTTAAATATCCCAGGGATTGACTTTTCTATAGTAAATTATTCAAAAACTAATTTTATACTGTCACAAATTTTATGTGCGCCAGGGATTGACTTTTCTATAGTAAATTATTCAAAAAATAATTTTCAACTGTCACAAATTTTAATTGCGCCAGGGATTGACTTTTCTATAGTAAATTATTCAAAAACTAATTTTATACTGTCGCAAATTTTAAATATCCCAGGGATTGCCTTTTCTATAGTAAATTATTCAAAAACTAATTTTCAACTGTCACAAATTTTAATTACGCCAGGGATTGACTTTTCTATAGTAAATTATTCAAAAAATAATTTTATACTGTCGCAAATTTTAATTACGCCAGGGATTGCCTTTTCTATAGTAAATTATTCAAAAACTAATTTTATACTGTCGCAAATTTTAATTACGCCAGGGATTGACTTTTCTATAGTAAATTATTCAAAAAATAATTTTATACTGTCACAAATTTTAATTGCGCCAGGGATTGACTTTTCTATAGTAAATTATTCAAAAACTAATTTTATACTGTCGCAAATTTTAAATATCCCAGGGATTGCCTTTTCTATAGTAAATTATTCAAAAAATAATTTTATACTGTCACAAATTTTAATTGCGCCAGGGATTGACTTTTCTATAGTAAATTATTCAAAAACTAATTTTATACTGTCGCAAATTTTAAATATCCCAGGGATTGCCTTTTCTATAGTAAATTATTCAAAAACTAATTTTCAACTGTCACAAATTTTAATTACGCCAGGGATTGACTTTTCTATAGTAAATTATTCAAAAACTAATTTTATACTGTCACAAATTTTAATTGCGCCAGGGATTGCCTTTTCTATAGTAAATTATTCAAAAACTAATTTTATACTGTCGCAAAATTTAAATATCCCAGGGATTGCCTTTTCTATAGTAAATTATTCAAAAACTAATTTTATACTGTCACAAATTTTAATTACGCCAGGGATTGCCTTTTCTATAGTAAATTATTCAAAAACTAATTTTCAACTGTCACAAATTTTAAATATCCCAGGGATTGCCTTTTCTATAGTAAATTATTTAAAAACTAATTTTATACTGTCACAAATTTTAATTACGCCAGGGATTGCCTTTTCTATAGTAAATTATTCAAAAACTAATTTTATACTGTCACAAATTTTAATTGCGCCAGGGATTGACTTTTCTATAGTAAATTATTCAAAAAATAATTTTCAACTGTCACAAATTTTAATTGCGCCAGGGATTGCCTTTTCTATAGTAAATTATTCAAAAACTAATTTTATACTGTCACAAATTTTATGTGCGCCAGGGATTGACTTTTCCATAGTAAATTATTCAAAAAATAATTTTCAACTGTCACAAATTTTAATTGCGCCAGGGATTGACTTTTCTATAGTAAATTATTCAAAAACTAATTTTATACTGTCGCAAATTTTAAATATCCCAGGGATTGCCTTTTCTATAGTAAATTATTCAAAAACTAATTTTCAACTGTCACAAATTTTAATTACGCCAGGGATTGACTTTTCTATAGTAAATTATTCAAAAAATAATTTTATACTGTCGCAAATTTTAATTACGCCAGGGATTGCCTTTTCTATAGTAAATTATTCAAAAAATAATTTTATACTGTCGCAAATTTTAATTACGCCAGGGATTGACTTTTCTATAGTAAATTATTCAAAAAATAATTTTATACTGTCACAAATTTTAATTGCGCCAGGGATTGACTTTTCTATAGTAAATTATTCAAAAACTAATTTTATACTGTCGCAAATTTTAAATATCCCAGGGATTGCCTTTTCTATAGTAAATTATTCAAAAACTAATTTTATACTGTCACAAATTTTAATTGCGCCAGGGATTGACTTTTCTATAGTAAATTATTCAAAAACTAATTTTATACTGTCGCAAATTTTAAATATCCCAGGGATTGCCTTTTCTATAGTAAATTATTCAAAAACTAATTTTATACTGTCACAAATTTTATGTGTGCCAGGGATTGACTTTTCTATAGTAAATTATTGTATTAAGTATTTGAATAATTTACTATAGAAAAGTCAATCCCTGGCGCACATAAAATTTGTGACAGTATAAAATTAGTTTTTGAATAATTTACTATAGAAAAGGCAATCCCTGGGATATTTAAAATTTGCGACAGTATAAAATTAGTTTTTGAATAATTTACTATAGAAAAGTCAATCCCTGGCGCAATTAAAATTTGTGACAGTATAAAATTAGTTTTTGAATAATTTACTATAGAAAAGGCAATCCCTGGGATATTTAAAATTTGCGACAGTATAAAATTAGTTTTTGAATAATTTACTATAGAAAAGTCAATCCCTGGCGCAATTAAAATTTGTGACAGTATAAAATTATTTTTTGAATAATTTACTATAGAAAAGGCAATCCCTGGGATATTTAAAATTTGCGACAGTATAAAATTAGTTTTTGAAAAATTTACTATAGAAAAGTCAATCCCTGGCGCAATTAAAATTTGTGACAGTATAAAATTAGTTTTTGAATAATTTACTATAGAAAAGTCAATCCCTGGCGTAATTAAAATTTGTGACAGTTGAAAATTAGTTTTTGAATAATTTACTATAGAAAAGGCAATCCCTGGCGCAATTAAAATTTGTGACAGTATAAAATTATTTTTTGAATAATTTACTATAGAAAAGTCAATCCCTGGGATATTTAAAATTTGCGACAGTATAAAATTAGTTTTTGAATAATTTACTATAGAAAAGTCAATCCCTGGCGCAATTAAAATTTGCGACAGTATAAAATTATTTTTTGAATAATTTACTATAGAAAAGTCAATCCCTGGCGCAATTAAAATTTGTGACAGTTGAAAATTATTTTTTGAATAATTTACTATAGAAAAGTCAATCCCTGGCGTAATTAAAATTTGCGACAGTATAAAATTAGTTTTTGAATAATTTACTATAGAAAAGTCAATCCCTGGCGTAATTAAAATTTGCGACAGTATAAAATTAGTTTTTGAATAATTTACTATAGAAAAGTCAATCCCTGGCGTAATTAAAATTTGTGACAGTTGAAAATTATTTTTTGAATAATTTACTATAGAAAAGTCAATCCCTGGCGCACATAAAATTTGCGACAGTATAAAATTAGTTTTTGAATAATTTACTATAGAAAAGGCAATCCCTGGGATATTTAAAATTTGCGACAGTATAAAATTAGTTTTTGAATAATTTACTATAGAAAAGTCAATCCCTGGCGCAATTAAAATTTGCGACAGTATAAAATTAGTTTTTGAATAATTTACTATAGAAAAGTCAATCCCTGGCGTAATTAAAATTTGCGACAGTATAAAATTATTTTTTGAATAATTTACTATAGAAAAGGCAATCCCTGGGATATTTAAAATTTGCGACAGTATAAAATTAGTTTTTGAATAATTTACTATAGAAAAGTCAATCCCTGGCGCAATTAAAATTTGTGACAGTATAAAATTAGTTTTTGAATAATTTACTATAGAAAAGGCAATCCCTGGGATATTTAAAATTTGCGACAGTATAAAATTAGTTTTTGAATAATTTACTATAGAAAAGTCAATCCCTGGCGCAATTAAAATTTGTGACAGTATAAAATTATTTTTTGAATAATTTACTATAGAAAAGGCAATCCCTGGGATATTTAAAATTTGCGACAGTATAAAATTAGTTTTTGAAAAATTTACTATAGAAAAGGCAATCCCTGGCGTAATTAAAATTTGTGACAGTTGAAAATTAGTTTTTGAATAATTTACTATAGAAAAGTCAATCCCTGGCGTAATTAAAATTTGCGACAGTATAAAATTAGTTTTTGAATAATTTACTATAGAAAAGTCAATCCCTGGCGTAATTAAAATTTGCGACAGTATAAAATTAGTTTTTGAATAATTTACTATAGAAAAGTCAATCCCTGGCGTAATTAAAATTTGTGACAGTTGAAAATTATTTTTTGAATAATTTACTATAGAAAAGTCAATCCCTGGCGCACATAAAATTTGCGACAGTATAAAATTAGTTTTTGAATAATTTACTATAGAAAAGGCAATCCCTGGGATATTTAAAATTTGCGACAGTATAAAATTAGTTTTTGAATAATTTACTATAGAAAAGTCAATCCCTGGCGCAATTAAAATTTGTGACAGTATAAAATTATTTTTTGAATAATTTACTATAGAAAAGGCAATCCCTGGCGTAATTAAAATTTGTGACAGTATAAAATTAGTTTTTGAATAATTTACTATAGAAAAGTCAATCCCTGGCGCAATTAAAATTTGTGACAGTTGAAAATTAGTTTTTGAATAATTTACTATAGAAAAGGCAATCCCTGGCGTAATTAAAATTTGCGACAGTATAAAATTAGTTTTTGAATAATTTACTATAGAAAAGTCAATCCCTGGCGCAATTAAAATTTGTGACAGTATAAAATTATTTTTTGAATAATTTACTATAGAAAAGGCAATCCCTGGCGTAATTAAAATTTGTGACAGTATAAAATTAGTTTTTGAATAATTTACTATAGAAAAGTCAATCCCTGGCGCAATTAAAATTTGTGACAGTTGAAAATTATTTTTTGAATAATTTACTATAGAAAAGTCAATCCCTGGCGCAATTAAAATTTGCGACAGTTGAAAATTAGTTTTTGAATAATTTACTATAGAAAAGGCAATCCCTGGCGTAATTAAAATTTGCGACAGTATAAAATTATTTTTTGAATAATTTACTATAGAAAAGTCAATCCCTGGCGTAATTAAAATTTGTGACAGTTGAAAATTAGTTTTTGAATAATTTACTATAGAAAAGTCAATCCCTGGCGCAATTAAAATTT